>JAQIUQ010005033.1:0-183087 GCA_030378365.1 Hybognathus amarus | reverse complement strand
TGACGAAACTTGGTGTATTTACTAGTTGCCATTTCAACACTTTATAGAGAAAAAAATTGCGCCAAAATTCCAAAATCTTTGTAAGATATCACTGAACATTTATTTAACCATAGCAAAAGTACATTTCTTAATTAAGTTAATTTTTCATCTCTATTTTTTGTGTTTATTGAAAATTAGACAAATCTGATATTATTTTAATCTCCAATCTGTTGTTAAACAGTTGACATAGTTCTTTAATGCTTTAATGCAGAAGACACTAGCAGGGTTTAAACCCCAGTTGTGGAGTTGGGGCATGTTGTAACACTGTGTTACAATGTGCCCCTATTAGAAATATGCTATTATATTCTATACTTTTATGAATTCTATTGGGAAAACATGAGAAACATGTAAATCAAGACTGAGAGTCAATGTTCAGAAATTATTAAGTATTATTGTGTTTTGAACTATGCTGTATAGCTGTGTTTTCTGATGTGTTTTTTGTCAAATTCAAAAATTAGTTTATTTTTAATTATTAAAAAATGCCATTATTTTATATGAAAAAGTTAATAATTGTATTTTAATAAGAAAATATTTTGGTTTGACTTGTATATTTTTTTATTAGATCAGATAGCATTTTAAGCTGTTATATGGTGATGTTACAATGTGCCCCTCACATGTTACAATTTACCCCACCTATGGGGCATGTTGTCACATTTCACTTCCATTCTTTCAGGGTAAATCAAGAAAAAAGTATGCACTGTATCAATAAAACAAAACCACATAATTGTACTTGACATGTGGGAAATTAATGTGGGGAAAAAAAACTCTAAACCCTAAGTAGATTTACACAAATTGACACAAAAAGTCATAAAGTGTTACTTTGTGCCCCCCTCTCCCCTATTGTGCAGACAGAAAGTCTTCATATTGATGGAGAAAGGCATATTCATCACAGACTAAAGCCCCATAAAGGCATTTATGCCCCTTTTCACAATATATAATATAAATCTATGGAGTCCCCAGAATGTGCCTGAAAATTCAGCTTAAAATACCCCCCAGATATATGGAGTGCAGCCTTACGGAGAGACCCAGGAAAAGGTCAAACTTTCAGACTGAACCTGGACGTTTCTGAATGAGTGGAGTTACATTGATTCAACTCATCGACTTGCATGTACTGTCATGTTTCACCTATTTTTTTCAAGTTGACAGTTCCCTGAGGCCTTTATACAGGGTTTCCGCGGGTCTAAAAAAAGTCTAAAATTCTGAACATTAAATTTAAAGCCTTAAAAATCTTAAAAATGGCCAGATTTTTATCTGAGGTCTTAAATTTGATTTAGTCAGGTCTAAAAAAGATTTGACCCAAAACTCTGGCCACAGAAAGTTATTACAAAGTAGTAAAAAGTATTGAGTCTAGCCTACAAAGCGGAGCTCTAGAGCAGGGGTTCATACCGGTTCAACACGCGCTCGCGTGCTAGCATTAGCTCGTGGCTTGATCATAGACTCTAAAAGCTAAAAAGCTTTTTCAATTACTGAATTCATTGAAATCAAATAATTTTTTCAGAATATTTTTTTATTTTAATTTTTGGTAATGCGTCATGTAGGTCTTAAATTTCAATGTTTATGGTCTTAAAATTTCTTAAAACAGGTCTTAAATTTGACTAAATGAAACCTGCAGAAACCCTGTTATAAGACAGCTGTGACATTTTTTGGTCAAATAGTCTTAGGTGCTCATCTGTGCGGCGACGACAGAACAGTTTGCATGCTTTGCTCAAACTTTTGCTTTTGCTTTAGAACTGGTTACACTGTTCACTCCATCATGGTGACCTTAAACCATGTATTTCTTGTGTTTCTCTTTCCTTCAGCGATTCTGCTTGTTAACAGCAGGTGTTAATCACTAATTATCAAACATCACTTAATTGACGATTAATTAACTTAACTATAGAGTTATATTATGTTATTTAATTATCTTTCTGGGATCTAGAAGGTTCGGGATCGAGTTCAGTTTCAGTAATTCAAGCCATTTCAAGTTTTGGTATTATCTGAGAGCAGTGGACTCAGTTTAATTGAGTAAATATTACTGTTTTACAGTGTAGCACTTAAACACAGAAAAAGTCAGATTTTCATGATATGTCCCCTTTAGCTGCAAATGTTCTTGTAACCTAAACCTAATGGTTTCTGTGACCGATTAGGAGAACTGAACACCCACTAACGCATAAAAACACCTAGTTCTCCCAACAGTTGATGCAACATTGAAAGCAGCATCTGGATGTCATATGCTGTATGATGCAACATCCCCCACACTACAAAATGTTCTCCCATAAAACCCCTTAAGATGCCTAAATGCTGTCACCTTGGCTACAAGAGTTGGCCTTGGCACTCCCAACCAATCGCAGAGCTGATTCCTGTGGGTTCGCACAGTAGCGATGTCACTTTCCCTAAGACAGGAAACGTGAAACGAGCATTAAATCAGTAGCTGAGCTGAAGTTCTTCATCATAATCCTTGTGTCAACACTCACCAATTAGTGTCACTAAGCGAGGCCATGACATCAGCCAGCACTTGATCATCGTCAATGACATCATCGTAGGTCAAGAGCATCTCGTATACCTGGCTGGCAGTCGTCTTCCTGATCTACAGACCCAAGAGAGACAATGGAGTCAGAATTACATCAGAAGTGCCTAGACTAAGTCTGGGCTGAAGCGATCTGCTAATGGTCTCACCACAGGGAAGGGGTGACAGAGCAACATCAACAGCTGCACTAAGACATTCTTCCTCACGTCACCCTGGAACTGCACCATTCCACAGAACCTGTCGTGAAAGAGAAAGAGGTCAGAAGGGCTGCGTGACAGACCCTGTTTTAATCAGTGATCGACAGATTGGCCGATGCCAATATTTTAGGGAGGAGTTATATAAAGCTTATTGGCTATGGCTACGTTCACACTGCGAGGCTTAGTGCTCAATTCAGATTTTTTAAAAATCAAGATAAAAAATTAAGATAAAAGGACGTCACGCAGCACAATGCCATAAGGCAGTATACTATAAATGGAGCACATTAAAGTAAGTGATTACACGTTTATTTATGGTGTGATCGCTGTGAAAGCCAGCAAATTTATGTGCAGGCAATAAAAAAATGCAAAGACGAGGAAACGAAAATATCGTGTATAGAGCTGTCACTGTAATACTTGTGAGTTCTGACACATCACTGTCCTTCACTGACCGCTGTACGCAACTGTCTTGATAATATTAAGTAAAATCTGTGAAGTGACTCCCATGAGCGCAGAATTGTGATTAATGTTGCTCTCTAGAGTGACGTACAAGTCGCATGGATTCCAATATGACTTATATGTGATATTACACAATTAATTTTTAAGATGGTAAATAACACGTGCATAACAATTGCAGCAATAAAGTTTGTTTTACATAATTAAAAAGTTAGAAATAATGAATTTAAAAATATATCAATATACAAAAAATTATTTAACTCCATACAAATACATTTGTTAAAACAAACAAACATAGTTCATATGGGAACCTCATCTTATAGTGTTTTTCACAGATCAGGAAATAGTTAAAAACGAGAATAAAAAGGGGAAAAATGAAAACTGGGAAAGTCTGTGCTCACTGGGAATTGTATTTTCTAATATTCGGTCAGTTTCTGTATTAATTTAATCTAGTGAAGAAGGAGAATGGGAGATACTGTGCATCTGCGCACTGTTATCAGTGCTGTCAAAGTAAGAGTCTCAGCACTGTCAAAATAAATTATGAACAAATTATAAAATGTAATAAATTATATTAATAAATTAAAATAAATTATAAATTACAAAACATATCAAGAATTTGGAACATTGGAGCAAGAACTAGATTTCTCAATTTCCACATCCTTAAAGGGATAGTTTCTCAAAAATGAAAATTTAGTCATTAATTACACACCCCCACGCTGTACCAAACCCATAAGACCTTCGTTTAACTTCGGAACACAAATGAAGATATTTTTTCGACTACATTTGAGAGGTAAATCACTGCATAGGCTGCCTAGGAGTATTGACGGCCCAGAAAGTCATTGAAGTGTGACAACAGTGGCTCAAGTATTAAGTTCATTAAGCGACGAGAATACATTTTGTAAAGAAAAAAAAAACAAAAATAACTACTTTTTTCGACTATTCCTTTTCTTCCTTGTAGGCCTGAGACAAGAGTTCAAGAGATTTCCACGACACATGCGCGATAATTGCGATCTTCTTCAACTATACTTAAGTTCAGTTCTCGTGCATGTGTCGTGGAAATCTCTTGAACTCCAAAAATGGATTAGTCGAATAAAGTAGTTATTTTTGTTTGTTTTTTCCGCACAAAAAGTATTCTCGAACTCTTAATAAACTTATCGTTGAGCCACTGTTGTCACATAGAATATTTAAACATTTTCTTCATTGACTTTCAGGGCCGTCGAGTTTCGATCCTTAATCAGCCTATGTAGCAGTGATCCACCTCTCAAATGGGTGAACTAACCCTTTAAAGCAAATTCACACTGCACCGAAAGACGGTAAAAGACACGTTGTCGTGTTTTGTTGGTTCAGTGTATCACCACTGTAGTCATCTGTCAGAGCTTGTTTTCGTCAATTGAACATGCCGAATCGCAATTAGAATGTCTGAAAAGTGGCTCGCTGTAAACTGGTGACTATCAGTGTTGATCAGTGTCTGTGGGTGTAGTGTTAATTGGCCTTTATTTGCCCCATGTATCCACAGAGTGTTGGAAATGCTACTACACTTACACAGCTATACATGAAAACAACTTCTGGACATCCTTGGACTTCTTGATTTCCTCCTTACAGAGGGAGAGCAGCTCTACGCAAAACGGATGACTGAAAACAAAAGAAATTGACAGATTAAAACAAACCAACACACACATTCCCCCTTTGCCTCTGTGTTTCAACATGATTTGGCAGGGCTCATCTCAATATTCTCCCAAAGGTTCCCTGTGTGAGTCCTTTCTGTGTATTTCGGTCATGATATCACTTCTCCTGCCGAGCTCTGGATGGTTTGTGTATCTGAGCCAAGGGAGGCAGTAATGTACGCTGGAGCTTTCCCACGCTCACCTCTCCTCGCTGGTGAAGAGTTCAAAACAGCCGTTAGCGAGAAGTTGGTCCACCATCTTCAGCAAAGGTACAGAAACCCTGTGAGCAGATCAAAATATATAGTCATTTGGATCACAGCCACCAAGTCCCCCGCCCCATGTGTTATGCGGTGGTGCAGTTGTACCGGTCAATGCGCAGGTTATCTCTGAAGATGCGTAACAAAGTGTCTCCAAACTGCTTAAGCGCTGCGTCATCCTGCTGAATGCCCTTCAAGTACTCGAATAAAGACTGAGAGGAAAAACGCACCTGCAGACAAGCAAAAAAGTTCTTAGACTAATATATTAAAGGTTAAAATAATAGTTGGTAATTACTATTTGTAATTATTCATATAATATATGAACTATTTATTTATTGTATTTATTTTCCATACAATGAAAACACATCATGATCACTGGCTGTCTACTACAGTTAATGTTTTGCTTGCTTTTGGATAATTACAATAATTAGGTCAAAATGTGAGTCCATGTCACAATTGTATTCTTCAAAACTATTTTTAATAAAACAAAAGTGTATTTAAAAAGCTAAACTAGTTGGTTTTGCATTTATAGAACTTCTAAGGCTCCGTTTCACAACCCGGACTTAAATAAAGCCAGGGTTAGGCCGTAGTTCAATTAGGACATTTAAGTAGCTTTTATAAATGTGCCTTAAAAAAACATTAGTGGTGTGGAGTGACATTAAGACATATTGCTTTCAGTTACAATAGTTCAAACATGGATTTTAGTCTGTGACTAGCTTAAGCCTTGTCTGTGAAACTCTGGGGTAAGTGTTTCAAACTACTTAAGGCACCAAATGATTCAGGACTGGCACTAGTGCCCCCTCAAAAAACATTGTTTTACAGTATGTGATTGTGCATTAGATCATACTACATGTTTAAGTATGAGATACATTGTGCCTCACAACCATGTTGTGGTATTTACCACACAAAGGGAAGAACGTGGTTACAATATCTATATTGTAAAATTACATGATTTTTCAGCCTTGTTGTCCTTGGCTGTTGCACTAATCTGAAGGTCTTACTGAAACTGTTTGCAATTGTGTTGGGTTAGGGTTAGTGTTGTTATGTTTTGTGTTAAATGCACACATTTTCACAGTATATACTATATAAGGGGCTGCATGTTTAGGCAAAGTTAGTAATACTTTAGTTTAGGGTCTAATTCTCACTATTAACTAGCTGCTTATAAGAATGCATATTACAAGGATATTGGCTGCTTGTTAGTATATCAATGCCTTATTTTGCGTGACCATATTCTACATTTCCTTTACTAATACCTAAACTTAATATACCAATTTATAATGATTAATACGCAGTAATTAGGGGTTTATTGCGGTAAAAGTTGTAGTTAATAGTGATAACTGGACCGTGTGACCATAAAGTTTTATTTTGCATATGCTTTGATAAATACAATTTCTTAATATTAATTCAGGAATAGTATTAAATACACATTTTTAATAGCTGAAGTGTGTAATTTTGAGTTTTGATTTATTTCTATTAATAGCTATTAATCAGCTTTATAATTTTTTGTGGATTGATCCATAAAATCAAGATGCATTGTGAAAGAGACATGCAGGGGGAGCCGGTGGCAATGAAACCGAATTAAAGGCTGATCTTTTCTTCCATTTAGTGACATACATCCAAGTGTAACCTCCGCCTCAAATATCAAGCCCAAGGACTGCTGGATGAATGTCTGATG
Organism: Hybognathus amarus; assembly: GCA_030378365.1. Classification (NCBI taxonomy): domain Eukaryota; kingdom Metazoa; phylum Chordata; class Actinopteri; order Cypriniformes; family Leuciscidae; genus Hybognathus; species Hybognathus amarus. Next base: position 176,296 of record JAQIUQ010005033.1, on the reverse strand, counting down.
CATAAGGCACACAAAATGGGAAAACCTCCAGGAGTTTTGAAGTCGTCAACTGATTGGTTGTATTCTGACAGGATTTCACGTTATTTAAAGGTCTGCCTGGAAACAAAGCCGTTGTAAAGCCAAACCCCTCGTGGAAGAAGAAAGCTGTGGTGTTTACTACTGTGACAATGACTGCTTATCAGGATAAACTAAATGCTGGATTCAAGTCAGTGAAGTTCACAGCATCATTGTTGCAGTAACTTGGCACAACTTTCTTGAATGAATAATTTATTAGATGCACACTGTTCTGTTATGTAGAGGCATCAATTTAGGGGCGTGCCCCTTTTCATGCCCCTAAACATGATACAGAACAAAACCAACTGTGATAGGTTGCTTTGCATGTAGGTCAGATTTCATTTTGGCGGTCCTTGGCTAATGAAAGGTGCAATGGAGACTAGACCTTCGACCATCAGTCTGAAGGTCTGGCTATGCGAGACTAATCCAAGAGTAACAGATTAAAAAGATAAAAAGGGAAGGAACTTGGATTTATCTATCAATTGTTGATTGGATTTTGAGTTGTGGTCAGTCCACACAAAAGTGGGGTAAGAGGAGCATGAGCTTGCAGGGACTGGTTTAATCAGGTTTAACCCCCAATCATTTAAATGGGTCCATCCATTCATCTTCTTCAGCTTATCTGGGGCCGGGTCGCAGGGGAAGCAGTCTAAGCAGAGATGCCCAGACTTCCCCCTCCCTAGACACTTCCTCCAGCTCTTCCGGGGGACACTGAGGCGCATGTCGCAAGACATAGTCCTTCCAGCGTGTCCTAGGTCTTCCCTGGGGTCTCCTCCCAGTGGGATGTGCCCAGAACACCTGGGAAGGCCGTCCAGGAGGCATCCGTAGTAGATGCCTGAGCCACCTCAGCTTACCCCTCTCGATGTGGAGGAGCAGCGGCTCTACACTGAGCTCCTCCCGAGTGACCAAGCCTCTCACCCTATCTCCAAGTGATCGCCCAGCCACCCTGCGGAGAAAGCTTATTTTGTCTGCCTGTATCCAGAATCTTGTCCTTTCGGTCATGACCCAAAGCTCATGACCATAGGTGAGAGTAGGAACGTAGACTGACCGGTAAATCGACCGCATTTAAATGGATTTACATTTAAATATAAGGCAGACAAAATGGGAAAATGATTGGAGATTGGAGAAGACGTTCACCACCAGAGAGAAGTCTGTAATTTTCATCAGAAGGCCCAGTTTTTATATTATGATTAAAAATAAGGTCAAAGGATGATAAAAAATTAAATATGCATTGCAAGAGCCAATTGCTGCTTTTTATTCCAGTTATAATTCCTTTTGTGAGACACAGGGTGGCACATATATGTAAATTGGCCTTTGGTATAAAGGTAGCAAATATAATATTTTGGCAGGAGTTTTGACCCGGAAGGGCAAAGGGTTTTGACCGCTGACTCTGGGTGAGTCGCCAGAGTCCAATATACAGGCTGGACCCTGTTCTGGTAGGTGGACTATTGAGGGTTGGAGGGAGGCTGAGTGGGGAGCAATGCCTAAGGAAGTTAAACATCCTATTATCCTCTCCAAAGAGCAGCATGTCGCAATGCTCATCCTCAGATATGTTCATCAGAGTCTGGGCCATGCTGGACGTGCTCACACGTTGTCATCAGCAAGGAAGAAATTACCAAGACGAATGCGGCCATCCGAAAAATGATTACAGAGTGCAGTTTCTGTAGGCGCTATAACGGACATCTTCTGAGACAAAAGATGGTCAGCCAGATCTAGCCCCTTTTACCAACACGGGTGTGGACTTTTTGGGTACCTTGAAATTGAGGAAAGGAAGAGGAACTTGTAAGCAGTATGGAGCTTTACTTACCTGTTAGCCAGCAGAGCCGTTAATCTTGAAGTTGCAGCATCTTTGGAGACGGACGCCTGTATCAGTGCTCTGCCATGCTTTATAAGCAGAAGAGGGCAAGTGGCTCACCTGGTGTTGGACAATGATACAGACTTTGTTGTGGAGAACAGAGAACTTAGGGAAGCTCTTGCTGCACTGAATCCTCAGCAGATTGAAGGAGTCCTCTAACAAGTTGGAATTCGTTGTGGTTCAACACGCCAGCCGGTTCCCATCATAGCGGTGTGTGGGAGAAGATGATCCACATCATAAGAAGAGTCTTAGTTCTTCCACGTCAGCAGACGCTTAGATGATGATGGCATACATACAGTGTTCTGTGAAGCAGAAGCCATCTTGAAAAATTGGCCACTTACCAAGCTGTCAGATGATCCAAATGATTTGGAATCACTTACAAATAATCATCTACTTTTGCTTAGAGGGAAGCCAGCCCTTTCACCTGGATTGTCCAAGCCTCATGATCTCTATGCGAGACAGAAGGTAGAGACAGGTGGAATACCTCTCAGACTTGTTTTGGAAAAGATGGGTGAGGGAGTACCTGCCTCTACTTCAAGAGAGGCAAAAGTGAATGATACGAACAAAAATGAAGGCTGGAGATATTGTGGTCATCATGGACGCGTTCGGCTCCTCGTGGTTCTTGGCCACTTGCCAGAGTACTTGAAGTCTTTCCTGATAAGCAGGACCTTGTACATTCTGTGAAGTTGCAGACCAAATCTAATGCCATTGAAAGACCTGTGACCAAACTTTGTTTTGAATATGGGGTATAACAGTGATGGTATCATTTTGATTATCTCATAGAATTTTGCAACATTTGGTTCCTTTTGTTTCAATTTGTTTGAATTGTTGTGTCTACTGGCCATCAATGTGCATAGATGAATCATTCACAATAAGATCTTGAACATGTATTTAGAAAATATATTCATTAATAGATTGAAAATAGATTTGAATTGCATTTTAGTCAAGGCCGTCCGATTCAGTGTAAGTCATAAGAAGTAATGGTACGAGAAAAGAAAGTTCCTATATTTTCATAGAGAAAACATTAAATAATGCGCAAAGAAAGCAGCACTTTTACTCAAGTCTTGAACATTTACCCACTACACTCAAACTGCATGCACACTTCTCCCATGCAGCAGTGCACTAATGTGTGTGAGGGGTCAGATGGTGCATGCTTATGTAAGGTATCAGTACGGACTCAGCTGTCCAGAGGGAGCTGATCTTCAGAGAGAGGCTTGATCATTCAGTGTTGATTCTGTGAGAACCGCTCATTTATCCAGCAGTTTTGGCTTAGAGAGATCACCCAGTTCCAGGCTGAAGGTGAGAGTGTAACCTCTACCATGGCTCTAATCAAATAAGAGGGGGAGGAGAACTTATGGGGGACTCATTTATAGGTCCAGTTGGCAGATGAGTTGACATTTACAATGCTCAAACCTCCCGTTAAAGGGCTTTACATTGTTTTTTCTTCATCAACAAACACTGGTGGCTATAAATAACAAAATGGCTTAACATCAAGCTGATGTCCCAACAGCCACTGGAGCAGAAGCACTGAGCCTAAAACACTAAGAAAGTGAGATGGTGAAGAGTAATGTATCTACCAGACTTTATATATAGAAATAAGAACTAATGAAATAAGCCCGAACTAACCTTTCCATTTTAATTTTATTAGACAACTACCTGCAAGTTAGTTGCACTACAAGACTTCATACGTAAATTTAGATAATCAGATTTATTGGCAAAACTTTCAGCTGTTTGCAATGAACAAATCAAAAAGTAATTGAAATAGCTCCACACAACAGATGTGTCAAGTGGTTTATCCAAATTTAACTGAAATTGCTTTTTATAACTTTTAATGACTTTTGCAGTCTCAATTAATCAACCTCTTGAATAGAATCCCTCACAACAAGCACAAATCTGCAAAACAGGTGTTGTCTCAAGCACAGCTGATGCAAAGGCACTAAATGTTCCTTGAGACAGTTGCAAGTTCAAAGTTAAACAAAACTGGTCACACTACCTGGACAAGGCAGAAAAAGGAAGCTATCAATGGCTGCAACCACATTTATGAGAAGGCAGGAGGTACAGGAAAAACCCTTGAGTGACCGCAAAAGACCTGCAGCAAGACTTGGTGGCAACAGACACAGAGGATTCAGCTTGCAAAGTAAGGCACATACCAAACGCATGCGGCTTCCATACCAGAACTCCAAGATACACCACTACTGACCCAAAAGCACAAGAAACGTGCTCAAAATCATATAAATAAGCCAAATATGTTTTGGGATTCTGTTCTATTGAGCGATAAAACCAACTTTTCTAAACTTTTTGGCCCTATGGATCAGCGGTATGTTTGGAGGAAAAGAACAAACCATATGCTGAAAAGAACATACTGCATGGTGGGGCTGCTTTGCATCATCTGGCACTGGAAACCTGCAGCATGTGGAAGGCAAGATGGATTCATTTTTGTCCTAATCCTAAGAAAAAAATGTCATGCCGTCAAGTAAGGAGGCTGAAGCTTGGGCCTTCCAACAGGACAATGATACCAAGCATGCCTCAAATTCCAAGACTTGGTTGCAAAAGAAGTCCTGGAAAATCCTACAGTGGACCAGTCATCAGTCACCTAACTTGCACTAAAGATGCTTGCCATGAAGGGGTTCTTGAATAACTGAGACTGTGGAAGTCATTAAAAGTTGCATTTTCAGTTGAATTTTGTGTTGAGCTATTTCAGTTACTTTTCTTTGATTTGTTCATTGCAAGCAGCTGAAAAGCTGTAAATTTTGCCTGAATAACCCTGATTTGCAACTGGGGTTGAATAATTTCATTTCCATTCAAATACATTGCTTTGTTATTAACTGTTATCAAATGTTAAAAATCAAATTACTAATATTCAAAGTCTCTAATCCCAAAATTAAATTATTAAATTATTTTTTTGTTCAGTTTCCAGAAAAATATGAAGCAGCAATGTGTAAATATTTGTGATTAAATAATGAGAAATGTTTCTTAAGCATTAAATCATCATAGAATGATATCAGAATGAAAAAAAAAATCAGTTTTGCATCATAGAAAAACAAGTATAGAAAGTAAGAATAGGAAGAATAAAATCAGCATTTTAAAGAAAAGGAGAAAGGAAAAGATTAAGTGTATGAAGAGCTGATGAGCTGAAGATCCCTCCAGGGGCCCTAAGTCACCACCGAAAGCATGAGTGCAAATGCTAAGGGACATGGTGCCAATCCCACTTGCTCCGTTCCAGCTAAATTTGTTTTGAACGAATCCTGGCCCACTGGAGGAGCTGTGGTTTCGCCTTTAAGCCGTTTACACCCAGTGCACTTTGAGGCCAGGACAGGCGCAGACTTGCATTTGTGGCAAAATTTCTGTTTATTCAAACACATGTCAGAAATTTTCTTAAAACACCAAAGCGTTTCAACACCAGCTTATTTTTGAAAATCCCAAATAACGGACCACTTTTGTGTTGCAATTCTTGCAAATCAGAAATGAAGCAATGCTAAGTAAAACTACATGGTCTAATAGTCTCAATTTCCCTAAAACTATTTGCGGTCACCATAAATAGACAGACTCACTGGAGAAAAGAGTGTCGACGGCTCCCTCTGTTGGTCGCTTTTGTGTCTTTTCTCACCACACAATTTATTCTAACTGAACCATACCCATAGTATTTTTCCTCACATGCTTATTCTGACAGCTGTGGTCTGGTTATGTGGTAGATTTACTTTCAATTAAGGTTTTCAATCAGGGGTCTGTGAACCCAATCCATGAAGTGAAATTTTAATATTTAATATAATATTATCATATTCAGCAATGATGCATTACATTATTTCAAAATTGACAGTAAATACATTTAAAATGTTTCCAAGATTATATTTCAAATAAACGCTGATCTTTTAAATTTTATATTTAACAAGAATATTAAGCAGCACAACTTTTTTCAACATTGATAATAATCAGAAATTTTTCTTGAGCATCAAATCATATTATGTCAAATAAATGCAGAGACTTCTTTAAAAAATATTAAAAATATTACACAAATCTTACTAACTTCCATTTTCACTTTTTAGAACAAACAACTAGTTATGTATTAATTTTTTATTTGTTAAGCATAATGCAATATAGTAATAAAGTATGTTGATTGTCGTTCAAAATACTGTCAACTGATTAAAAATGTAATTTTAATTAACTAACAAAGTTAAGTATTAGTAGTAACACTTCACAATAAGGTCTAAGTTTTTACTATTACATAATGCATTAAGTAACTTAAACTAGCAACGAGCAGCACATTTTACTGCATTTATTAACCTTTGTTACTGTACGTTAATTAATAATTCATGTTAGTTTACAGTGCATTAACTATTTAACTCTGATGTATTACTATAAAACAGATACATATTTTGATCTGAAAAATGTATTAGTACATGTTAAGATTTACATTTAACAAGATTAATAAAAGTCTAATACTAATGTTAACAAATGAAACCTCATTGTAAAGTGTTACCTTATTAATCTACAGAACTAAATTGATGTTTGAAACTAATAAAAAAGTTTTAATACTGTGTGTTTTAACCTTTAGAAAGGTTAAAATTCCCTGTTTTTTAATAAATTATACTGAGTCACCTCACAAGGGAAAAGAGGCGGCTGAGGGTGAATTGTGTTTTAATGGTTGGTGACCTACTGTAGATTCGGTGAGGCCACCCACAGACACGGAGAGGCCCAGGAGTGTGTGGTACTGGTACTGAGGCAGGCGCAGCAGTTGCGTGATGTGAGGAAAAGCCTGTGCCGCGGCGTTCCAGTTGAGGGAGTTTCCGGCCTCTCTAGGGTACATGTAAAAAAACAAACACCAGAGGTCAAAGATAAACATGAATGAAGCATCTGGGATGGGACTTTTTATGGGTGCTTCAGCTAAAATTGTAAGCAATGCACATAAAAAGATGTGCATTTCAGACACTTCAATGCATAAGAGCACCTCCCAAATTTAATGACATAATGTAAGCCGTTTTAATGTCTGACCCACCCGTTTTATGCAAATCAGAGGTAAAAAGAGGTGTAAGTAGAAAACTAAGATACCTAAGCCAGTATTGAGGCAAAAAAAAACAAAACAAAAAAAAACAAAACATTTTTGCTCAATGCCACATAAAGTAGAGCAGCTCTTAATGATTGAATGCATGTCTATCAATATCTGAAGGCAGACAAGTTTTGGAGTTTTTTCTACAATCAGAGAAAATACAATAATGAAAACTGACCGATCTGAGCCAAAGTCCACGATTTAAAGCCTTTTATTCTACTTTAAACTAGCAAATGTGTTTCCATAGGTAAATGTAGTGTTTGTAATAATAAGACCATAAACACTAAAATACTATTTAATGTAGTATATAAACCAAAAATACAAGTGGCCTAAAAATATTAAATTATTGCTACAATTGACCCAAAGATAAAAATAAACTTCTTGCGCTTTTAAGTGGTGAAGCAGCGACAGAAAAAAAAAAAAAAAAAATATATATATATATATATATATATATATATATATATATATATATATATATATATATATATATATATATATATATATATATATATATATATATACATATAAATATATATATATATAAATATATATACATATAAATATATATATATATATATATATATATATATTTTTTTTTTTATTTTTTTATTTTTTTTTAAATAAACTAAAGTTGATTTTAAAATGAACTAATAAAACTTATCTAATAATAAAAATCTAATTATTGCAAATTATTGTTAATAAAAATCTTAATTGCACATAAGGCAGTTTTTATACCAACTTTTTAATGATTTGTTGTTGAAACAAACATTTAAGCGGTGGTTGTAATAAAAACTTGTTTTCATGACATTTATTCAAACATACATTAAATCATGAAGATGACAAAAATACAGTGCATATAATGAGCAAAAGCTCCTCTTTAATACTAATTATTTTCTATCTGACAATCGAGTTTATGGAAATCGAGCGGCTTTCGAGAGGTAAATGTTACTTTACAGTACATTCTTCACAAGCTGTTTTATTGACATATTTCCACAATTGAAACACTGAGTGATCACATGAAACATGACATTTCAGTAAGTTGTACCAGCATTTTTTCAACAAACATATTTGGTGCTACGACTAGTAGTAAAGTATAAGAGATGATCGCATTGCTTCATGTGCCGCTTGAACTGAGGCACTACAGCAATACGTCAAACCAAATTATAGACTGTCAAAACTGTGATTGAGAATTGCAACATCACTTATTTTAGTGTGAGTGCACACTAAACTAGTGTAAACCATGTTTGGATCCGAATCGGTTTAATTTGTTAGCTATGTCCCAAACAGTAGGTTTTGACCAAAATCCAATATGGTGGAAAATTAAAATGCCAATGAAATCAGAGATATTTGTTTTTCTTAATTAACCGTTAACGAACGGTCTATGATATATGAGCTATTTAGCATTTTTCATCACTCTCAGCGCCCCCTATGGCACTGGTCAGGTAACTATTTGCACCCGAGTAGCTGCCAATAGTACTACAGTTTGGCCAAGTTTCACGTCTCTAGACCTTACGGTTTTGCTGAGACTGCACGATCAGCTTAGCGAAGAAAAATTATATAAATAATAATAAATATAGCTGCGAGCAGCAACTAATTACACACATTTTTCGCACAACACTAATATGGTGATTTGTGAGCAAGTCTGTTTGTAAAACTGGACTATTGGTAACGTTCCAGAGCACGTGTGGCACTCACGGAGGGAAGATGCTCAATAGCTCCTCCCTGTGGGGAATGTGTGGTACTACGGGGTCCGTGCTATGGAGCAGCCGCAGGAAAACAGTGCCAGCATGGGCTCTGTAGCGGTCAATCTTCTCTGCTGCCTGCTGGGCCAGGCAACACATCATACGCTGAACACTACAGAAAATTAGAAAAATATCTGTGAGCAGTCGACAATGTGCACTTGGTTAGCTATGACTGAAGCAGGGGAGACTGATAGTGCCTCACAGGTCAGAGGAGAGGAGCTCTGGAGCAGACGCCACCACCAGCAGGGTCACGTCCATGAGACTGCTCATAGCTGCTGCCCTCACCCTGAAACAGAACGAGAGTGAAGAATCAGAGTTATACTGTGACTGTCAAGAGAATCGCAACTACACATGAGGTGCTTCAAATATTTGTTGATTAGTGGTGCAACGGATCATCATTGATCCGTGATTCGTTCGGATCAATGTCTTCGGTTCGGCACACACGTGATCCGCGGATTGATTATGAAAAAAAATAATGTGCGCATGTTCAGTCAACACAAAGCTTCGGCATGGCGAGCGGAGGAACGGAGAAGCTTGAATGCCTCGCGTCATTTAAATCACCTAAATGGGACCATTTTGGGTTTCCCATCAAATATAACATGAAGGAAAGAGGTTAGTAGATAAAACCGAGTGTGTACGGCACTGTGGCACAAGTAAGCCAGTGGAAACACGTTAAGCATGGCCACGCATTTGAAGTGACATCACCCCGGTGTTTCACTGACAGGAGTGAAAACGAAGGCTGCTCAACAACCGCTTATCACCGCGGCATTTAAGCAGCCCCTAGTTGCACAATCATGAGACATGATGCCATAGTCGGTTGTGCAAAACGAGGGCTGTTAAACACATGCTGAAAGTGCTTGAGCCACGTTACGACATGAACTGTTGTGGATGAACTATCCCGAGCATTCTCTCCTCTGTTGCGCTCACGACAGACGGGTGGACTTCTAGGGGAACGGAGAGCTATGTGACGATAACCGCTCACAATTTAAAAGTGTTAATAAAAAAAGACAAAACTTATGGTTTTTTTTTTTTGCTGATCCGAAAAATGATCCGATCCGTGACTCTGATCCGAGAAACGATCCGATCCGTGAGTTTTTTGATCCGTTGCACCCCTATTGTTGATGGTTTGTTAGTCACGAAGTCATTAGGAGAATTGCACATGTCGATTGTTGACATTTTAAGCGTCACGTTGATGTTTTGCTATCCCTGGAGGCACCTGTGGGGATTTTGAGGAATGCAGGCCGGGGACAGCGGAGCACAATACATATGTTCAGTGTTATATTTTTAGGCAATATAGTGTATAATTGTAATAGCTGCCACTTTAAGTTTTAAGTTTAAGTTCAGGTCAAATTAAGTCAAATTTGAAGACTTGCCGATTTGCAACTATGAAAATCCTTAGTCAGGGGCACCCCTAATTTAAATAAAATAAATAATAAATGTATTTAATAAAGCAAAAGTGATATTACAAGACTAATAGCTTACGATAGTGGTCTTAAATTTCTTTGCGTGTAAACGTTAAACCATAAAACTTGAGATGTAGCAGATGTAGAGGATCTTCATGTGGAGGAGCATTTACTGTGACCCAAGGCTGTACCTTTATTTTGAGGTTTGAATACCACAACAGCACTGCTGGACTTGTATACAGTGCAACAAAAGACAGCATGTGAACTTACCAGGCCCCTACATCCCCTCTGCTGTCCGTGCTGTAGTCGTTCAAACAGCCCAGCAAGGCTTCATACACAGGCCTTATGTTGCCCTCACATAGGACGCGGTCCGGGCTTCCTTGTGCACACACTCCCACAGCTACACACACCCTAAGAAGACAAGAAAGCACAGGACACATGGACATGCAATGCAAGACGGGACAAAGCAGTGAAACTAGACATGAATTTCAGGTCCTGCAGGAAGGAGCAGGCGTTGACCAAGCTGGCTCACGCTAAGCTCTGGCAGACTGGTTCTTCAAGCGCAGAGGAGACAGGAGAAGGTGTTACTCACCGAGACATGGCTGTGGCCGCATCCCTCCTGGCTTCAGTTCGACTCTCCTGTTTCTGAGCAACTCTGCAGGCAGCCTGGAGCCCAGTCAAGATCTAGGGAACACGTAAGAGTATGCATACTCAGCCTAATGGCTCAGATTCACAGTTGAGCTGAAAACAAGAGGCGTTACGAGGTGCGACCTGCTGTAGTTTGCCATGGATCATGAATGGAGGAAGTGAGCCCAAGGCGAGAGCGCAGCCACAGCGTGACAGAACCTCGGGACTCTCCAGGGCCGACAGGTATTGAGTAACCAACTGATCTGTGGCAACAAATGGATGTAAACAAACAATAAATGGACAAAAGTATGTGGACATCAAATAACCACACCCAAAAGTACTTGTTCAACATCTAACTCTTTCCCCGCAATTGACAAGATTTTTTCGTCATTTATGAAACAACAACTTTCCCGCCATTTACCGGCAATCTGTATTTTCACTGTTATAGGTTAGGGGGCGCTGTTACAGATCTTCTGAAATAGTAAAGCATTTCCGGATCCAAAACAAGCGACGAAGATGATCTGCGTTAACCATGAGCAGATAGAAACATTGATTGCGCACAAGTAAGCTAACGTGATCACCAAACATTCGGCGCGAATGTAATTCGAAACTGCTTAACCCTTTATGACCTGCCATAGAACAGTTCCACCAGAGTATATCTTTCTATTTTTACATGCTGTGCTGTCATTCTTTTGAGCATTTTCATATGCCATACATCAAAATAATCCTTACTTTCTCAACTTGAAGGCTATGTTTGTAATAAATCAATAGTACCTAGATAAATATCTCAAAAGTACAATAAACAAAAACAAAAAAAAACATTAAAAAAAAATTCTACATATTTTAATCCAAACCAAAAAAAGATAAATGTCAACCTCAAACTTGTCAATGAGAAAAATGTGCATAAAACAGTTTAAAACTATACAGAATTGATTTGAACTGTTTACATCAATTAGTTTTTAAGATACACTCATTCAAAAAAAGAGAATAAAATGCCATGTAAAATATTCAATTACATTTGTGGTCAAACAGATAACATTTTGCTTTTGAATATTGATTGAACATTGAATTGGTTAGAATATGAATTAAATAAACCCTGTCAGAACAATTAATAATAAAATTAATATAAAATAAATAAATAAAGGCGATGAGCAGACAGCTCGGTGCGTCCGTGTTCTTTCATTTTGACATAACGTTGCGCGCATGCGTGTGTGTGTGCATGTGTGTGTGTGAAAGACGGAGATGCTTGTTTATCCTTAATGTGTTAAATATTATAAAATGGATGGACCCGTACAAGTATGTGAGCCATGAATTGTAGATCTGTCACCTTGTCAAAGACCCTTCCCAGAGTATTTGGATCTTGTATTCTTTGTAATGTCTTTTAGATCCAAACTAAAGTACTAAATGTATTTGCGAGTGTATAAACGAGAAAGAAATGATAGAATAAAGCAATGGTAAAAAGACAATAACGATAAGAAGGAACATACAGCAGATGGGAGTCAAGTGCGAGTCAAACCTATTATATGAGTCAAACGCATGGCCAAAAGACGCAGCTTTTGACGTCACTATATGCGACACACGCTGGGGGTGATGGCGTGATCTGTCCATGGATCCGTCATCGGAAGACGTAACTATCAATTTCAGATCTACAGAACATGTGTACAAAGACGCGCAATGCATTTTGTGTGTTTTTTTGGAAACGCATTATTACAGACTCATTAGAGGGTGAAAACCGCACAACATGAGCATGTTGAGACTTGATCTGTCATAGGGCACCGAATGTGATGCGTCAATGCGCCATCGGAAGCCGTAACTATCAATCGCAGATCTACAGAACATGTGTGCAAAGACCTGCAATGCATTTTTGTGATTTTTTTGTGAAACGCAGTTTACGCATTTTGTACAGACTCATTAGAGGGTGAAAATAACACAACATGTGCATGTTGGAGGCTTGATCTGATCATGTTACATCTCTGGTTTTGTATGCAAAAAGAATGATTGAGCTAGTCACTTGTTATCAGTTTCTATAGGCTGTTAAACAGACACACGAAATCGGAGCGCCAACGCTCCCGTCGGTCTCAAAGGGTTAATGTTACCGAATGAAATGTCGACCCAGGAAAAGGTATAGGACATTGGTGGAGAAAGAGTTAATATAATAATAAAATAACCACAACCTGCTATTGTATTAACTGAATTAGTTTCCTGTACCTTGCATTTTCAGGTCGGCTACCCCGGGTTCAACCTGATAACACTGTAGACACAACGCTGCCAATGCCGAGACCGCAGCATCCTAGAGAAAACACATTATATTCTCATACAGACCACATTCAATACAGCTGTAAGGACTTCTGGGTGTTGATTTGGGGTCTGTACCTGTATACCCCGTCTGGCACCGCTGGAGAACAGGTGAAGGTTCTTCAAGCTGTCGTCTATTAGCCATTGCCAACCAGCTGAAAGAAATCAGAATACACATAAACTCACAATCACAGTCGACAACATTACAAATCCATCAAACATCCGTGAGACATTTGTGGTCAAACATATTTAAATAATGCAATTGTAAAAAGGTGTGGTTGACTCACTGATAACTGGGTCATCTTTAAAAGGTATATTGGAGAGAGAGAGCTTCTCAATGAGGCCACAGACTGAAAGACAAAAAAAGACAAAAGGAAAAGGGTGTCAAATTAACTTTTTAAAGAAACTGGGCCATCTGCAATGTCTTAAACTTCTATTTCCTGAACTATTAATCACTGATTCTTAAGATATGGGACAAAACATGTCCCTCAACTTTATGTGCCATTAGTTTTTGGCCTCATTTCCACTTTGAATCAAATTACTTTTTCCAATGAATTGCATTTAACAATTAAATTGATTTTATCTTTAATTTGATCAAAATCTCAAGCAAATTACCTTAAACTGCCTGTCATCATACAAGAATTTGGTTGATTTTTTTAAAGAAACAATGTACAGCATTATAAATTAAACTATTTTTTTTTACTTAAAAAACTATAAAAACATTTAAAAAATATAAAAAAAACATTTTACAAAATTTCCATATCGTCGCTAGCTGCGGATGCACCGATATGAAAAATTTAGCCAATGTCGATATCTATAACTCTTGAAATAACACTGATAACTACGATAACCGACCAATAAATAAATAAAAAAAACAAATTTCTGACTACAAATACAAGTCTCACAATCAGATCCATGTCCCAAGCACACAATTATAATGGTCATCATTATAATTTTATGTAGCCTATATTACAGACTTGCAATGCAAACCCATCAAGGCGAACAATGTGCATCTGAAGTGTCTCAGCTGAAGGTTATAATTAATTAGTTTTTATATATCGGACAACTTTTCTTATTGCCCGATACCAATATGGTGGTCGACATATTGTGCATTCCTAGTGCTTACCCATCCAAAAAAATAAAAATAAAATCTTGCTTCCAAATTGGTAAGATAAAGCAATATTTAAGTGTATATAGGGCGATTTTGGACAATACTGATGTTATGCAGTCACAGGTGTTTGTAAAGTAATTTAAAACAGCTTTGAAAACTACTCAACCAATCATAATCAAGGAACGGTCATATCCATTTTATAGTAACTATTTAAAACATGCAGCACTTAAAAAGAAGTGAATCCAAGTACTGAACACCGGTCAAGCCGGTCATGATTGAAAATCAGCGTGTGATTATTATGATATTTAGGGTGCACATAAAGATGATCTTTAAAGCGTTTGTTATTCAGTTTATCAGTCTTCGCCAAAACCACCATATAATCAGATAAAACGGACATCTGTAATTTTCTTCTTAGGAAAATGTTCTGGTGGTTTTTGCTAGGGGCGTTTTGTACTAGCCCAAATTAAAAGAGCCCACCCTAATTCTAATTGAAATTATGTCTTCTATTTGGCTTAGGTCCCGCCTTCCACCTTCAAGTGATTTCTGCACCCTGTTCATGGTCAGCCAGAGCAAAATTATAAGTGGTACACACCTCTCCTTAATTTGAGGAATTATTCATGTCTGTAATAGAAAGCTGAAGATTTGTTCAAACCACTAACTAATTAGTATGAGCTATAGTAGTAATGAGGCTTGTTTTGTCACACACACTTATACATTCGTTTATAATTTAACTTGTGAAGCACAATCAATTCAACAGAAAAAAAAGTATTTCTTTACCAGCTGGTCTCATTAGCTCTCCACCAAATCCCCTAGAGGAAAACAAACATCAGTTACAAGCTATAGAAAAATAAGTGCCCCTGAAAAGCTTTGATGGCAATTAGTGCCAGTTTATGAAGCAAGTGCTTACTTGTACTGCTTTCTGTCAGAGAGCTAAAATGAACAAACATATGGAGGATCAGTTGCAAAAAACTGCTTTTTGGTTCACAAAATTTTTCACAAAATAACACAAGAGACTGATTCTGCAGACCTTTTGATGAATGTCTTTAAGGCCTTCAATGGTGTCAGAGGGCAGGTAATCAGTCACAGACCTACAAGGAAGCAAATGCATTAAATAAAATACAAGTTCTGGTTAGGCAAAGCTGTAATAAAGAAAAGCAGGTGTAACCTATTGTTCTGGGTGGCCAGCTCATAGAGAGCATGAGTGATTTCAGCGCAGGCCAGGATGGCGCCGTGACGGCAGTGTAAATCCATCCCTGTCGCCATTGGCAGCAGCTGGGGTAAAACTGAAATAAAAAATAACGGTAAGATGGTACATTATTTTAGGCATCTGTGTAGAAGAGAAATAGATGTGTTTGGGTTTGCTCTATGTGTATAAACGAAAACTATGGTGAAAAATGTTCATCAACAACACCAAGGTCATTAAACGACCAACTATAGCAGCAAGCCTGTTGATATAGTCAATGTTACCTGTGTTTAGCCACACCGATTACATCCCCGCCCCAACCGTCATTTTAATGTTTTATAGTAATAAAACTTATTGAGTTCAGTTAGAGAACAGTCACTACAATTAAAAACTGAATGAGTCGTAGCACAGATCAGCAGCAGGAGTAACATTTCATTTACCACGCGGCGAGAGTGAGGCGAGCTCAGCTTACTGACAATGAAGGAAGATTTGGTTTCAAAGCAAAATGTACAAGCAATATTTTAGATTGAACCCAATGCTAATAGGGAACCAGCAAATGGTTGTGTTTTTCATTAGGACTTATAATTAACCCACCAATTAAGTGTCCATTGGTGCGGAGCAGAGTGAGCATTTCCAGTTCGTTCCTATAAAAGCTGAGCTTCACGCTGCGCTGGCTCCATTTCCATAGGGATTAATTGAAAACACTTTATCAGTGATGAACTGTAATAAAAACAAACATGGATCTCGCATATGTTGTTTGCGATTGTGGTTGCTGAATTTTCTGTTCTTTTAATATAAAAACGTGAAAGTAATTTAGAATGATTGGAATTATTAAGAATTTCACTGTTTTAATTTTTGAGAGACGTTTCATGTTTTACCAGTTTTGATAATGTAGAGTGTGTTAATTTATATGATAAGTCAAGTCAAGCCAATTTATTTATAGAGCACTACATAAACACAACATTTGTTGATCCAAAGTGCTTTAAGGATGGTCAAATACAGAGAATTGCAGTAGTCCAGTCTAGAAGAGAATAATGCATGAATGACAATTTCAAGATCTTTTTGAGAAAGAAAATGTTTTACCTTAGCAACAGATCTGAGGTGACCATGTTCACCTGTTTGTCAAATTGTAGAGAAGGATCTCTAAACCCCTAGATTTTTTACACTGGGTTTTAAGCTATCACTAAGGAAGCCTATCCTATTTGTCAGAGTTGTATAGTGCAGCAGGGCCTAGCAAAAGTACCTCTGTTTTAACTACAGGAAATTGTTAGCCATCCACATTTTCACTTCATCAAGACAAGAGAGAAAGAGTTGTATAGATAGATCGTTTTCAAATTTGATTGGAAGGTAAAGTTGTAAGTCATCAGCATAGCAGTGATAATTTGTGCTATATTTCAGGAGAATGGAAGCCAGGGGAAGCATATACAGTGAAAACAACAAAGGGCCAAGAATAGAACCCTGGGGAACACCATAAGAGACGGGTACAGTAGGTGAAGTAAACGACCCGATATTTAATGAAAGCATCCTACCCTTTAAATAAGAGTTGAAACATTGCAATGCCGTGCCTTGAACCCCTACTGTATATTGTAGTCGTTTCAAGAGGATGTCGTGGTCAACAGTGTCGAAAGCCGATAAATAGTTTATAATAAATCAGAAACTAAAATGAGGAAAAATAAACCATGACATTCTCTTGATTTGGGCTTATAGGGGGAAAGTGCACTAATTCTGATGAAATGTAAAAATAATTTTCGCAAAGGACAACAACCGTTGCCATTATGATCTTGGGCAAGCTAATCGTTTTTATCAGTTTAATCATTATGCAGCATGGCGAACATGTGAACTGTTTTCAGGGACTAAAACTTGTCCGAAATACCTAGACATTTAAACAAATGTACAAATTTAAACAAAATACTAGGACAATATAAACTAAATTAAAACAATGAAAAGTACATAAGGCTAAATGAAAAAAATAAATAGCTGACAAAATGAACACTATTCTCACCTGTGTTGGCCATGTATTCAGGAGCCTGGGCAGTTAGATTGTGCAGTGCTTTCGTGGCCAGATCTCGGATTACCCTGAATAAATGCAAATACAGCTTTAGTTAAAATTAGAAAACCAAAAAATCCAAATGAAACAGTACGATTACTTACCCGTCCCAGTGATTGATTTTCATAGCCACCAAGTGGTCAATTAAGGGTTTGGTGTATTCCTCAAAACCAGCGATGTAGACACTGAAAAAAAAAAGTGAAATGAGTTTACACAGCTAGTATTCAAAAGGCGGATTTTGCTACAGCCACATGTAAATGAAAGGATTGTGATTAGTTCATATGAATGTAGGCATCATATGCTAGAAATTTGGAGACTCAAATTAGCATGTGTTGAGAAATCAACCTGACCAATGGTCACGACGAAGCGTGTATCAGTTTGAGGAAGAATCATAGCTTATATGCATTTATATATGTGTATGTGTGCAACGACGGCTACTCCACAAAACGAACTTGTCAATCTATCTTGATGAATGGAAGTATGTGGAACAAACAGGTGTGTTAAGAGGTCAGTTATACTCGCATGTGACTTTTGGAATGTTTTGAAAAGTTGTCTTGTGAAAGGCAATTGAACCAAGAAAATAAGTCCCAAAACAAAAGATCTCTACAGTAAGTCTGAAAATACCTTAAGCATGCCTATTGTTCTGATGTCAACAGTTTCTGAAGAGCCTAGTTTTACTGTTTTAAAGAATATGTTTACTAAAAAGGTTTGTCCAGACTGCTAGGGGACCACGAAAAATCTGTTTTCAATGATATGTCGGCTTTAAGGGTGTGTTTACACTTGCAGTTCGGTTATCTTGGTTCCTTTGGTCCAGACCAAAAAAGAAAATACATTTAGTTCTGGTCCGCTTTGCGTTCTCACTGTCATTTTTAAAACAGAACCTTAAGATACAATGCAAAAAAAAGGTTTTAATGATGTATATTCTCTGACAGAACTTGGAAACAATGCTGTGTCTGCACTAAATGTGCTCGTGTGTGCAGAGCCAAAATATGATGTTTTTTGATGGAGCTGGCAACTTGTGAAGAGCTTATAAAATGTGTAAAGGAGTCAAAACAGCAGCAGGAATCCCTCCGTCACACACAAACGAAGATCTGTAGCGAGGAAACGTAGTTCTGATGCCTGTACCCAACTGTGATGGGCAACATCACGACTATGACGAGAAAAAAACAGGTATGCTTGAGAATTCGGTCCTTCTTAGGGTTCATGTCATCATGTCCTGTTTTCGTTGCATTCATTCAGAGTTCAGAGTCATTGAAAAGTGGAATGAGACCCATCTTTTCAGCGGTAAGACTCGAGTATGGCTCTTTGCTCCCTCAGGCTAGCATTTTTCACATTACTTTATCACTACATTGAGATGACACAGTCAAATGGTGGCATTTTTCAGAAGGGTGGGACACAAGAAAGGGACAAGACAGACACGACAGCTGTAACCATTGCTTCGCTCAGATACATTCAAAACATACCGTGATTGCGCTTTGATTGTTCAGAGATACGGGGTGTACTATTAATCTCCCTGAGGCATGTACATCGAGGAACAATAGAGCTCAATTAAGCACACCAAAACAGCTCTTAGTCACACATTGTCACCTCCTTACGCCTTACCTAATAGTCAAGTAGCAGTTATTCACGTTACCGACAGTGAAGTAGTCCGCCGCTGTGACAATGTCTATGCCATGGGGGAAAGTGCCCTACGGACACAGGATATCTCAGGGGATCAGATTAGACACACAGACTTTACAGTTGCACTACATATCAATGCAGGTGTTAATAATGGACATGAATAGACTTAACGTAAGTGTATTTTCTTTTGTCGGACCTGTCTGCCCACATTCTCTTGGAAAGCAGCCTAAAAGAAAAGGAAACAAACATTACATTTTATAAAATGTCTTATTGTATGCAAAGGTGTGAATTTTGTTTCCCTATTACAATACTTTCTCCTATCCAGATGTTACATTAAGCTAATATTTCAGGGCATTTACCAAACTCCTTGTCAAAAATGCTAATGCTTTCAAAGGGTTAGTTAACTTTGAAAGTAATTTTTGATATGTTTTAGCTTACCTCCAGGGCATCCAAGATGTAGGTGTCTTTGTTTCCACAGTATCTTCAATTTTGATAATTTTAGGTAAAACTGTTGTTGTCTGTCAGTCATACACTGGAGTTGCAGAGGGTCCACCTCAAAGAGCAGTCAAAATTAAACATTATTTAATGACTCATAAATGTAAGTACACATTGATGCCCTGAGACACAAAACTAGTGGTTTTTGTGAGAAAACGAACAGTATTTATATTTATATCTTTTTTACCTCGTGTAACCATATCCACGTCTAACTGATCTGAGAGCAGGGCGCTTCGGTCAGCGCATGCGCTGTTAGTGATCCCTTGAGCGCCTACGTCACTCTTTGTTTATAAAGAGATTTCGGAAGTTTTACCTTTCACTAAACATATTTAGATATACGGGAAACCGCAATGGAAGACGATTTCGGTATATCTAAATATGTTTAGTAAAAGGTAAAACTTCCGAAATCTCCGTGTAAATATTAAGTGACGTCACATGCAAGCGATCACTTCCGGCGTAACATTGAACTGATTCAGTTCGGTTCAGTTGGACACTGCACAACTGATTCAGATCACTTGGGCGTCACTGTGATTACACGAGGTAAAATCGGTATAAATACTGTTCGTTTTCTCACAAAAAGACGTGTTTCAGTATCCTTAGGCCATCAATGTGTACTTACATTTACGAGTCATTAAATCATGTTTAATTTTGACTTCTCTGTGCATGCTTTTTGGTGGACCCCCTTAGCCTCCAGTGTATGACTGATGGACAACAACGGTTTTGAAAAATGTCAAAATTAAAAATTCTGTGGAAACAAAGACACCTACATCTTGGATGCCCTTGAGGTAAGCTAAAACATATCAAAAATTAATTTTAAAGTGAACTATCCCTTTAAATGCTTCAGAAACATTTCCAGTTACAAAAAAAGTGAATGCATATTAGAATTTAATATACCCATTTATGTTCATTTCTAATCTGTATTAGCTTTTTTTTAGTGTGGAATTGGTTTTAAAACAGATTTCAAAAGAATTAGCATAAACTCACAGATGCGGCCTTTCTGCAGGTGATGTTCCTGTCAAACACAGTTGCGATGACCAGTGCACTGTAAAGGCAGAAACAAATGGAAGATCATCAGATATCATATCTATCATCTATCTAATACTAGGACAACTGTTATTATTATATATCATGCATCCTATCTCTTGATTTTGTTAGTTTGGCAGCCTGAGGTAATGCATATACTGCATTCACTCAAACATGTACAGCTCTAAACCTTCACATCTTTCACCCCCAGTGATGAGGAATATTATTAAAAAACTAGTGTGTAGTTCTCATCTCAAAACTCATCTATCATCTCAGTGCCCCCATAAACCTGTTACACTCTTTTCCTTTTATTCCACCACTCCTCCTCCTCAATCGAGCTGTGTGAACGTGCCCGCGAGGTATTCCCACCGTCACTCACAGCCTGGGAGAATGAAGTACACAAACATACCCAGTACACACGCACAAGCCTACGGGCTTAACATGGCCGCGCTGGTTTCGATGAACAACTGATAGTGGCCTGGAGCAGCATAAAATGGACAGGCACTGAACATGCATAACGCCTTACGGAAACCACAGAAAACTTCTTCTTGAGCAATGTGCAATGTAGTCGACTTTAAGAGATAGTTCTTCCTTACTTTCTTCCAAAAAAACACAAAAGGAAGAAGAATTGTGCTGATCACACTGCAAAAATGCAATTACAGTCAATGCTTTTAAGATTCAAACAGGACTTAAGAGTATTAATGTGCTTCATACAACTTTTTGTCATACAATACGTTTGTGTGAAGAACAAACCAGAGAGACCAGTACAACTTCTTCTGATTTCTCCTTTTGTTCACCTGAAGAAAGTCATATATATTTGGAACAAGATTTTGTTTAGTTTTTTTTTTTTTGTAAACTTTTGTCTATATACACTACTGTTCAACAGTTTGTAGTAGGTAAGATTTTAACTTGTAAAAAAAGAAAGAAAAGAAAGAAATTGATACATTTAAAAAAGTAAAAATATATATTAAAAAAACACAATGTAATATTGTGAAATATTATTACAAATAAAAATAACAGTTTTCTCATTTTAAATATTTAAAAAATTTAATTAATTCCGGTGGTTAAAGCTGGATTTTCAGCATTATTACTTCAGTCTTCAGTGTCACATGATCCTTCAGAAATCATTCTAATATGATAATTTGATGCTCAAGAAACATTTATTATTATTAATGTTGAAAACAATTTGATCATATTTTTGTGAAAACTTTTTTTTTTTACGATTCTTTGAAAGTTCAAAAGATCAGCATTTATTTGTAACAACAAACATCTTTACTGCCACTTTTAATAAATTGAATGAGTCCTTGCTAAATAAAATAATTTCTTTTAGAAAAAATATATATTAGGGCTGTGCAAAAGTTAATTGCGATTAATCGCATTCAAAATAAAATCTGTGCTTACATAATACATTTGTGTGTGCTGTATATAATTATTTTGTATATATAAATACCTATCCATGCATGTATATATTTAAGATTTGCGCTTAAATTCTGTATATATATATATATATATATAAAAATAATCTATATTATATAAATATAATATTTTATATATGAATAACACATTTTCTTAAATATATACATGCATGCGTGTGTATTTATATATACAAAATAATTATATACAGCACACACAAATATATTATGTAAACACAGACTTTTATTTTGGATGTGATTAATCGCAATTAATTTTTGCACAGCCCTAATATATATATATATTTTTTTAAATCAAACCCCAAAATTTTGTATGGTAATGCATATATAAAACAAATTGAGGACAAAAGTGTAGTTTCATGCAATGACATGGTTTCTGAAAGCGTCATTAAGCTCATAGAAACAGCCTATGACTGGTGATGAAATTAGAACAGGACTCGACAGGCCTTCAGACTGGGTGCCAAATGGTGACCGAAACCCACGACAACAGACGAAACCTGGCAGCACCGTGGGGGTAGGGAGGAGGGAAGTTGCGGGGAGGGCCAACAAACCGAAGAAGCGATGAAAAAGCACAGTCAGTTACATGCAGGCCCGCACTTGTCCTAAACAGTGAGAGGGGGAGTAGCAGAGCATCTTTCAGCTGTCATTCTCGTAATATCATTATGTTTATACGGTGACTGAAAGGCTTACTGTTGAACCTTGGGAGGAAAAAAAAAATGCTTTCTGCTGATGAAACTGTTTCGCTAAGCTGATTCACCACTACATCACCACACAAATCGAGCATGGCAGAATTGCTAGAAGAATTAAAGAATACAGTTACACAGCAAAACCCCTGACCATAAGCCTGAGTAATAATAGCAAGCACCAGTTAAAGCAAATGCACAACGTCCTCGTGGGACACCGCAGAAAAAAAAACCTTAGCTATCTATCTAAAAACAAAATAACAATTCAAAAAACCCAACGACAATTCAGAAAACACAATAACAATTCAGAAAACACATTGACAACTCGGAGAATAAAATAACAATTCAGAAAACACAACGACATTTCGAAGAAAACGGAAAAGGTAGGTACATTTTGAGAATGGCAAACTTATGGCTGATTGGACGAGACACCTGTCAATCAAGCTTTACAGGAAGTAAGAAACTTGTGATCAACTTTGTTTTGCTAAATTCAAAAAAGGAAAACATTAAACACTACTTTGAAGAAGGACATTCATATGGCGTGATTGTGGACATGCTGGCGACACACCACGACATTAAAATGAGTTTGCGCTCTTTAAAAACACATCTGAAGGATTCAGGTATGTTCAGAAGAAAGAACTATTCGCCTACAAACGATGTAAGGAATGCTATAAGAGCAGAGCTGCGTGGACCAGGACAGTTGTTCAGCTATCGGACAATGTGGTTAGCACTTCTGCAGAAACACAAGTTACGTGTTAAACGTGATGACGTTATGCGGTTGCTGCAAGAACTCAACCCACAAGGGACAGAACAGAGGACACATCGTAGATTCGTAAGGCGTACATATCACTCCATGGGACCGAACTATCTTTGGCATGTTGATGGGTACGATAAACTAAAGCCATTTGGTTTCGGCATATCCGGATGCATTGATGGCCAAGGCGATGTACACAGAACGTATAGTTGTGAGCAATAAGCGCAGGGTCATTGTTAGTATGCACACAAGTAAGCCAAGAGTCTGGAAAAACCATCAATATTGTCCGATAGCCAAACAACTGTCCTGGTCCACGCAGCTCTGCTCTTATAGCATTCCTTACATCGTTTGTAGGCGAATAGTTCTTTCTTCTGAACATGCCTGCATCCTTCAGATGTGTTTTTAAAGAGCAGAAGCTCATTTTAATGTCGTGGTGTGTTGCCAGCATGTCCACAATCACGCCATATGAATGTCCTTCTTCAAAGTAGTGTTTAATGTATTCCATTTTCGAATTTAGCAAAACAAAGTTGATCACAAGTTTCTTACTTCCTGTAAAGCTTGATTGACAGGTGTCTCGTCCAATCAGCGATAAGTTTGCCATTCTCAAAATGTACCTACCTTTTCAGTTTTCTTTGAAATGTCGTTGTGTTTTCTGAAATCGTTATTGTGTTTTCTGAATTGTTGTTGTGTTTTTTTAATTATTTTGTTTTTATAATTGTGATTTGTTTTGCACCTCTTCGGCCACCAGTACGAGAATCCAGAACCGCATTATCACAGTTTTATACGGCGGCAACAACTAATCGATAAAATTGACAATAATCATCGACAACGAATGTCATTATCGATTAGTTAATGGACAATGCCAGCAGCGTCAAATTACCACACTAGCCATGTTTCCATCTACTTGTCAATCGAATTATCTGAAGTTCGGTTAAAGAACACATGCGAATAAAGCTGGTGAAAGTGTGTTTCCATCAAACGGCTTTAAAGCGAATAAAAACCTGTACGTAATGACGTCACATGCTGTTTTGCGATCAAATTGGTATATTGAATTGATTTGAGACATTTTAAGGTGTTTCCATTCATTTTCGCACTAAATTCGAACAACATTCAAGCAAACTTTTGCGAACAAAGTTTTGTTAGACAAAACGGATCATGCCATCTACCAACAAATGATCAAGTATTTCACAAGTTGAAGCCTAATAAAAGCCAGTATGTGCCAGCTGATAGCGACATATGTATGGGATAATGTATATGCGAGGCGGTTGTTAGCCTGAATGGGTTGTATTCGCTATAACAACTGCCTCGCTATATATTATCCTGCTTATTACATATAAACCAACCAAATAAATAAATACATCAATAATTTGACACAAAATATTGACTTAAAAACAAGTTTATTGATTTAAAAACGAGTATCGCTTCTGCTAAAGAAAATAGTCTGTTCCGTCTCTGAACTGCGTCCATGGCAACGGTGTGTTATAGTACTGCGGCAGCGCCGCAGTCTGTTAACCAGAAATAACAGACCACATTCTACATTAGAACTCAACCAAGCCTCGTAAAAACAAGCAAAACTAACCTAAGAAAACAACGACGCTATAAACATTGCTATGTTGATGCCGATGCACGTAAATGCCCGACGACAGCGGAGGTGAATGTGGTGTGGGAACGACAGCGCTCCATCAGTTCTGGGAGATCGTGGTTCAACCCTTTGGTTGAAGCATTTTTTATTTTGTATTGCTTTGTCCACTTACATCTGTCTTTGTTGACATCCGCCATGTGTGCGCAAACAGACTGGCTGGAAATTAACTCGTCTTCTGACGTATTGCAACCATAAAAGGTCATAAAACTTAATCGCAATTCATTACTTATTCTGCAAATAACGTTGCTATCAGCTTTTATCGCATTAGCCGTATATCGATCAAGAGAAAAATCCGATGAGACCGATCGTATTTCATTTGAGTCGATTTTCATGAAATTTAATCGAATTTTACTGTTTCCATAAGGCATTTTTCATTCGATATCACTTAATTCGGATAAAAACGTGTCGATGAAAACATGGCTACTGATTAACAATTAAAAATAGCTGAGGAAAAGGAGTGAGCAGTTGCGGGATAGGTGCGTGAACCCAGCCACCCCAAAACATGAGAATTCTTCATTTTAAGCATCAAGCTAATGCATAAGCGTGATGTTTAACGTGGTTTACCGTCAGGCGTTTTGACAGATTGTGATATTTAATGTGTGAGATGTTTCCTCAGTGCAAAACTTGCATTTTACGGTTATCTCCTTATCTGTGAATGTTACAAATTCACGCGAGTACTTCCATGTTGCAAGAAGGAAGTCACACTTGGATAAGGGCTGGAGCATTAGAGGAAAAAAATATTCATTTTGATGAAATAAAAATGTTGTTGGACAGTAAATTTAGGTTTAAAGTCCACATGTAATTCAAGTATTTTATGAGGAATAACAGCATGCAATTGAATATAAATTAAAGACGTTTATATTAATAATCGAACCAACTAATCGATTATCAAAATATTCATTAGTTGCAGCCCTGTATAGTGCTATTATGAAATCATAAAGGTTGTGATTGCATTAAATAAATATATGTGCTGTGGGTTTCCGAGTAAAGCGTGGTGCTTTAATTATACAGGATATATGCGTGTAGGTTGCGTGTTTCTTCCAGCGTCTTAAGAGTGGCTCAACTCACAGTACTCAGTACCACACAAACTCAGTCTCTGCATGTGCTGTTTGTTTGGTGTTCCAATAGCGTGAATTTGGGAACAAATATAAAGTGTGCTTTTTGTTTCATGGCAAAGTGTTGCACTGTTTTTTTTTTTATTACAACAAATTCAATTACTCAACTTGACAGATTACTCTATTATCAGAGTTGTTAGCGACAGCCCTAAGGGTGTGTTCGCACTTGTTGTTCGGTTCTCTTGGTCCAAACCAAAATATGAAACATTTAGTGCTGGTTGCTTATATGTAATTTAACAACGAACCTAAAGCTACAAAACAAAAATGCATAAACTTGGTCACAACCTTATTTTTTTTTCTAAGAAATATCTGAACTTGATCCAAACACCAATGACATTTCATGGTTGCTACAGTAAAATATGAAAGAACAACACAAACTAATTTTCTTTTATACGTCAACCACATGGAATCTGCAGATTTCCAAAGAATCAACTAGGTTTACACAGCCTCCACCCCTTGCTTGTTGTTTTCGTCAGTATTTTAGCTTTATATAATTTGATAATGCTTTCAGCTACCAATAACAGGACAGTACTCTCAACATTGGTTAACAAGTTTTAGTTTCATGTTCTCTAAAATTCAGTGTAAAACAATCTCATCAGTCATATGTATCAAAGCATTACTACATTTTTGAAGAATCTTTAAGCAGGCGTGCAACTATTGTAGTCCATTTTAGAGCTTTGGCAGAAGAGTCAAGTAATTATTTTTGGTTTCATTGTCACACAAAACAACTATATGACTTCAGAAGACTTTTGGTTGTTGTCCTTTTTGCAGCTTAAACTGTAAATAAAAAAAATTAAAAAAAAAGATAAAAAATGTAAAAAAGCGATATAAAGATTTAAAAAAAAAGATTCTTTCGTTTTAGTTTGACAAATCAAAGGGAGTGGTTATAATTGGTTAATGGTTCTCATTTCAGGTTTGCATCCCTGCATTTGCATTCCTGTAATTTTCTGTCTAAGTGATCAACTTTCTTTGATCACCAAAGTTTGTCATCTTTTGTCAGGTTCATCCAGTGTTCATACACATTTTCCTGTGCATTTTCATCACTTATCCATGACTTATGAGGCAAATTTTTATGATCTAATGTTACATTATAAAGTCTATGTACAATACGTAAAATATGATTAACAATCCACATTAAAATGTATCAGAGCAAATCTTAACTAAAATTAATGACTATTAATGCTATTTGTTTTAATAAAAAGTACACGCTGAGAGACTGTCAGACGTTCCTCGTAATCGAATCTTTGAAATTAAAAGTTACAAATGTTATTTAAATGTTATTAATGACACAGACGGCAGAATGATTATTATTATTTTTTATTGCTACATGCCATGGGATTAATCTATCCATGCTAATGAATAGTCGTTTTAAATGACCAAAGCTAGAATCTTTCTATCAGCATCATCTTTCTATCTTTTTAAAAAAAACATTAAACATTCAAATGCATGCATTACATTTTATTGCACACCGAGTCCGAAATTCGCATCCGAAATTTTTGCACGTAAAAAAAAAAAATTCGACCTCACGTTAAGTCAATCACGCTTGCACACCGCCTCCGAAACTTTCGTCCGTCATAAAAAATTCGAATCGGGTTCGAATTTTCTGCGTTTTTTGCATCCACAGCCAGCATTTTGAGAGGTTTTTTGACAATTCAGGGCCGGCTGGAGCAGAGCTCGATCCGCACATCATTGCACATATGAGCAGTGCTTTCAGTTTCGGTTTTCAATTCGATCAAGTGTTTATGTTCTCTTCTCTCGATTGGATTATATAAGGAATAACCTCTGATTGAAATTTCGGATCGATTAAAAGGTGTGATTGAGCAGCCAATTCGATAACTAATGTAGCTATTTGGCCTATTTGGGTACAATATAGGCTATAACAGCCTATATACTGCTGTTCTATCTGCCCAGCGCTTCCACCGGGCCGCTCGCGTGTGTGTGTGTCTCCATACGTTATAGACATACTGTCAGTAGTCTCTGTCTGTTTAGAATCGATTGGTTCACAGAAATTGGTGGTCTTGTTTTTAAAATGTGGCTCCAGCATCAAACTTTTCCACTGACATTATGAAGTAAATTTTGAATCGCAACTCCTTGATAAGGAGGTGCTTCCTCTCGGCGCAATTTCAGGATTGGATGGACGCAAACGCATTATTTTCTCGTTCTTCTCTTTTCAATAAGAAAATAGGGCAACAAAATCATCCAACTGCTTGACGAATTCGTTTTGTATTTTTGCGTTTTTGCCGCAAAGGTTTAATAAATACGCATCGAACTCAGTGTGCAAGGTTTCTGTGCGTGGCGAATTTTTAGGATGACGAACATGAAAAAACGCATACGAAAATTTCGTACTCAGTGTGCAATGGCCTTTATAATACAAGCTAATACAGATTTTTCGTTATCAAAGTTTATAGTTGTTTTTATATCAAAGTTTACAGAAACCTCACACTCCTTACCTTCTGCATTTTATAATAATTTCCTTTTCCTCAGTCGAACGATTACTCTCATCTAACTGCTGAAAAGATGTCGGAAGGGGCACACTGTTTTGTGAGACATTTTAATTTTTATATGCCTTAATTCGTGAATTCATAATTGGCGCATTCCACCATCAGTGTGCAATGCGCTCACATCTACGTTAGTCAGTAAATAAACTGCACGTGTCTTGCGGAAGAACATGTCTATGGCAAGTCACGCAGGCACTGGGCAACTCGGAATCCGAGTCGACCGCGGGATAAAATAGTCCGAATATAAACGCTTATTAAAGGCGTACCGTAGTGATTCAGGATAAGTAGCCTGGGATGATGTAGCCTACTCGTTAATTTTGAGCATAAGTTATGGACTGCAGCAGCTGATACAACGGCGTTCTGTTGCGCGAGCGTCCACTTGCACACATGCGAACATATAAAATTTTAACTTGCACATTAAAAAAAAAATGGTTGCATATGCAACCAATTTGAACCCTGCCTTGAAGGGGTTATGCTTAATTGCACTGCCGAATGTTTATTTACAGTATCCACTGTTTATATATGCATTTTGTAAATATCGCATATTAACTTTAACATGCAATCACTTTTCACCCCTCTTTTTACTTGGATAGCTTATGTCCATTTCCACTACAGTAAATGCATTGCTACACTGCTCATCTTAGCCTTATATAATACTGTATAGATTTTTCTGTATTATGTTTATAGTAGGGCTGTAGTCAACCAAAGAAATACTTAGTCGACCAAAGTCTTGTACTGCGCAACGATTAGTCGACAAAAAAGACGGATGTTTTGATTGAACATTTTTTTAACAATTGTCATAGAGAATTTATAAAACAACAACGAAAAAACATCAAAAATAAATAAAACTATAATAATAATACAATTTATTGAAAATGAAGTGATTTTTTTGAACTGCAAAAAGTGAGGAGCACTGTCCTAGGTCTATGGTGACAGTCACAATTGCGCACCTGATATCACACCACACGCTACAAAAAATATAACTGCTATCTGCCACATAATGCAAAATCTTAACAAAAGCTCTCGTTTATACAGGCTATATTCTTTTTTATTTACAAAGCTATGGGTTAACTTTTGTCCAGCATTTCAAAAATGAAAACATATTAAGAAATCACAATCATGATAAAGCCGTTAAAAGGGCTGCTCACATCTTTTGCGCGCTCAAGTTGGATTTCAAATGTAGGCGCGTGATGTGCGCGCTCATATTGGAGCAACGCGATCTCAAACCTCCACAGTCTTGTAGTCTTAGTTTTAAAATGTAGCCAGACAAAAGATTTAGATTTCGAACTAAAGACAAAACAAGTAGCGTTCTACCTAAATGAATACAGCAAAACTACCTATATCCCTAACTGAGCGCGAAGCTGCAGCGCAGCCAGCCACAGGTGCGGTTCCCGAGTGTATTATGTGTGTGCGCTAAACTGTGGCGCAGTTACAAGAAATAGCCTAAATAAAAGCATTTAAAGTTGGGGATAAAACATAGGCTAATTATATTTAGAATACAGTAATAAATAACTGCTTATAAAGAAATAAATATCAAGGAGTAAATCATTGAAAATTTCTATTGGTAAAAAAATAAATAAAAATAATGCGACTGGTCGACCAATAAGAATGTCAGTCGACCAAGACGGCATCGACCGATTAGTCGACTAAACGACTAAAGTTGACAGCCCTAGTTTATAGTAAGTCATTTGTACTATTGTATATTATACACTTGCTGATATTGCAATTCTGGTTAGACCTAAACTGTTTCGTTGCCTTGTACTTGTACTTGTGTAATGACAATACATTGAATCAGAATATAATACACTACGTTTTCTTTCTCAACTGTTTATGTTCACTTCCCGACAGTGTTTGAGGATACTTGCCAAGATGAGCCTTCTGACATAACTTTTGTGTGTATTTGGCCGTTTAAATGCAATAAGCCACACTTACTGTAATAGATCTATATCTATCCTTACATTCTTTAACAGTTGTTGGAAATAAAAAGGAACACATCATCTGATAATTTACAGTGAAAAGCCATAAACACTTTACAATTGATGATTTTTCATTTTAAAATTTCATTTTTTTTCTTAGTTTATTATCAGTTGTGTACATTAGGTTCTTATGTTATTAAATTATTGTTTGTTGCATTTTTTATAGTGTTGTGTTAGTGTTTTTTTGTATGACACTGTGCACCCCTTCTATATATTAGTATTTAGTTCAGCATGTGAAAAAAGCTACTTGTAATGAATTTTGATTCATCATGTGGACTTCTCTTTACCTCCCATATTATAATGGTGTGTCAGATTTAAGTAGCAGCATGGCCTTGCTTAAACACTTATTTCATAATTAGAGCTGAAAAAGCTAATTGTACATTACAGTTCATTGTATTTGCTCCTCCTACTGAGTACTTTAACGTTCTAGAAGATGCATAGACCAACCGACTGAACTACTTCCTCAGTAGGGAGAGGTTTTGAGCTGTAAGAGGTGTATAAACTGGTTTTAAGGCAGTAAATAACTACAGCCAGGAGAACAGGTATGAGCGGAGGCTCTTATAATCCTTGTCCACAGCAAGAAAAAAATGGATGCTTAAGATATAATTATATCAAACCGTAATCTTCTTTCAAATATAATTTGCTGTGACAGAATTTTCTGAAAATAAATACCAGGTTGTGAGGTGAATAAATGCCCATTCATCTTGCGACACAAATAGCCCTCAGTATGTGTGCTGCAGATCTGCTGCCTAGCCTCACCAATCAAATTCCACAGCCTAACCACACTTACAAAAACACTATTTTCATTGGAGAGAAAGCGTAACTGCATTGCCAACAGAGCCACCCAAGTTGAGCTGTCATTTTCACCCGTCACTGACATCGGATCAGCTCTCACCACAGTTGGTTGTGGTGCAAATAGCTTTCATACTGGAGAACATTTAAAAACACCTTCACACAGATCTAAGAAAGGTCACGCCAAGTGCTTGCATAAACAGTGGGCGAGTTTGTCAGTTTGCTAAAAATGTATTTTCATTTTTCATATATTCATATTTAACATGAATTATTCTAGATCTGATCCATACGCCTGCTAGGCAGGACATCTATTGAGTTGGATTATTTAAAGAATAAATATCATAGTAAAGTTAGCTTAGTGAATTAAGAGCCAAGAGTAATACAGGGTTCCTACAGGTTTCTTCAAGTTAAATTCAAGTCTTTTTAAGACCTTTTTAAGACAATTTATATAACAAAATTAATACCTATTTCACGTCCCTACCAGCAAAGAAAAACAAAATCCTTCTACTTGTGTTTATTTATTTTTCAAATGTGGAATGGGTAAAAGATGATAAGTCAAGCAGGTAAAATAAAACATTTCAGTTGGCCACAAGAAAGTTTGCCAAACAATGTTAAGTTGTGTTTTAACATTAGCCACACACAGGCAGGACATGAGTTCTGACTGGCATCGCTTCCCAGATCAGATCACACATCTAACATTTTTATCAAGTTTTTATTCATTGACGAAAATGTCAACAAATTTTCGTCATAGTTTTTGTCATTCAAAACTAGCGTCTCGCTTTCGTCAGTGAAAAAAATTTCGTTGAAGAAAGGTTTCATCATTATTTTCGTCAATGAAATTAACACTGACATACCCAGACATCAAAATTCAAGACTTTTTTAAAGACTTTTTAAGGTATTATTTCCAAATTCATAAATGCAATGCTTTTAAGACCCTGTAGGAACCCTGTAATATATTAAATCGATGGTTTTTCTTTTCCGGGCGAAATGTAGGTCTGTTGCACACATGGTATGGGATGAGATATTAACCAAAGTTTGATACTTAAGGTTGGCAACTGCATAATGTCTCTGTCAGTGGTGGTGTTGGGATCGTACCTGGCAATCTGGTTGACATAAGGCTTTAATTCGCTTGGCTCATAGGCACGGGCGAAAGCCCAGCACACGTAGCAGGCTGCATCACGTACATTTGATCCCAAACTGCATGCTCCCCTTTTTCGTCATATATCAGAGCTTTTAGAACCAGAGGCACCACTGTAGGATTCAGAGACAAAACATTCAGTATGCTAAAATCATTTAGTTTTGCAATCCAACATATTTAAATACATTTACATATACAGCAGTAGGTTATATGTATATATATAAACATACAGACAAACACACAACACACAGGCCTACACATGCATATATACATTGTGTCATACATACACACACACACACACACAATTACATACATATATATACATATATATATATACATATATATATATATATATATATATATACATATATATATATATATATATATATATATATATATATATATATATAATATCATATACATATTACATATACATATACATATACATAAATATACATATATACATATATATACATATACATATATATACATATATATACATATATATATATATATATATATATATATATTAGTGCTGTCAAACGATTAAAATATTTAAACACGATTAATCACATTAATGTCATAGTTAACTCACGATTATTCACACATTTTTATCTATTCTAAATCTCTCTTGATTTCTTTTTGTCCCATTATTTTTCTCATTTTAATGCTCTAATCAACATGGAAAAGTGGATCAGGAATTCACACTCAGAATTCTCACTTGAGAAGTGGAGCAAATAATCTCTCAATGTAACACTGTCTATCAATAAAAGGGTGAAAGAAATACTGACGAGGTCCTGATATTGACGAGGGGCGGAGTATTCGCATCAGCTGTGTGTGTGTGTGTTTGCTTAGCCATCATCAAACGGTATTTCAGACTGGACGTGCTGCAATGACGATAGCTCAGTTCACAACGACAAAACACACAGATCACTTTGGTCTTGTCAATGGAACCATTTGGCAACTTTTTAAAAGCAAACTTTTTTTAATTCAGAATCTTATTGACATCCATTTTGGCGTCATCCACTCAAAACGTAAGGTTAACCAACTATTTGGCCGGCCCACAAGCCCAAACGAGTGTGTGCTGTTTTGTTTATAATCTAGCTAGATCTGTTTGCTTTTTGGTCGACGAAGCAACAAAATGTCATCACGTAGCGCAATCCATTGAAATGAATGGGTTTCATAGCGCAGCGCGCATCCTGTTGCAAAAGCATGTGAAAGAAAACTACAAAGTCTGTTAGGCCAAAAGACGGTTAATCACGCGATAAAAAAAAAATTAACACGTTAAAATGGGTTTGCGTTAATGCCGTTAATAACGCGTTTAACTGACAGCCCTAATATATATATATATATATATATATATATATATATATATAAAACATTAAATTCAACTGTGAAATACTGTTACAATTAAAAAAAAAATGTTTTCTGTGAAGCTGAATTTTCAGCATCATTACTCCAGTCTTCAGTGTCACATGATCCTTCAGAAATCATTCTAATATGCTGCTCGATAAACATTTCTCATAATTATCAATGTTGAAAACAGTTTTCGGCTAATTTCTGTGAAAACTGATAATTTTTTCAAGGTTTCTTAGACAAATAGAAAGTTCAAAAGAACAGCATTTTTTAAAAATAAACATTTTGTAGCATTATAAATGTCTTTACAGTAACTTTTGATTAATGCATTGCATACTTGCTGAATACAAGTATTACATTCCTAAAAATAATTTTACTGACAACAAACTTTAGAATTTATTGTCTATAATTATATAACTAGAATACAACATGCATTAATATAATGTGTGTAGTGCATAAACATACACAGGCACACACACCAACGAAGAAGAGAGTATTGATAGTTGACTTTTGGAAGGTCCCTTATTACAAGGAAATCTCTACCTAAAACTTAGGTGGGGCCAGAATTTGAAGTATTAAGAGTTTATGATTCATGTGCAAATTAATGAAACATTTATTTTTATAAAACACAAAACTTTACCATTAAATTTATACAAACTGAGATCCAGTGTAAATACAAATTTTCATAATCATGCTGTAAAGACACATCAGGTGCGGCACACATTTGGCTCCATGCAAATCTCACTGGTTGTCCTCAATATCTCCACACCCCTCTGACAACATCCTCAAACCTGCTTCACACCTAACTCTACCACTCCTGGGTTAATTCAACCATTTAGGCAAACAAAACCCCAAAACAGTCTTGTCTGGCTTCTAGTCCATGTGGATGCTCACTGACAGTTGAGACAGGAGGCAAACTTGCAATGTATCGTGGCTTGGGGCTTGCCTATTATTTGGTACATTGATGCTGCCTCAGGGCTCTACTGCTTGGGCATAGACTCCACCCCACAGAGTCAACACCTCAGAAAGCAAAAGACTCATCAGACTCATCAGAAACGTGACAGAACACCTAAAGAGCAGACACCTGCGTTCAAGGACAATCATATCAGCCAAACTGTTCAACTGCGGGACTGTCATAAACTTCAGGAGGGCCGCTGTGGACATAATCATTTGACGATACTTCCAACATCACGTGGAATCTGATAACAGGTAAGGCTGTAAAAGCTAAAATCACAAAGATGTTTTAATGGCAACTGTTCTTATTGCTGTGTGTGTATGTATTTCTAGCATTTTTAAGGCTGATGTACACTGCAGCAGGTGTTTGAATATCTGACTACAGATGCACCTGTTAGACCATATCTGGCAGAAAATACTCTTTTGTATTAGCCATGTAGTTGTACACTTATACCTAGTGTCTAAACAGTCGGAAAAAAAAATTCAATTCTCGTGTTACGCTAATATCACAAGATTTCAGTGTACCCATAGAAGTGTGATTAAGAACCAGGAAACAACGCATAACACAGCAAAATCAAATTTCACAATACAGAAACTTTCTTTTATTTTGTGCCTTAAGGAGGGAGCGGCTTGACATGAAACATGGGAGTCAAAAACCTGAGCCACCACTTCTTGCGACAGTGTGTGACAAACAGGTTCCTTAAGGCGGAGTCATTTTCTGCATAACTTGCCCAGCAATCTCTTTCTTCAATAATCTGCTTCCCAATACAAACCTTCAGGCCTCAAAATCTTTGCACACTTACCGGACCATTAGGTATCATTGCAGTGAAGAATTGTAGAAGCCAATTCTTTTAATCACGGAAGCAGTCCAATTGATTACTAAAGTTATAACAGATGAAATTCCAATTGTAATTCCTCTTGTTGCTTCTCTACATTTACAGTGAGACTGAGATCAACTTAAATGTCTGAAGTTTGTTGCAACTGAGGTCATGGGAAAAAGGTGTATGTGGTTTCCCACGCCATCAGGTTTTGATAAAGGGGAGCATGTTTCTACAGGCCTGGCTTCACTAGTGCAGATAGAGCGTGCCATGCTAACACGTAGGCCAGCGGACAATACAGAACTGTTACAAACTAGCTGAAAAGCTTAAGGGACTGCGAACATCCAAACTCCCTTTATTTAAACCTAAATTAGTGACCCAACAAACAGCAGATTCTCTGGTCTAATATGTGGCAGAACTGTTAATGATTTTTTTCTTTCTTCTGTTGCCAGATAAGGCTGACAAACCACACAGTGTTGGATTGGAACAACAGCACAAGTATGGACATTCTCCAGGGAGAAAACCGAAGAAACCCCATTACATTCCACGCCCTCCTGGCAAACCGTTCAAATATCAGTGCTTCCAATGTCCCTTCACCTGCAACATCAAGTCTCATCTCTTCAACCACATGAAGTACAACCTTTGCAAGAACTCCATCTCTCTGGTATCTCAGCGCATGGAACAGACAGGAAAAACAACCAGAGCTTCCCAGAATAATCTTCCTTTCAACCACAACAGTAAAGAGCCACCCATGGAAGCTGAAGCCAGCAAACCAATAGAAAGGGTCAGTGACAAGGCTGAACAAGAGGAGATGGTTAAAGAAACAAGACAAAAGCCTGAATGTCCCATCAAGGAGGTCACCAAGCAAGTCCCAGAGGCAGTTTGTGAGATTAGGGACAAAAGTCCAGACACAGAGATTGCACAGAACAAATTATCTTCGGCTTTCTCACCAGTTGCAAGAACAGGTGAAAGTGAAACTCTATCTCCTCGCAGAGACGATCAAACATCTTCAACCATTCCTCAGTTCTACAATCAAATGGCACCTTGGGTCCCACCTGCCTCCACAGCACCTCTTCTTCCTCTAATTCAAGACTATTCTTCATACATGGTACCTGAGAGGCCCTTGCACCCCCTCTACACGCCTTACCCACACAACCAAGCAAACACCTCTGCCTACCAACTCACACCCCGAGAGACCCAGAGACCTCTGATGCCATCACCTTTGGTCCCGCCTAGTCCTTCTCTTCTCCACCCTTATCACTATAGATATGCTCATTCGATTATACCCAGTCCACCTCTGCCCTACAGCGTCTACCAACACCCTGAATTATCCATGTCCTTACAGAGAACTAGGTATCTTCCTCTGGATGTGTACAGCAACAGATTTTATCCTCGAGAGTACGGAGGACACCTGATCCCCATTTCTCATCAGGATTCTTACAGCAGATTTCCTGAGGACAGGGCTGTCCAAGAGCACAGTCCAGGAGACAAAGGTACTCGGCAGAGTCCTTTAGCTGGATGTGCCGCCTCTGGGTCGCCAGACAGGCCAAGTACCGCAGATGTCATCCAGCGTATCCCTGTTACAATTAGGCTGGCTTCCCATGGGGAGTTACTCCCTGTCAGTCAACCACAGTATGCCTTACAAGGGGCAACTACAGCAATCGAGAACTTAAGCAAGAAATCATATGGACAACCCCAAGAGAAGATGTTACAAAAGAGAGAGAGGTAGGTAAACTATGTGACACATAAAGGCCCCAAAAGACACTTTGTATGACGGTCAAATAAAGCAAGTTAAAGATTTCCCCAATCTTAACATTTGTCTCTTGTTTTCTCTTTCTAGCAATGGCCCACAAACCACAGATTCTGCAAGAGGCAGTGAGATTTCATCAGGAAAGGAAGAGGACGAAGAAAATGAGGAGGAGCCAGGTCCTCTAAACCTTTCAAAGAGGGACCAGGCCATATCCAGTCACATGACACACCACTACTCTGACCAAGAGCTCCATTATGATTCAGAAAGTAGTCAAGAGGCACCGCTCAACCTCTGCCTCAGGGGACAGTCCAACAACCAAGTCATGCCCGACACCACGGGCTCTGAAACTCCAGAAAGACAAACCATCAAAAACGTTGAGGAATCCACAATTGCTTCACCCAGAAAACAAGACCTAGACCCATGTGATCAGAGGCACTCAGCGGCTTTTGCTCTGTGTCAACTAGCTAGCTCAAGGGACATTATCAAGGACTCATCTATTGATCAGCAAGAAATGGCTGAGGGCCAGAACAACAATCAACTTCCTTCCCCAGGCAACTGCCCAGTAAAAGACACTCCAGACATACCGAAACAGAACACACGGGTGCTGGGACAAAAACGGGCAAACAACAGACCTCTGAGGCACAATACCAAAAGAGCAAGAGTAAAAGAACTGACCCGAAACTAGAAGAAAGAGGTCGCAAAACTGCTGATGCAGAGATTTCAAAGAATGGACTGCTGCAATTCAAATATTTTATAGAAAGGAGTTCCAGTGAAAAGATCAATACTCAAGAGACATTACTGGAAGAGATGGTCAACATCTTTCATGGGATCAATTAAAAGACTATGCATAATTGGTAAAATGTATACATTTAATCTAATCTAAGTTGCTTTGGACAAAGCATCTGGCTAATGCATGCAAATGTAGATACTTCTAAAATACAACATAATGCACTAATCTGAAAAAAAGAAGGCATC
This sequence comes from Hybognathus amarus, assembly GCA_030378365.1. NCBI lineage: Eukaryota > Metazoa > Chordata > Actinopteri > Cypriniformes > Leuciscidae > Hybognathus > Hybognathus amarus. The sequence continues at coordinate 137,919 of JAQIUQ010005033.1, read as the reverse complement.
CCAGATTGTATACTGAAAATCTTACGCTCTTTGACAGACTTACAAAAGTATGTATCAATTTGTTAAAGAGAGCTGGGTGGTGGCATTTCTTTTCTTTTTTTTTTTAATAAAGAAGCTTGTCAAACTTGCAGTATTTGAATAAGGTTGTTTGCATAAAGTGATGTATGTTTGCTTATGAACGTTTTGTTTGGAGTACCGCCAAGGGGACAACAGTTTGACCTGAAAAAAAACAACGACAGTGGCACCCCTCACGTTTTTTTTTCGGGTTAAAGTTTCGATTTTCTTGAAACTCTGCGAACACCCGCACACACAGGGCCATGGGACTGACGATCTGAGTGCAAAAATGGAGGCTCTAGACACCTTCCAGAGCTTGAGCACATTGAGATATTCATTAGCATTTGTAATGCCATACTAGGTAGCTCGACAGTCGAGCTACCTAGTATGCCATTACAAATGCTAATGAATATCTCAATGTGCTCAAGCTCTGGAAGGTGTCTAGAGCCTCCATTTTTGCACTCAGATCGTCAGTCCCATGGCCCTGTGTGTGCGGGTGTCTGCAGAGTTTCAAGAAAATCGAAACTTTAACCCGAAAAAAAAACGTGAGGGGTGCCACTGTCGTGTTTTTTTTTCAGGTCAAACTGTTGTCCCCTTGGCCGTACTCCAAACAAAACATCCATAAGCAAACATACATCACTTTATGCAAACAACCTTATTCAAATACTGCAAGTTTGACAAGCTTCTTTATTAAAAAAAAAAAGAAAAGAAATGCCACCACCCAGCTCTCTTTAACAAATTGATACATACTTTTGTAAGTCTGTCAAAGAGCGTAAGATTTTCAGTATACAATCTGGGATGCCTTCTTTTTTTCAGATTAGTGCATTATGTTGTATTTTAGAAGTATCTACATTTGCATGCATTAGCCAGATGCTTTGTCCAAAGCAACTTAGATTAGATTAAATGTATACATTTTACCAATTATGCATAGTCTTTTAATTGATCCCATGAAAGATGTTGACCATCTCTTCCAGTAATGTCTCTTGAGTATTGATCTTTTCACTGGAACTCCTTTCTATAAAATATTTGAATTGCAGCAGTCCATTCTTTGAAATCTCTGCATCAGCAGTTTTGCGACCTCTTTCTTCTAGTTTCGGGTCAGTTCTTTTACTCTTGCTCTTTTGGTATTGTGCCTCAGAGGTCTGTTGTTTGCCCGTTTTTGTCCCAGCACCCGTGTGTTCTGTTTCGGTATGTCTGGAGTGTCTTTTACTGGGCAGTTGCCTGGGGAAGGAAGTTGATTGTTGTTCTGGCCCTCAGCCATTTCTTGCTGATCAATAGATGAGTCCTTGATAATGTCCCTTGAGCTAGCTAGTTGACACAGAGCAAAAGCCGCTGAGTGCCTCTGATCACATGGGTCTAGGTCTTGTTTTCTGGGTGAAGCAATTGTGGATTCCTCAACGTTTTTGATGGTTTGTCTTTCTGGAGTTTCAGAGCCCGTGGTGTCGGGCATGACTTGGTTGTTGGACTGTCCCCTGAGGCAGAGGTTGAGCGGTGCCTCTTGACTACTTTCTGAATCATAATGGAGCTCTTGGTCAGAGTAGTGGTGTGTCATGTGACTGGATATGGCCTGGTCCCTCTTTGAAAGGTTTAGAGGACCTGGCTCCTCCTCATTTTCTTCGTCCTTTCCTTCCTTCTGATGAAATCTCACTGCCTCTTGCAGAATCTGTGGTTTGTGGGCCATTGCTAGAAAGAGAAAACAAGAGACAAATGTTAAGATTGGGGAAATCTTTAACTTGCTTTATTTGACCGTCATACAAAGTGTCTTTTGGGGCCTTTATGTGTCACATAGTTTACCTACCTCTCTCTCTTTTGTAACATCTTCTCTTGGGGTTGTCCATATGATTTCTTGCTTAAGTTCTCGATTGCTGTAGTTGCCCCTTGTAAGGCATACTGTGGTTGACTGACAGGGAGTAACTCCCCATGGGAAGCCAGCCTAATTGTAACAGGGATACGCTGGATGACATCTGCGGTACTTGGCCTGTCTGGCGACCCAGAGGCGGCACATCCAGCTAAAGGACTCTGCCGAGTACCTTTGTCTCCTGGACTGTGCTCTTGGACAGCCCTGTCCTCAGGAAATCTGCTGTAAGAATCCTGATGAGAAATGGGGATCAGGTGTCCTCCGTACTCTCGAGGATAAAATCTGTTGCTGTACACATCCAGAGGAAGATACCTAGTTCTCTGTAAGGACATGGATAATTCAGGGTGTTGGTAGACGCTGTAGGGCAGAGGTGGACTGGGTATAATCGAATGAGCATATCTATAGTGATAAGGGTGGAGAAGAGAAGGACTAGGCGGGACCAAAGGTGATGGCATCAGAGGTCTCTGGGTCTCTCGGGGTGTGAGTTGGTAGGCAGAGGTGTTTGCTTGGTTGTGTGGGTAAGGCGTGTAGAGGGGGTGCAAGGGCCTCTCAGGTACCATGTATGAAGAATAGTCTTGAATTAGAGGAAGAAGAGGTGCTGTGGAGGCAGGTGGGACCCAAGGTGCCATTTGATTGTAGAACTGAGGAATGGTTGAAGATGTTTGATCGTCTCTGCGAGGAGATAGAGTTTCACTTTCACCTGTTCTTGCAACTGGTGAGAAAGCCGAAGATAATTTGTTCTGTGCAATCTCTGTGTCTGGACTTTTGTCCCTAATCTCACAAACTGCCTCTGGGACTTGCTTGGTGACCTCCTTGATGGGACATTCAGGCTTTTGTCTTGTTTCTTTAACCATCTCCTCTTGTTCAGCCTTGTCACTGACCCTTTCTATTGGTTTGCTGGCTTCAGCTTCCATGGGTGGCTCTTTACTGTTGTGGTTGAAAGGAAGATTATTCTGGGAAGCTCTGGTTGTTTTTCCTGTCTGTTCCATGCGCTGAGATACCAGAGAGATGGAGTTCTTGCAAAGGTTGTACTTCATGTGGTTGAAGAGATGAGACTTGATGTTGCAGGTGAAGGGACATTGGAAGCACTGATATTTGAACGGTTTGCCAGGAGGGCGTGGAATGTAATGGGGTTTCTTCGGTTTTCTCCCTGGAGAATGTCCATACTTGTGCTGTTGTTCCAATCCAACACTGTGTGGTTTGTCAGCCTTATCTGGCAACAGAAGAAAGAAAAAAATCATTAACAGTTCTGCCACATATTAGACCAGAGAATCTGCTGTTTGTTGGGTCACTAATTTAGGTTTAAATAAAGGGAGTTTGGATGTTCGCAGTCCCTTAAGCTTTTCAGCTAGTTTGTAACAGTTCTGTATTGTCCGCTGGCCTACGTGTTAGCATGGCACGCTCTATCTGCACTAGTGAAGCCAGGCCTGTAGAAACATGCTCCCCTTTATCAAAACCTGATGGCGTGGGAAACCACATACACCTTTTTCCCATGACCTCAGTTGCAACAAACTTCAGACATTTAAGTTGATCTCAGTCTCACTGTAAATGTAGAGAAGCAACAAGAGGAATTACAATTGGAATTTCATCTGTTATAACTTTAGTAATCAATTGGACTGCTTCCGTGATTAAAAGAATTGGCTTCTACAATTCTTCACTGCAATGATACCTAATGGTCCGGTAAGTGTGCAAAGATTTTGAGGCCTGAAGGTTTGTATTGGGAAGCAGATTATTGAAGAAAGAGATTGCTGGGCAAGTTATGCAGAAAATGACTCCGCCTTAAGGAACCTGTTTGTCACACACTGTCGCAAGAAGTGGTGGCTCAGGTTTTTGACTCCCATGTTTCATGTCAAGCCGCTCCCTCCTTAAGGCACAAAATAAAAGAAAGTTTCTGTATTGTGAAATTTGATTTTGCTGTGTTATGCGTTGTTTCCTGGTTCTTAATCACACTTCTATGGGTACACTGAAATCTTGTGATATTAGCGTAACACGAGAATTGAATTTTTTTTTCCGACTGTTTAGACACTAGGTATAAGTGTACAACTACATGGCTAATACAAAAGAGTATTTTCTGCCAGATATGGTCTAACAGGTGCATCTGTAGTCAGATATTCAAACACCTGCTGCAGTGTACATCAGCCTTAAAAATGCTAGAAATACATACACACACAGCAATAAGAACAGTTGCCATTAAAACATCTTTGTGATTTTAGCTTTTACAGCCTTACCTGTTATCAGATTCCACGTGATGTTGGAAGTATCGTCAAATGATTATGTCCACAGCGGCCCTCCTGAAGTTTATGACAGTCCCGCAGTTGAACAGTTTGGCTGATATGATTGTCCTTGAACGCAGGTGTCTGCTCTTTAGGTGTTCTGTCACGTTTCTGATGAGTCTGATGAGTCTTTTGCTTTCTGAGGTGTTGACTCTGTGGGGTGGAGTCTATGCCCAAGCAGTAGAGCCCTGAGGCAGCATCAATGTACCAAATAATAGGCAAGCCCCAAGCCACGATACATTGCAAGTTTGCCTCCTGTCTCAACTGTTAGTGAGCATCCACATGGACTAGAAGCCAGACAAGACTGTTTTGGGGTTTTGTTTGCCTAAATGGTTGAATTAACCCAGGAGTGGTAGAGTTAGGTGTGAAGCAGGTTTGAGGATGTTGTCAGAGGGGTGTGGAGATATTGAGGACAACCAGTGAGATTTGCATGGAGCCAAATGTGTGCCGCACCTGATGTGTCTTTACAGCATGATTATGAAAATTTGTATTTACACTGGATCTCAGTTTGTATAAATTTAATGGTAAAGTTTTGTGTTTTATAAAAATAAATGTTTCATTAATTTGCACATGAATCATAAACTCTTAATACTTCAAATTCTGGCCCCACCTAAGTTTTAGGTAGAGATTTCCTTGTAATAAGGGACCTTCCAAAAGTCAACTATCAATACTCTCTTCTTCGTTGGTGTGTGTGCCTGTGTATGTTTATGCACTACACACATTATATTAATGCATGTTGTATTCTAGTTATATAATTATAGACAATAAATTCTAAAGTTTGTTGTCAGTAAAATTATTTTTAGGAATGTAATACTTGTATTCAGCAAGTATGCAATGCATTAATCAAAAGTTACTGTAAAGACATTTATAATGCTACAAAATGTTTATTTTTAAAAAATGCTGTTCTTTTGAACTTTCTATTTGTCTAAGAAACCTTGAAAAAATTATCAGTTTTCACAGAAATTAGCCGAAAACTGTTTTCAACATTGATAATTATGAGAAATGTTTATCGAGCAGCATATTAGAATGATTTCTGAAGGATCATGTGACACTGAAGACTGGAGTAATGATGCTGAAAATTCAGCTTCACAGAAAACATTTTTTTTTTAATTGTAACAGTATTTCACAGTTGAATTTAATGTTTTGATATATATATATATATATATATATATATATATATATATTAGGGCTGTCAGTTAAACGCGTTATTAACGGCATTAACGCAAACCCATTTTAACGTGTTAATTTTTTTTTTATCGCGTGATTAACCGTCTTTTGGCCTAACAGACTTTGTAGTTTTCTTTCACATGCTTTTGCAACAGGATGCGCGCTGCGCTATGAAACCCATTCATTTCAATGGATTGCGCTACGTGATGACATTTTGTTGTTCTTCGTCGACCAAAAAGCAAACAGATCTAGCTAGATTATAAACAAAACAGCACACACTCGTTTGGGCTTGTGGGCCGGCCAAATAGTTGGTTAACCTTACGTTTTGAGTGGATGACGCCAAAATGGATGTCAATAAGATTCTGAATTAAAAAAAGTTTGCTTTTAAAAAGTTGCCAAATGGTTCCATTGACAAGACCAAAGTGATCTGTGTGTTTTGTCGTTGTGAACTGAGCTATCGTCATTGCAGCACGTCCAGTCTGAAATACCGTTTGATGATGGCTAAGCAAACACACACACACACAGCTGATGCGAATACTCCGCCCCTCGTCAATATCAGGACCTCGTCAGTATTTCTTTCACCCTTTTATTGATAGACAGTGTTACATTGAGAGATTATTTGCTCCAACTTCTCAAGTGAGAATTCTGAGTGTGAATTCCTGATCCACTTTTCCATGTTGATTAGAGCATTAAAATGAGAAAAATAATGGGACAAAAAGAAATCAAGAGACATTTAGAATAGATAAAAATGTGTGAATAATCGTGAGTTAACTATGACATTAATGTGATTAATCGTGTTTAAATATTTAAATCGTTTGACAGCACTAATATATATATATATATATATATATATATATGTATATATATGTATATATATGTATATGTATATATATGTATATATATGTATATGTGATATATGTATATGTATATGTAATATGTATATGTATATATATATATATATATATATATATATATATATATATATGTATATATATATATATATATGTATATATATATATATATATATATGTGTATATATGTATGTAATTGTGTGGGTGTGTGTGTGTGTATGTATGACACAATGTATATATGCATGTGTAGGCCTGTGTGTTGTGTGTTTGTCTGTATGTTTATATATATACATATAACCTACTGCTGTATATGTAAATGTATTTAAATATGTTGGATTGCAAAACTAAATGATTTTAGCATACTGAATGTTTTGTCTCTGAATCCTACAGTGGTGCCTCTGGTTCTAAAAGCTCTGATATATGACGAAAAAGGGGAGCATGCAGTTTGGGATCAAATGTACGTGATGCAGCCTGCTACGTGTGCTGGGCTTTCGCCCGTGCCTATGAGCCAAGCGAATTAAAGCCTTATGTCAACCAGATTGCCAGGTACGATCCCAACACCACCACTGACAGAGACATTATGCAGTTGCCAACCTTAAGTATCAAACTTTGGTTAATATCTCATCCCATACCATGTGTGCAACAGACCTACATTTCGCCCGGAAAAGAAAAACCATCGATTTAATAAATTACAGGGTTCCTACAGGGTCTTAAAAGCATTGCATTTATGAATTTGGAAATAATACCTTAAAAAGTCTTTAAAAAAGTCTTGAATTTTGATGTCTGGGTATGTCAGTGTTAATTTCATTGACGAAAATAATGATAAACCTTTCTTCAACGAAATTTTTTTCACTGACGAAAGCGAGACGCTAGTTTTGAATGACAAAAACTATGACGAAAATTTGTTGACATTTTCGTCAATGAATAAAAACTTGATAAAAATGTTAGATGTGTGATCTGATCTGGGAAGCGATGCCAGTCAGAACTCATGTCCTGCCTGTGTGTGGCTAATGTTAAAACACAACTTAACATTGTTTGGCAAACTTTCTTGTGGCCAACTGAAATGTTTTATTTTACCTGCTTGACTTATCATCTTTTACCCATTCCACATTTGAAAAATAAATAAACACAAGTAGAAGGATTTTGTTTTTCTTTGCTGGTAGGGACGTGAAATAGGTATTAATTTTGTTATATAAATTGTCTTAAAAAGGTCTTAAAAAGACTTGAATTTAACTTGAAGAAACCTGTAGGAACCCTGTATTACTCTTGGCTCTTAATTCACTAAGCTAACTTTACTATGATATTTATTCTTTAAATAATCCAACTCAATAGATGTCCTGCCTAGCAGGCGTATGGATCAGATCTAGAATAATTCATGTTAAATATGAATATATGAAAAATGAAAATACATTTTTAGCAAACTGACAAACTCGCCCACTGTTTATGCAAGCACTTGGCGTGACCTTTCTTAGATCTGTGTGAAGGTGTTTTTAAATGTTCTCCAGTATGAAAGCTATTTGCACCACAACCAACTGTGGTGAGAGCTGATCCGATGTCAGTGACGGGTGAAAATGACAGCTCAACTTGGGTGGCTCTGTTGGCAATGCAGTTACGCTTTCTCTCCAATGAAAATAGTGTTTTTGTAAGTGTGGTTAGGCTGTGGAATTTGATTGGTGAGGCTAGGCAGCAGATCTGCAGCACACATACTGAGGGCTATTTGTGTCGCAAGATGAATGGGCATTTATTCACCTCACAACCTGGTATTTATTTTCAGAAAATTCTGTCACAGCAAATTATATTTGAAAGAAGATTACGGTTTGATATAATTATATCTTAAGCATCCATTTTTTTCTTGCTGTGGACAAGGATTATAAGAGCCTCCGCTCATACCTGTTCTCCTGGCTGTAGTTATTTACTGCCTTAAAACCAGTTTATACACCTCTTACAGCTCAAAACCTCTCCCTACTGAGGAAGTAGTTCAGTCGGTTGGTCTATGCATCTTCTAGAACGTTAAAGTACTCAGTAGGAGGAGCAAATACAATGAACTGTAATGTACAATTAGCTTTTTCAGCTCTAATTATGAAATAAGTGTTTAAGCAAGGCCATGCTGCTACTTAAATCTGACACACCATTATAATATGGGAGGTAAAGAGAAGTCCACATGATGAATCAAAATTCATTACAAGTAGCTTTTTTCACATGCTGAACTAAATACTAATATATAGAAGGGGTGCACAGTGTCATACAAAAAAACACTAACACAACACTATAAAAAATGCAACAAACAATAATTTAATAACATAAGAACCTAATGTACACAACTGATAATAAACTAAGAAAAAAAATGAAATTTTAAAATGAAAAATCATCAATTGTAAAGTGTTTATGGCTTTTCACTGTAAATTATCAGATGATGTGTTCCTTTTTATTTCCAACAACTGTTAAAGAATGTAAGGATAGATATAGATCTATTACAGTAAGTGTGGCTTATTGCATTTAAACGGCCAAATACACACAAAAGTTATGTCAGAAGGCTCATCTTGGCAAGTATCCTCAAACACTGTCGGGAAGTGAACATAAACAGTTGAGAAAGAAAACGTAGTGTATTATATTCTGATTCAATGTATTGTCATTACACAAGTACAAGTACAAGGCAACGAAACAGTTTAGGTCTAACCAGAATTGCAATATCAGCAAGTGTATAATATACAATAGTACAAATGACTTACTATAAACTAGGGCTGTCAACTTTAGTCGTTTAGTCGACTAATCGGTTCGATGCCGTCTTGGTCGACTGACATTCTTATTGGTCGACCAGTCGCATTATTTTTATTTATTTTTTTACCAATAGAAATTTTCAATGATTTACTCCTTGATATTTATTTCTTTATAAGCAGTTATTTATTACTGTATTCTAAATATAATTAGCCTATGTTTTATCCCCAACTTTAAATGCTTTTATTTAGGCTATTTCTTGTAACTGCGCCACAGTTTAGCGCACACACATAATACACTCGGGAACCGCACCTGTGGCTGGCTGCGCTGCAGCTTCGCGCTCAGTTAGGGATATAGGTAGTTTTGCTGTATTCATTTAGGTAGAACGCTACTTGTTTTGTCTTTAGTCGAAATCTAAATCTTTTGTCTGGCTACATTTTAAAACTAAGACTACAAGACTGTGGAGGTTTGAGATCGCGTTGCTCCAATATGAGCGCGCACATCACGCGCCTACATTTGAAATCCAACTTGAGCGCGCAAAAGATGTGAGCAGCCCTTTTAACGGCTTTATCATGATTGTGATTTCTTAATATGTTTTCATTTTTGAAATGCTGGACAAAAGTTAACCCATAGCTTTGTAAATAAAAAAGAATATAGCCTGTATAAACGAGAGCTTTTGTTAAGATTTTGCATTATGTGGCAGATAGCAGTTATATTTTTTGTAGCGTGTGGTGTGATATCAGGTGCGCAATTGTGACTGTCACCATAGACCTAGGACAGTGCTCCTCACTTTTTGCAGTTCAAAAAAATCACTTCATTTTCAATAAATTGTATTATTATTATAGTTTTATTTATTTTTGATGTTTTTTCGTTGTTGTTTTATAAATTCTCTATGACAATTGTTAAAAAAATGTTCAATCAAAACATCCGTCTTTTTTGTCGACTAATCGTTGCGCAGTACAAGACTTTGGTCGACTAAGTATTTCTTTGGTTGACTACAGCCCTACTATAAACATAATACAGAAAAATCTATACAGTATTATATAAGGCTAAGATGAGCAGTGTAGCAATGCATTTACTGTAGTGGAAATGGACATAAGCTATCCAAGTAAAAAGAGGGGTGAAAAGTGATTGCATGTTAAAGTTAATATGCGATATTTACAAAATGCATATATAAACAGTGGATACTGTAAATAAACATTCGGCAGTGCAATTAAGCATAACCCCTTCAAGGCAGGGTTCAAATTGGTTGCATATGCAACCATTTTTTTTTTAATGTGCAAGTTAAAATTTTATATGTTCGCATGTGTGCAAGTGGACGCTCGCGCAACAGAACGCCGTTGTATCAGCTGCTGCAGTCCATAACTTATGCTCAAAATTAACGAGTAGGCTACATCATCCCAGGCTACTTATCCTGAATCACTACGGTACGCCTTTAATAAGCGTTTATATTCGGACTATTTTATCCTGCGGGTCGACTCGGATTCCGAGTTGCCCAGTGCCTGCGTGACTTGCCATAGACATGTTCTTCCGCAAGACACGTGCAGTTTATTTACTGACTAACGTAGATGTGAGCGCATTGCACACTGATGGTGGAATGCGCCAATTATGAATTCACGAATTAAGGCATATAAAAATTAAAATGTCTCACAAAACAGTGTGCCCCTTCCGACATCTTTTCAGCAGTTAGATGAGAGTAATCGTTCGACTGAGGAAAAGGAAATTATTATAAAATGCAGAAGGTAAGGAGTGTGAGGTTTCTGTAAACTTTGATATAAAAACAACTATAAACTTTGATAACGAAAAATCTGTATTAGCTTGTATTATAAAGGCCATTGCACACTGAGTACGAAATTTTCGTATGCGTTTTTTCATGTTCGTCATCCTAAAAATTCGCCACGCACAGAAACCTTGCACACTGAGTTCGATGCGTATTTATTAAACCTTTGCGGCAAAAACGCAAAAATACAAAACGAATTCGTCAAGCAGTTGGATGATTTTGTTGCCCTATTTTCTTATTGAAAAGAGAAGAACGAGAAAATAATGCGTTTGCGTCCATCCAATCCTGAAATTGCGCCGAGAGGAAGCACCTCCTTATCAAGGAGTTGCGATTCAAAATTTACTTCATAATGTCAGTGGAAAAGTTTGATGCTGGAGCCACATTTTAAAAACAAGACCACCAATTTCTGTGAACCAATCGATTCTAAACAGACAGAGACTACTGACAGTATGTCTATAACGTATGGAGACACACACACACGCGAGCGGCCCGGTGGAAGCGCTGGGCAGATAGAACAGCAGTATATAGGCTGTTATAGCCTATATTGTACCCAAATAGGCCAAATAGCTACATTAGTTATCGAATTGGCTGCTCAATCACACCTTTTAATCGATCCGAAATTTCAATCAGAGGTTATTCCTTATATAATCCAATCGAGAGAAGAGAACATAAACACTTGATCGAATTGAAAACCGAAACTGAAAGCACTGCTCATATGTGCAATGATGTGCGGATCGAGCTCTGCTCCAGCCGGCCCTGAATTGTCAAAAAACCTCTCAAAATGCTGGCTGTGGATGCAAAAAACGCAGAAAATTCGAACCCGATTCGAATTTTTTATGACGGACGAAAGTTTCGGAGGCGGTGTGCAAGCGTGATTGACTTAACGTGAGGTCGAATTTTTTTTTTTTACGTGCAAAAATTTCGGATGCGAATTTCGGACTCGGTGTGCAATAAAATGTAATGCATGCATTTGAATGTTTAATGTTTTTTTTAAAAAGATAGAAAGATGATGCTGATAGAAAGATTCTAGCTTTGGTCATTTAAAACGACTATTCATTAGCATGGATAGATTAATCCCATGGCATGTAGCAATAAAAAATAATAATAATCATTCTGCCGTCTGTGTCATTAATAACATTTAAATAACATTTGTAACTTTTAATTTCAAAGATTCGATTACGAGGAACGTCTGACAGTCTCTCAGCGTGTACTTTTTATTAAAACAAATAGCATTAATAGTCATTAATTTTAGTTAAGATTTGCTCTGATACATTTTAATGTGGATTGTTAATCATATTTTACGTATTGTACATAGACTTTATAATGTAACATTAGATCATAAAAATTTGCCTCATAAGTCATGGATAAGTGATGAAAATGCACAGGAAAATGTGTATGAACACTGGATGAACCTGACAAAAGATGACAAACTTTGGTGATCAAAGAAAGTTGATCACTTAGACAGAAAATTACAGGAATGCAAATGCAGGGATGCAAACCTGAAATGAGAACCATTAACCAATTATAACCACTCCCTTTGATTTGTCAAACTAAAACGAAAGAATCTTTTTTTTTAAATCTTTATATCGCTTTTTTACATTTTTTTACTTTTTTTTTAATTTTTTTTATTTACAGTTTAAGCTGCAAAAAGGACAACAACCAAAAGTCTTCTGAAGTCATATAGTTGTTTTGTGTGACAATGAAACCAAAAATAATTACTTGACTCTTCTGCCAAAGCTCTAAAATGGACTACAATAGTTGCACGCCTGCTTAAAGATTCTTCAAAAATGTAGTAATGCTTTGATACATATGACTGATGAGATTGTTTTACACTGAATTTTAGAGAACATGAAACTAAAACTTGTTAACCAATGTTGAGAGTACTGTCCTGTTATTGGTAGCTGAAAGCATTATCAAATTATATAAAGCTAAAATACTGACGAAAACAACAAGCAAGGGGTGGAGGCTGTGTAAACCTAGTTGATTCTTTGGAAATCTGCAGATTCCATGTGGTTGACGTATAAAAGAAAATTAGTTTGTGTTGTTCTTTCATATTTTACTGTAGCAACCATGAAATGTCATTGGTGTTTGGATCAAGTTCAGATATTTCTTAGAAAAAAAAAATAAGGTTGTGACCAAGTTTATGCATTTTTGTTTTGTAGCTTTAGGTTCGTTGTTAAATTACATATAAGCAACCAGCACTAAATGTTTCATATTTTGGTTTGGACCAAGAGAACCGAACAACAAGTGCGAACACACCCTTAGGGCTGTCGCTAACAACTCTGATAATAGAGTAATCTGTCAAGTTGAGTAATTGAATTTGTTGTAATAAAAAAAAAAACAGTGCAACACTTTGCCATGAAACAAAAAGCACACTTTATATTTGTTCCCAAATTCACGCTATTGGAACACCAAACAAACAGCACATGCAGAGACTGAGTTTGTGTGGTACTGAGTACTGTGAGTTGAGCCACTCTTAAGACGCTGGAAGAAACACGCAACCTACACGCATATATCCTGTATAATTAAAGCACCACGCTTTACTCGGAAACCCACAGCACATATATTTATTTAATGCAATCACAACCTTTATGATTTCATAATAGCACTATACAGGGCTGCAACTAATGAATATTTTGATAATCGATTAGTTGGTTCGATTATTAATATAAACGTCTTTAATTTATATTCAATTGCATGCTGTTATTCCTCATAAAATACTTGAATTACATGTGGACTTTAAACCTAAATTTACTGTCCAACAACATTTTTATTTCATCAAAATGAATATTTTTTTCCTCTAATGCTCCAGCCCTTATCCAAGTGTGACTTCCTTCTTGCAACATGGAAGTACTCGCGTGAATTTGTAACATTCACAGATAAGGAGATAACCGTAAAATGCAAGTTTTGCACTGAGGAAACATCTCACACATTAAATATCACAATCTGTCAAAACGCCTGACGGTAAACCACGTTAAACATCACGCTTATGCATTAGCTTGATGCTTAAAATGAAGAATTCTCATGTTTTGGGGTGGCTGGGTTCACGCACCTATCCCGCAACTGCTCACTCCTTTTCCTCAGCTATTTTTAATTGTTAATCAGTAGCCATGTTTTCATCGACACGTTTTTATCCGAATTAAGTGATATCGAATGAAAAATGCCTTATGGAAACAGTAAAATTCGATTAAATTTCATGAAAATCGACTCAAATGAAATACGATCGGTCTCATCGGATTTTTCTCTTGATCGATATACGGCTAATGCGATAAAAGCTGATAGCAACGTTATTTGCAGAATAAGTAATGAATTGCGATTAAGTTTTATGACCTTTTATGGTTGCAATACGTCAGAAGACGAGTTAATTTCCAGCCAGTCTGTTTGCGCACACATGGCGGATGTCAACAAAGACAGATGTAAGTGGACAAAGCAATACAAAATAAAAAATGCTTCAACCAAAGGGTTGAACCACGATCTCCCAGAACTGATGGAGCGCTGTCGTTCCCACACCACATTCACCTCCGCTGTCGTCGGGCATTTACGTGCATCGGCATCAACATAGCAATGTTTATAGCGTCGTTGTTTTCTTAGGTTAGTTTTGCTTGTTTTTACGAGGCTTGGTTGAGTTCTAATGTAGAATGTGGTCTGTTATTTCTGGTTAACAGACTGCGGCGCTGCCGCAGTACTATAACACACCGTTGCCATGGACGCAGTTCAGAGACGGAACAGACTATTTTCTTTAGCAGAAGCGATACTCGTTTTTAAATCAATAAACTTGTTTTTAAGTCAATATTTTGTGTCAAATTATTGATGTATTTATTTATTTGGTTGGTTTATATGTAATAAGCAGGATAATATATAGCGAGGCAGTTGTTATAGCGAATACAACCCATTCAGGCTAACAACCGCCTCGCATATACATTATCCCATACATATGTCGCTATCAGCTGGCACATACTGGCTTTTATTAGGCTTCAACTTGTGAAATACTTGATCATTTGTTGGTAGATGGCATGATCCGTTTTGTCTAACAAAACTTTGTTCGCAAAAGTTTGCTTGAATGTTGTTCGATTTAGTGCGAAAATGAATGGAAACACCTTAAAATGTCTCAAATCAATTCAATATACCAATTTGATCGCAAAACAGCATGTGACGTCATTACGTACAGGTTTTTATTCGCTTTAAAGCCGTTTGATGGAAACACACTTTCACCAGCTTTATTCGCATGTGTTTTTTAACCGAACTTCAGATAATTCGATTGACAAGTAGATGGAAACATGGCTAGTGTGGTAATTTGACGCTGCTGGCATTGTCCATTAACTAATCGATAATGACATTCGTTGTCGATGATTATTGTCAATTTTATCGATTAGTTGTTGCCGCCGTATAAAACTGTGATAATGCGGTTCTGGATTCTCGTACTGGTGGCCGAAGAGGTGCAAAACAAATCACAATTATAAAAACAAAATAATTAAAAAAACACAACAACAATTCAGAAAACACAATAACGATTCAGAAAACACAACGACATTTCAAAGAAAACTGAAAAGGTAGGTACATTTTGAGAATGGCAAACTTATCGCTGATTGGACGAGACACCTGTCAATCAAGCTTTACAGGAAGTAAGAAACTTGTGATCAACTTTGTTTTGCTAAATTCGAAAATGGAATACATTAAACACTACTTTGAAGAAGGACATTCATATGGCGTGATTGTGGACATGCTGGCAACACACCACGACATTAAAATGAGCTTCTGCTCTTTAAAAACACATCTGAAGGATGCAGGCATGTTCAGAAGAAAGAACTATTCGCCTACAAACGATGTAAGGAATGCTATAAGAGCAGAGCTGCGTGGACCAGGACAGTTGTTTGGCTATCGGACAATATTGATGGTTTTTCCAGACTCTGGCTTACTTGTGTGCATACTAACAATGACCCTGCGCTTATTGCTCACAACTATACGTTCTGTGTACATCGCCTTGGCCATCAATGCATCCGGATATGCCGAAACCAAATGGCTTTAGTTTATCGTACCCATCAACATGCCAAAGATAGTTCGGTCCCATGGAGTGATATGTACGCCTTACGAATCTACGATGTGTCCTCTGTTCTGTCCCTTGTGGGTTGAGTTCTTGCAGCAACCGCATAACGTCATCACGTTTAACACGTAACTTGTGTTTCTGCAGAAGTGCTAACCACATTGTCCGATAGCTGAACAACTGTCCTGGTCCACGCAGCTCTGCTCTTATAGCATTCCTTACATCGTTTGTAGGCGAATAGTTCTTTCTTCTGAACATACCTGAATCCTTCAGATGTGTTTTTAAAGAGCGCAAACTCATTTTAATGTCGTGGTGTGTCGCCAGCATGTCCACAATCACGCCATATGAATGTCCTTCTTCAAAGTAGTGTTTAATGTTTTCCTTTTTCGAATTTAGCAAAACAAAGTTGATCACAAGTTTCTTACTTCCTGTAAAGCTTGATTGACAGGTGTCTCGTCCAATCAGCCATAAGTTTGCCATTCTCAAAATGTACCTACCTTTTCCGTTTTCTTCGAAATGTCGTTGTGTTTTCTGAATTGTTATTTTATTCTCCGAGTTGTCAATGTGTTTTCTGAATTGTTATTGTGTTTTCTGAATTGTCGTTGGGTTTTTTGAATTGTTATTTTGTTTTTAGATAGATAGCTAAGGTTTTTTTTTCTGCGGTGTCCCACGAGGACGTTGTGCATTTGCTTTAACTGGTGCTTGCTATTATTACTCAGGCTTATGGTCAGGGGTTTTGCTGTGTAACTGTATTCTTTAATTCTTCTAGCAATTCTGCCATGCTCGATTTGTGTGGTGATGTAGTGGTGAATCAGCTTAGCGAAACAGTTTCATCAGCAGAAAGCATTTTTTTTTTCCTCCCAAGGTTCAACAGTAAGCCTTTCAGTCACCGTATAAACATAATGATATTACGAGAATGACAGCTGAAAGATGCTCTGCTACTCCCCCTCTCACTGTTTAGGACAAGTGCGGGCCTGCATGTAACTGACTGTGCTTTTTCATCGCTTCTTCGGTTTGTTGGCCCTCCCCGCAACTTCCCTCCTCCCTACCCCCACGGTGCTGCCAGGTTTCGTCTGTTGTCGTGGGTTTCGGTCACCATTTGGCACCCAGTCTGAAGGCCTGTCGAGTCCTGTTCTAATTTCATCACCAGTCATAGGCTGTTTCTATGAGCTTAATGACGCTTTCAGAAACCATGTCATTGCATGAAACTACACTTTTGTCCTCAATTTGTTTTATATATGCATTACCATACAAAATTTTGGGGTTTGATTTAAAAAAATATATATATATATTAGGGCTGTGCAAAAATTAATTGCGATTAATCACATCCAAAATAAAAGTCTGTGTTTACATAATATATTTGTGTGTGCTGTATATAATTATTTTGTATATATAAATACACACGCATGCATGTATATATTTAAGAAAATGTGTTATTCATATATAAAATATTATATTTATATAATATAGATTATTTTTATATATATATATATATATATACAGAATTTAAGCGCAAATCTTAAATATATACATGCATGGATAGGTATTTATATATACAAAATAATTATATACAGCACACACAAATGTATTATGTAAGCACAGATTTTATTTTGAATGCGATTAATCGCAATTAACTTTTGCACAGCCCTAATATATATTTTTTCTAAAAGAAATTATTTTATTTAGCAAGGACTCATTCAATTTATTAAAAGTGGCAGTAAAGATGTTTGTTGTTACAAATAAATGCTGATCTTTTGAACTTTCAAAGAATCGTAAAAAAAAAAAGTTTTCACAAAAATATGATCAAATTGTTTTCAACATTAATAATAATAAATGTTTCTTGAGCATCAAATTATCATATTAGAATGATTTCTGAAGGATCATGTGACACTGAAGACTGAAGTAATAATGCTGAAAATCCAGCTTTAACCACCGGAATTAATTAAATTTTTTAAATATTTAAAATGAGAAAACTGTTATTTTTATTTGTAATAATATTTCACAATATTACATTGTGTTTTTTTAATATATATTTTTACTTTTTTAAATGTATCAATTTCTTTCTTTTCTTTCTTTTTTTACAAGTTAAAATCTTACCTACTACAAACTGTTGAACAGTAGTGTATATAGACAAAAGTTTACAAAAAAAAAAAAACTAAACAAAATCTTGTTCCAAATATATATGACTTTCTTCAGGTGAACAAAAGGAGAAATCAGAAGAAGTTGTACTGGTCTCTCTGGTTTGTTCTTCACACAAACGTATTGTATGACAAAAAGTTGTATGAAGCACATTAATACTCTTAAGTCCTGTTTGAATCTTAAAAGCATTGACTGTAATTGCATTTTTGCAGTGTGATCAGCACAATTCTTCTTCCTTTTGTGTTTTTTTGGAAGAAAGTAAGGAAGAACTATCTCTTAAAGTCGACTACATTGCACATTGCTCAAGAAGAAGTTTTCTGTGGTTTCCGTAAGGCGTTATGCATGTTCAGTGCCTGTCCATTTTATGCTGCTCCAGGCCACTATCAGTTGTTCATCGAAACCAGCGCGGCCATGTTAAGCCCGTAGGCTTGTGCGTGTGTACTGGGTATGTTTGTGTACTTCATTCTCCCAGGCTGTGAGTGACGGTGGGAATACCTCGCGGGCACGTTCACACAGCTCGATTGAGGAGGAGGAGTGGTGGAATAAAAGGAAAAGAGTGTAACAGGTTTATGGGGGCACTGAGATGATAGATGAGTTTTGAGATGAGAACTACACACTAGTTTTTTAATAATATTCCTCATCACTGGGGGTGAAAGATGTGAAGGTTTAGAGCTGTACATGTTTGAGTGAATGCAGTATATGCATTACCTCAGGCTGCCAAACTAACAAAATCAAGAGATAGGATGCATGATATATAATAATAACAGTTGTCCTAGTTTAGATAGATGATAGATATGATATCTGATGATCTTCCATTTGTTTCTGCCTTTACAGTGCACTGGTCATCGCAACTGTGTTTGACAGGAACATCACCTGCAGAAAGGCCGCATCTGTGAGTTTATGCTAATTCTTTTGAAATCTGTTTTAAAACCAATTCCACACTAAAAAAAAGCTAATACAGATTAGAAATGAACATAAATGGGTATATTAAATTCTAATATGCATTCACTTTTTTTGTAACTGGAAATGTTTCTGAAGCATTTAAAGGGATAGTTCACTTTAAAATTAATTTTTGATATGTTTTAGCTTACCTCAAGGGCATCCAAGATGTAGGTGTCTTTGTTTCCACAGAATTTTTAATTTTGACATTTTTCAAAACCGTTGTTGTCCATCAGTCATACACTGGAGGCTAAGGGGGTCCACCAAAAAGCATGCACAGAGAAGTCAAAATTAAACATGATTTAATGACTCGTAAATGTAAGTACACATTGATGGCCTAAGGATACTGAAACACGTCTTTTTGTGAGAAAACGAACAGTATTTATACCGATTTTACCTCGTGTAATCACAGTGACGCCCAAGTGATCTGAATCAGTTGTGCAGTGTCCAACTGAACCGAACTGAATCAGTTCAATGTTACGCCGGAAGTGATCGCTTGCATGTGACGTCACTTAATATTTACACGGAGATTTCGGAAGTTTTACCTTTTACTAAACATATTTAGATATACCGAAATCGTCTTCCATTGCGGTTTCCCGTATATCTAAATATGTTTAGTGAAAGGTAAAACTTCCGAAATCTCTTTATAAACAAAGAGTGACGTAGGCGCTCAAGGGATCACTAACAGCGCATGCGCTGACCGAAGCGCCCTGCTCTCAGATCAGTTAGACGTGGATATGGTTACACGAGGTAAAAAAGATATAAATATAAATACTGTTCGTTTTCTCACAAAAACCACTAGTTTTGTGTCTCAGGGCATCAATGTGTACTTACATTTATGAGTCATTAAATAATGTTTAATTTTGACTGCTCTTTGAGGTGGACCCTCTGCAACTCCAGTGTATGACTGACAGACAACAACAGTTTTACCTAAAATTATCAAAATTCAAGATACTGTGGAAACAAAGACACCTACATCTTGGATGCCCTGGAGGTAAGCTAAAACATATCAAAAATTACTTTCAAAGTTAACTAACCCTTTGAAAGCATTAGCATTTTTGACAAGGAGTTTGGTAAATGCCCTGAAATATTAGCTTAATGTAACATCTGGATAGGAGAAAGTATTGTAATAGGGAAACAAAATTCACACCTTTGCATACAATAAGACATTTTATAAAATGTAATGTTTGTTTCCTTTTCTTTTAGGCTGCTTTCCAAGAGAATGTGGGCAGACAGGTCCGACAAAAGAAAATACACTTACGTTAAGTCTATTCATGTCCATTATTAACACCTGCATTGATATGTAGTGCAACTGTAAAGTCTGTGTGTCTAATCTGATCCCCTGAGATATCCTGTGTCCGTAGGGCACTTTCCCCCATGGCATAGACATTGTCACAGCGGCGGACTACTTCACTGTCGGTAACGTGAATAACTGCTACTTGACTATTAGGTAAGGCGTAAGGAGGTGACAATGTGTGACTAAGAGCTGTTTTGGTGTGCTTAATTGAGCTCTATTGTTCCTCGATGTACATGCCTCAGGGAGATTAATAGTACACCCCGTATCTCTGAACAATCAAAGCGCAATCACGGTATGTTTTGAATGTATCTGAGCGAAGCAATGGTTACAGCTGTCGTGTCTGTCTTGTCCCTTTCTTGTGTCCCACCCTTCTGA
The DNA here is from genome assembly GCA_030378365.1 of Hybognathus amarus. Lineage (NCBI taxonomy): Eukaryota > Metazoa > Chordata > Actinopteri > Cypriniformes > Leuciscidae > Hybognathus > Hybognathus amarus. The sequence goes on along the minus strand of JAQIUQ010005033.1, from coordinate 117,430 downwards.
AAAATGCCACCATTTGACTGTGTCATCTCAATGTAGTGATAAAGTAATGTGAAAAATGCTAGCCTGAGGGAGCAAAGAGCCATACTCGAGTCTTACCGCTGAAAAGATGGGTCTCATTCCACTTTTCAATGACTCTGAACTCTGAATGAATGCAACGAAAACAGGACATGATGACATGAACCCTAAGAAGGACCGAATTCTCAAGCATACCTGTTTTTTTCTCGTCATAGTCGTGATGTTGCCCATCACAGTTGGGTACAGGCATCAGAACTACGTTTCCTCGCTACAGATCTTCGTTTGTGTGTGACGGAGGGATTCCTGCTGCTGTTTTGACTCCTTTACACATTTTATAAGCTCTTCACAAGTTGCCAGCTCCATCAAAAAACATCATATTTTGGCTCTGCACACACGAGCACATTTAGTGCAGACACAGCATTGTTTCCAAGTTCTGTCAGAGAATATACATCATTAAAACCTTTTTTTTGCATTGTATCTTAAGGTTCTGTTTTAAAAATGACAGTGAGAACGCAAAGCGGACCAGAACTAAATGTATTTTCTTTTTTGGTCTGGACCAAAGGAACCAAGATAACCGAACTGCAAGTGTAAACACACCCTTAAAGCCGACATATCATTGAAAACAGATTTTTCGTGGTCCCCTAGCAGTCTGGACAAACCTTTTTAGTAAACATATTCTTTAAAACAGTAAAACTAGGCTCTTCAGAAACTGTTGACATCAGAACAATAGGCATGCTTAAGGTATTTTCAGACTTACTGTAGAGATCTTTTGTTTTGGGACTTATTTTCTTGGTTCAATTGCCTTTCACAAGACAACTTTTCAAAACATTCCAAAAGTCACATGCGAGTATAACTGACCTCTTAACACACCTGTTTGTTCCACATACTTCCATTCATCAAGATAGATTGACAAGTTCGTTTTGTGGAGTAGCCGTCGTTGCACACATACACATATATAAATGCATATAAGCTATGATTCTTCCTCAAACTGATACACGCTTCGTCGTGACCATTGGTCAGGTTGATTTCTCAACACATGCTAATTTGAGTCTCCAAATTTCTAGCATATGATGCCTACATTCATATGAACTAATCACAATCCTTTCATTTACATGTGGCTGTAGCAAAATCCGCCTTTTGAATACTAGCTGTGTAAACTCATTTCACTTTTTTTTTTCAGTGTCTACATCGCTGGTTTTGAGGAATACACCAAACCCTTAATTGACCACTTGGTGGCTATGAAAATCAATCACTGGGACGGGTAAGTAATCGTACTGTTTCATTTGGATTTTTTGGTTTTCTAATTTTAACTAAAGCTGTATTTGCATTTATTCAGGGTAATCCGAGATCTGGCCACGAAAGCACTGCACAATCTAACTGCCCAGGCTCCTGAATACATGGCCAACACAGGTGAGAATAGTGTTCATTTTGTCAGCTATTTATTTTTTTCATTTAGCCTTATGTACTTTTCATTGTTTTAATTTAGTTTATATTGTCCTAGTATTTTGTTTAAATTTGTACATTTGTTTAAATGTCTAGGTATTTCGGACAAGTTTTAGTCCCTGAAAACAGTTCACATGTTCGCCATGCTGCATAATGATTAAACTGATAAAAACGATTAGCTTGCCCAAGATCATAATGGCAACGGTTGTTGTCCTTTGCGAAAATTATTTTTACATTTCATCAGAATTAGTGCACTTTCCCCCTATAAGCCCAAATCAAGAGAATGTCATGGTTTATTTTTCCTCATTTTAGTTTCTGATTTATTATAAACTATTTATCGGCTTTCGACACTGTTGACCACGACATCCTCTTGAAACGACTACAATATACAGTAGGGGTTCAAGGCACGGCATTGCAATGTTTCAACTCTTATTTAAAGGGTAGGATGCTTTCATTAAATATCGGGTCGTTTACTTCACCTACTGTACCCGTCTCTTATGGTGTTCCCCAGGGTTCTATTCTTGGCCCTTTGTTGTTTTCACTGTATATGCTTCCCCTGGCTTCCATTCTCCTGAAATATAGCACAAATTATCACTGCTATGCTGATGACTTACAACTTTACCTTCCAATCAAATTTGAAAACGATCTATCTATACAACTCTTTCTCTCTTGTCTCTGATGAAGTGAAAATGTGGATGGCTAACAATTTCCTGTAGTTAAAACAGAGGTACTTTTGCTAGGCCCTGCTGCACTATACAACTCTGACAAATAGGATAGGCTTCCTTAGTGATAGCTTAAAACCCAGTGTAAAAAATCTAGGGGTTTAGAGATCCTTCTCTACAATTTGACAAACAGGTGAACATGGTCACCTCAGATCTGTTGCTAAGGTAAAACATTTTCTTTCTCAAAAAGATCTTGAAATTGTCATTCATGCATTATTCTCTTCTAGACTGGACTACTGCAATTCTCTGTATTTGACCATCCTTAAAGCACTTTGGATCAACAAATGTTGTGTTTATGTAGTGCTCTATAAATAAATTGGCTTGACTTGACTTATCATATAAATTAACACACTCTACATTATCAAAACTGGTAAAACATGAAACGTCTCTCAAAAATTAAAACAGTGAAATTCTTAATAATTCCAATCATTCTAAATTACTTTCACGTTTTTATATTAAAAGAACAGAAAATTCAGCAACCACAATCGCAAACAACATATGCGAGATCCATGTTTGTTTTTATTACAGTTCATCACTGATAAAGTGTTTTCAATTAATCCCTATGGAAATGGAGCCAGCGCAGCGTGAAGCTCAGCTTTTATAGGAACGAACTGGAAATGCTCACTCTGCTCCGCACCAATGGACACTTAATTGGTGGGTTAATTATAAGTCCTAATGAAAAACACAACCATTTGCTGGTTCCCTATTAGCATTGGGTTCAATCTAAAATATTGCTTGTACATTTTGCTTTGAAACCAAATCTTCCTTCATTGTCAGTAAGCTGAGCTCGCCTCACTCTCGCCGCGTGGTAAATGAAATGTTACTCCTGCTGCTGATCTGTGCTACGACTCATTCAGTTTTTAATTGTAGTGACTGTTCTCTAACTGAACTCAATAAGTTTTATTACTATAAAACATTAAAATGACGGTTGGGGCGGGGATGTAATCGGTGTGGCTAAACACAGGTAACATTGACTATATCAACAGGCTTGCTGCTATAGTTGGTCGTTTAATGACCTTGGTGTTGTTGATGAACATTTTTCACCATAGTTTTCGTTTATACACATAGAGCAAACCCAAACACATCTATTTCTCTTCTACACAGATGCCTAAAATAATGTACCATCTTACCGTTATTTTTTATTTCAGTTTTACCCCAGCTGCTGCCAATGGCGACAGGGATGGATTTACACTGCCGTCACGGCGCCATCCTGGCCTGCGCTGAAATCACTCATGCTCTCTATGAGCTGGCCACCCAGAACAATAGGTTACACCTGCTTTTCTTTATTACAGCTTTGCCTAACCAGAACTTGTATTTTATTTAATGCATTTGCTTCCTTGTAGGTCTGTGACTGATTACCTGCCCTCTGACACCATTGAAGGCCTTAAAGACATTCATCAAAAGGTCTGCAGAATCAGTCTCTTGTGTTATTTTGTGAAAAATTTTGTGAACCAAAAAGCAGTTTTTTGCAACTGATCCTCCATATGTTTGTTCATTTTAGCTCTCTGACAGAAAGCAGTACAAGTAAGCACTTGCTTCATAAACTGGCACTAATTGCCATCAAAGCTTTTCAGGGGCACTTATTTTTCTATAGCTTGTAACTGATGTTTGTTTTCCTCTAGGGGATTTGGTGGAGAGCTAATGAGACCAGCTGGTAAAGAAATACTTTTTTTTCTGTTGAATTGATTGTGCTTCACAAGTTAAATTATAAACGAATGTATAAGTGTGTGTGACAAAACAAGCCTCATTACTACTATAGCTCATACTAATTAGTTAGTGGTTTGAACAAATCTTCAGCTTTCTATTACAGACATGAATAATTCCTCAAATTAAGGAGAGGTGTGTACCACTTATAATTTTGCTCTGGCTGACCATGAACAGGGTGCAGAAATCACTTGAAGGTGGAAGGCGGGACCTAAGCCAAATAGAAGACATAATTTCAATTAGAATTAGGGTGGGCTCTTTTAATTTGGGCTAGTACAAAACGCCCCTAGCAAAAACCACCAGAACATTTTCCTAAGAAGAAAATTACAGATGTCCGTTTTATCTGATTATATGGTGGTTTTGGCGAAGACTGATAAACTGAATAACAAACGCTTTAAAGATCATCTTTATGTGCACCCTAAATATCATAATAATCACACGCTGATTTTCAATCATGACCGGCTTGACCGGTGTTCAGTACTTGGATTCACTTCTTTTTAAGTGCTGCATGTTTTAAATAGTTACTATAAAATGGATATGACCGTTCCTTGATTATGATTGGTTGAGTAGTTTTCAAAGCTGTTTTAAATTACTTTACAAACACCTGTGACTGCATAACATCAGTATTGTCCAAAATCGCCCTATATACACTTAAATATTGCTTTATCTTACCAATTTGGAAGCAAGATTTTATTTTTATTTTTTTGGATGGGTAAGCACTAGGAATGCACAATATGTCGACCACCATATTGGTATCGGGCAATAAGAAAAGTTGTCCGATATATAAAAACTAATTAATTATAACCTTCAGCTGAGACACTTCAGATGCACATTGTTCGCCTTGATGGGTTTGCATTGCAAGTCTGTAATATAGGCTACATAAAATTATAATGATGACCATTATAATTGTGTGCTTGGGACATGGATCTGATTGTGAGACTTGTATTTGTAGTCAGAAATTTGTTTTTTTTATTTATTTATTGGTCGGTTATCGTAGTTATCAGTGTTATTTCAAGAGTTATAGATATCGACATTGGCTAAATTTTTCATATCGGTGCATCCGCAGCTAGCGACGATATGGAAATTTTGTAAAATGTTTTTTTTATATTTTTTAAATGTTTTTATAGTTTTTTAAGTAAAAAAAAATAGTTTAATTTATAATGCTGTACATTGTTTCTTTAAAAAAATCAACCAAATTCTTGTATGATGACAGGCAGTTTAAGGTAATTTGCTTGAGATTTTGATCAAATTAAAGATAAAATCAATTTAATTGTTAAATGCAATTCATTGGAAAAAGTAATTTGATTCAAAGTGGAAATGAGGCCAAAAACTAATGGCACATAAAGTTGAGGGACATGTTTTGTCCCATATCTTAAGAATCAGTGATTAATAGTTCAGGAAATAGAAGTTTAAGACATTGCAGATGGCCCAGTTTCTTTAAAAAGTTAATTTGACACCCTTTTCCTTTTGTCTTTTTTTGTCTTTCAGTCTGTGGCCTCATTGAGAAGCTCTCTCTCTCCAATATACCTTTTAAAGATGACCCAGTTATCAGTGAGTCAACCACACCTTTTTACAATTGCATTATTTAAATATGTTTGACCACAAATGTCTCACGGATGTTTGATGGATTTGTAATGTTGTCGACTGTGATTGTGAGTTTATGTGTATTCTGATTTCTTTCAGCTGGTTGGCAATGGCTAATAGACGACAGCTTGAAGAACCTTCACCTGTTCTCCAGCGGTGCCAGACGGGGTATACAGGTACAGACCCCAAATCAACACCCAGAAGTCCTTACAGCTGTATTGAATGTGGTCTGTATGAGAATATAATGTGTTTTCTCTAGGATGCTGCGGTCTCGGCATTGGCAGCGTTGTGTCTACAGTGTTATCAGGTTGAACCCGGGGTAGCCGACCTGAAAATGCAAGGTACAGGAAACTAATTCAGTTAATACAATAGCAGGTTGTGGTTATTTTATTATTATATTAACTCTTTCTCCACCAATGTCCTATACCTTTTCCTGGGTCGACATTTCATTCGGTAACATTAACCCTTTGAGACCGACGGGAGCGTTGGCGCTCCGATTTCGTGTGTCTGTTTAACAGCCTATAGAAACTGATAACAAGTGACTAGCTCAATCATTCTTTTTGCATACAAAACCAGAGATGTAACATGATCAGATCAAGCCTCCAACATGCACATGTTGTGTTATTTTCACCCTCTAATGAGTCTGTACAAAATGCGTAAACTGCGTTTCACAAAAAAATCACAAAAATGCATTGCAGGTCTTTGCACACATGTTCTGTAGATCTGCGATTGATAGTTACGGCTTCCGATGGCGCATTGACGCATCACATTCGGTGCCCTATGACAGATCAAGTCTCAACATGCTCATGTTGTGCGGTTTTCACCCTCTAATGAGTCTGTAATAATGCGTTTCCAAAAAAACACACAAAATGCATTGCGCGTCTTTGTACACATGTTCTGTAGATCTGAAATTGATAGTTACGTCTTCCGATGACGGATCCATGGACAGATCACGCCATCACCCCCAGCGTGTGTCGCATATAGTGACGTCAAAAGCTGCGTCTTTTGGCCATGCGTTTGACTCATATAATAGGTTTGACTCGCACTTGACTCCCATCTGCTGTATGTTCCTTCTTATCGTTATTGTCTTTTTACCATTGCTTTATTCTATCATTTCTTTTCTCGTTTATACACTCGCAAATACATTTAGTACTTTAGTTTGGATCTAAAAGACATTACAAAGAATACAAGATCCAAATACTCTGGGAAGGGTCTTTGACAAGGTGACAGATCTACAATTCATGGCTCACATACTTGTACGGGTCCATCCATTTTATAATATTTAACACATTAAGGATAAACAAGCATCTCCGTCTTTCACACACACACATGCACACACACACGCATGCGCGCAACGTTATGTCAAAATGAAAGAACACGGACGCACCGAGCTGTCTGCTCATCGCCTTTATTTATTTATTTTATATTAATTTTATTATTAATTGTTCTGACAGGGTTTATTTAATTCATATTCTAACCAATTCAATGTTCAATCAATATTCAAAAGCAAAATGTTATCTGTTTGACCACAAATGTAATTGAATATTTTACATGGCATTTTATTCTCTTTTTTTGAATGAGTGTATCTTAAAAACTAATTGATGTAAACAGTTCAAATCAATTCTGTATAGTTTTAAACTGTTTTATGCACATTTTTCTCATTGACAAGTTTGAGGTTGACATTTATCTTTTTTTGGTTTGGATTAAAATATGTAGAATTTTTTTTTAATGTTTTTTTTTGTTTTTGTTTATTGTACTTTTGAGATATTTATCTAGGTACTATTGATTTATTACAAACATAGCCTTCAAGTTGAGAAAGTAAGGATTATTTTGATGTATGGCATATGAAAATGCTCAAAAGAATGACAGCACAGCATGTAAAAATAGAAAGATATACTCTGGTGGAACTGTTCTATGGCAGGTCATAAAGGGTTAAGCAGTTTCGAATTACATTCGCGCCGAATGTTTGGTGATCACGTTAGCTTACTTGTGCGCAATCAATGTTTCTATCTGCTCATGGTTAACGCAGATCATCTTCGTCGCTTGTTTTGGATCCGGAAATGCTTTACTATTTCAGAAGATCTGTAACAGCGCCCCCTAACCTATAACAGTGAAAATACAGATTGCCGGTAAATGGCGGGAAAGTTGTTGTTTCATAAATGACGAAAAAATCTTGTCAATTGCGGGGAAAGAGTTAGATGTTGAACAAGTACTTTTGGGTGTGGTTATTTGATGTCCACATACTTTTGTCCATTTATTGTTTGTTTACATCCATTTGTTGCCACAGATCAGTTGGTTACTCAATACCTGTCGGCCCTGGAGAGTCCCGAGGTTCTGTCACGCTGTGGCTGCGCTCTCGCCTTGGGCTCACTTCCTCCATTCATGATCCATGGCAAACTACAGCAGGTCGCACCTCGTAACGCCTCTTGTTTTCAGCTCAACTGTGAATCTGAGCCATTAGGCTGAGTATGCATACTCTTACGTGTTCCCTAGATCTTGACTGGGCTCCAGGCTGCCTGCAGAGTTGCTCAGAAACAGGAGAGTCGAACTGAAGCCAGGAGGGATGCGGCCACAGCCATGTCTCGGTGAGTAACACCTTCTCCTGTCTCCTCTGCGCTTGAAGAACCAGTCTGCCAGAGCTTAGCGTGAGCCAGCTTGGTCAACGCCTGCTCCTTCCTGCAGGACCTGAAATTCATGTCTAGTTTCACTGCTTTGTCCCGTCTTGCATTGCATGTCCATGTGTCCTGTGCTTTCTTGTCTTCTTAGGGTGTGTGTAGCTGTGGGAGTGTGTGCACAAGGAAGCCCGGACCGCGTCCTATGTGAGGGCAACATAAGGCCTGTGTATGAAGCCTTGCTGGGCTGTTTGAACGACTACAGCACGGACAGCAGAGGGGACGTAGGGGCCTGGTAAGTTCACATGCTGTCTTTTGTTGCACTGTATACAAGTCCAGCAGTGCTGTTGTGGTATTCAAACCTCAAAATAAAGGTACAGCCTTGGGTCACAGTAAATGCTCCTCCACATGAAGATCCTCTACATCTGCTACATCTCAAGTTTTATGGTTTAACGTTTACACGCAAAGAAATTTAAGACCACTATCGTAAGCTATTAGTCTTGTAATATCACTTTTGCTTTATTAAATACATTTATTATTTATTTTATTTAAATTAGGGGTGCCCCTGACTAAGGATTTTCATAGTTGAATCAGAATCGGCAAGTCTTCAAATTTGACTTAATTTGACCTGAACTTAAACTTAAAACTTAAAGTGGCAGCTATTACAATTATACACTATATTGCCTAAAAATATAACACTGAACATATGTATTGTGCTCCGCTGTCCCCGGCCTGCATTCCTCAAAATCCCCACAGGTGCCTCCAGGGATAGCAAAACATCAACGTGACGCTTAAAATGTCAACAATCGACATGTGCAATTCTCCTAATGACTTCGTGACTAACAAACCATCAACAATAGGGGTGCAACGGATCAAAAAACTCACGGATCGGATCGTTTCTCGGATCAGAGTCACGGATCGGATCATTTTTCGGATCAGCAAAAAAAAAAAAAAGAAGACAAATAAACATAAGTTTTGTCTTTTTTTATTAACACTTTTAAATTGTGAGCGGTTATCGTCACATAGCTCTCCGTTCCCCTAGAAGTCCACCCGTCTGTCGTGAGCGCAACAGAGGAGAGAATGCTCGGGATAGTTCATCCACAACAGTTCATGTCGTAACGTGGCTCAAGCACTTTCAGCATGTGTTTAAAGCCCTCGTTTTGCACAACCGACTATGGCATCATGTCTCATGATTGTGCAACTAGGGGCTGCTTAAATGCCGCGGTGATAAGCGGTTGTTGAGCAGCCTTCGTTTTCACTCCTGTCAGTGAAACACCGGGGTGATGTCACTTCAAATGCGTGGCCATGCTTAACGTGTTTCCACTGGCTTACTTGTGCCACAGTGCCGTACACACTCGGTTTTATCTACTAACCTCTTTCCTTCATGTTATATTTGATGGGAAACCCAAAATGGTCCCATTTAGGTGATTTAAATGACGCGAGGCATTCAAGCTTCTCCGTTCCTCCGCTCGCCATGACGAAGCTTTGTGTTGACTGAACATGCGCACATTATTTTTTTTTCATAATCAATCCGCGGATCACGTGTGTGCCGAACCGAAGACATTGATCCGAACGAATCACGGATCAATGATGATCCGTTGCACCACTAATCAACAAATATTTGAAGCACCTCATGTGTAGTTGCGATTCTCTTGACAGTCACAGTATAACTCTGATTCTTCACTCTCGTTCTGTTTCAGGGTGAGGGCAGCAGCTATGAGCAGTCTCATGGACGTGACCCTGCTGGTGGTGGCGTCTGCTCCAGAGCTCCTCTCCTCTGACCTGTGAGGCACTATCAGTCTCCCCTGCTTCAGTCATAGCTAACCAAGTGCACATTGTCGACTGCTCACAGATATTTTTCTAATTTTCTGTAGTGTTCAGCGTATGATGTGTTGCCTGGCCCAGCAGGCAGCAGAGAAGATTGACCGCTACAGAGCCCATGCTGGCACTGTTTTCCTGCGGCTGCTCCATAGCACGGACCCCGTAGTACCACACATTCCCCACAGGGAGGAGCTATTGAGCATCTTCCCTCCGTGAGTGCCACACGTGCTCTGGAACGTTACCAATAGTCCAGTTTTACAAACAGACTTGCTCACAAATCACCATATTAGTGTTGTGCGAAAAATGTGTGTAATTAATTGCTGCTCGCAGCTATATTTATTATTATTTATATAATTTTTCTTCGCTAAGCTGATCGTGCAGTCTCAGCAAAACCGTAAGGTCTAGAGACGTGAAACTTGGCCAAACTGTAGTACTATTGGCAGCTACTCGGGTGCAAATAGTTACCTGACCAGTGCCATAGGGGGCGCTAGAGTGATGAAAAATGCTAAATAGCTCATATATCATAGACCGTTCGTTAACGGTTAATTAAGAAAAACAAATATCTCTGATTTCATTGGCATTTTAATTTTCCACCATATTGGATTTTGGTCAAAACCTACTGTTTGGGACATAGCTAACAAATTAAACCGATTCTGATCCAAACATGGTTTACACTAGTTTAGTGTGCACTCACACTAAAATAAGTGATGTTGCAATTCTCAATCACAGTTTTGACAGTCTATAATTTGGTTTGACGTATTGCTGTAGTGCCTCAGTTCAAGCGGCACATGAAGCAATGCGATCATCTCTTATACTTTACTACTAGTCGTAGCACCAAATATGTTTGTTGAAAAAATGCTGGTACAACTTACTGAAATGTCATGTTTCATGTGATCACTCAGTGTTTCAATTGTGGAAATATGTCAATAAAACAGCTTGTGAAGAATGTACTGTAAAGTAACATTTACCTCTCGAAAGCCGCTCGGTTTCCATAAACTCGATTGTCAGATAGAAAATAATTAGTATTAAAGAGGAGCTTTTTGCTCATTATATGCACTGTATTTTTGTCATCTTCATGATTTAATGTATGTTTGAATAAATGTCATGAAAACAAGTTTTTATTACAACCACCGCTTAAATGTTTGTTTCAACAACAAATCATTAAAAAGTTGGTATAAAAACTGCCTTATGTGCAATTAAGATTTTTATTAACAATAATTTGCAATAATTAGATTTTTATTATTAGATAAGTTTTATTAGTTCATTTTAAAATCAACTTTAGTTTATTTAAAAAAAAATAAAAAAATAAAAAAAAAAATATATATATATATATATATATATATATATTTATATGTATATATATTTATATATATATATATTTATATGTATATATATATATATATATATATATATATATATATATATATATATATATATATATATATATATATATATATATATATATATATATATATATATTTTTTTTTTTTTTTTTTCTGTCGCTGCTTCACCACTTAAAAGCGCAAGAAGTTTATTTTTATCCTTGGGTCAATTGTAGCAATAATTTAATATTTTTAGGCCACTTGTATTTTTGGTTTATATACTACATTAAATAGAATTTTAGTGTTTATGGTCTTATTATTACAAACACTACATTTACCTATGGAAACACATTTGCTAGTTTAAAGTAGAATAAAAGGCTTTAAATCGTGGACTTTGGCTCAATCGGTCAGTTTTCATTATTGTATTTTCTCTGATTGTAGAAAAAACTCCAAAACTTGTCTGCCTTCAGATATTGATAGACATGCATTCAATCATTAAGAGCTGCTCTACTTTATGTGGCATTGAGCAAAAATGTTTTGTTTTTTTTTGTTTTGTTTTTTTTGCCTCAATACTGGCTTAGGTATCTTAGTTTTCTACTTACACCTCTTTTTACCTCTGATTTGCATAAAACGGGTGGGTCAGACATTAAAACGGCTTACATTATGTCATTAAATTTGGGAGGTGCTCTTATGCATTGAAGTGTCTGAAATGCACATCTTTTTATGTGCATTGCTTACAATTTTAGCTGAAGCACCCATAAAAAGTCCCATCCCAGATGCTTCATTCATGTTTATCTTTGACCTCTGGTGTTTGTTTTTTTACATGTACCCTAGAGAGGCCGGAAACTCCCTCAACTGGAACGCCGCGGCACAGGCTTTTCCTCACATCACGCAACTGCTGCGCCTGCCTCAGTACCAGTACCACACACTCCTGGGCCTCTCCGTGTCTGTGGGTGGCCTCACCGAATCTACAGTAGGTCACCAACCATTAAAACACAATTCACCCTCAGCCGCCTCTTTTTCCCTTGTGAGGTGACTCAGTATAATTTATTAAAAAACAGGGAATTTTAACCTTTCTAAAGGTTAAAACACACAGTATTAAAACTTTTTTATTAGTTTCAAACATCAATTTAGTTCTGTAGATTAATAAGGTAACACTTTACAATGAGGTTTCATTTGTTAACATTAGTATTAGACTTTTATTAATCTTGTTAAATGTAAATCTTAACATGTACTAATACATTTTTCAGATCAAAATATGTATCTGTTTTATAGTAATACATCAGAGTTAAATAGTTAATGCACTGTAAACTAACATGAATTATTAATTAACGTACAGTAACAAAGGTTAATAAATGCAGTAAAATGTGCTGCTCGTTGCTAGTTTAAGTTACTTAATGCATTATGTAATAGTAAAAACTTAGACCTTATTGTGAAGTGTTACTACTAATACTTAACTTTGTTAGTTAATTAAAATTACATTTTTAATCAGTTGACAGTATTTTGAACGACAACCAACATACTTTATTACTATATTGCATTATGCTTAACAAATAAAAACTTAATACATAACTAGTTGTTTGTTCTAAAAAGTGAAAATGGAAGTTAGTAAGATTTGTGTAATATTTTTAATATTTTTTAAAGAAGTCTCTGCATTTATTTGACATAATATGATTTGATGCTCAAGAAAAATTTCTGATTATTATCAATGTTGAAAAAAGTTGTGCTGCTTAATATTCTTGTTAAATATAAAATTTAAAAGATCAGCGTTTATTTGAAATATAATCTTGGAAACATTTTAAATGTGTTTACTGTCAATTTCGAAATAATGTAATGCATCATTGCTGAATATGATAATATTATATTAAATATTAAAATTTCACTTCATGGATTGGGTTCACAGACCCCTGATTGAAAACCTTAATTGAAAGTAAATCTACCACATAACCAGACCACAGCTGTCAGAATAAGCATGTGAGGAAAAATACTATGGGTATGGTTCAGTTAGAATAAATTGTGTGGTGAGAAAAGACACAAAAGCGACCAACAGAGGGAGCCGTCGACACTCTTTTCTCCAGTGAGTCTGTCTATTTATGGTGACCGCAAATAGTTTTAGGGAAATTGAGACTATTAGACCATGTAGTTTTACTTAGCATTGCTTCATTTCTGATTTGCAAGAATTGCAACACAAAAGTGGTCCGTTATTTGGGATTTTCAAAAATAAGCTGGTGTTGAAACGCTTTGGTGTTTTAAGAAAATTTCTGACATGTGTTTGAATAAACAGAAATTTTGCCACAAATGCAAGTCTGCGCCTGTCCTGGCCTCAAAGTGCACTGGGTGTAAACGGCTTAAAGGCGAAACCACAGCTCCTCCAGTGGGCCAGGATTCGTTCAAAACAAATTTAGCTGGAACGGAGCAAGTGGGATTGGCACCATGTCCCTTAGCATTTGCACTCATGCTTTCGGTGGTGACTTAGGGCCCCTGGAGGGATCTTCAGCTCATCAGCTCTTCATACACTTAATCTTTTCCTTTCTCCTTTTCTTTAAAATGCTGATTTTATTTCTTCCTATTCTTATTTTCTATACTTGTTTTTCTATGATGCAAAGCTGATTTTTTTTTTCTTTCAGAAATCATTCTATGATGATTTAATGCTTAAGAAACATTTCTCATTATTTAATCACAAATATTTACACATTGCTGCTTCATATTTTTGTGGAAACTGAACAAAAAAAAAATCTTATTGAACACAAATTTTGAATATGTTTCTAAAGAACATCACTGTTATTCTTGTTAATTTTGCGATTAGAGATTGAGCATTAGTAATTTGATTTTTAACATTTGATAACAGTTAATAACAAAGCATTGTATTTGAATGAAAATGCATTATTCAAACACAGTTGTAAATTGAAATTATTCAATTAAAATTTACAGCTTTTCAGCTGTTTGCAATGAACAAATCAAAGAAAAGTAATTGAAATAGCTCAACACAAAATTCAACTGAAAATGCAACTTTTAATGACTTCCGCAGTCTCAATTACCCAAGAACCCCTTCACGGCAAGCATCTTTAGTGCAAGTTAGGTGACTGATGACCGAATCCACTGTAGGATTTTCCAGGACTTCTTTTGCAACCAAGCCTTGGAATTTGAGGCATGCTTGGTATCATTGTCCTGTTGGAAGGCCCAAGCTTCAGCCTCCTTACTTGATGGCATGACATTTTTTTCTTAGGATTAGAACAAAAATGAATCCATCTTGCCTTCCACACGCTGCAGGTTTCCAGTGCCAGAGGATGCAAAGCAGCCCCACCATGCAGCATGTTCTTTTCTGCATATGCTTTGTTCTTTTCCTCCAAACATACCGCTGATCCATAGGGCCAAAAAGTTTAGAAAAGTTGGTTTTATCGCTCAATAGAACAGAATCCCAAAACATATTTGGCTTATTTATATGATTTTGAGCACGTTTCTTGTGCTTTTGGGTCAGTAGTGGTGTATCTTGGAGTTCTGGTATGGAAGCCGCATGCGTTTGGTATGTGCCTTACTTTGCAAGCTGAATCCTCCGTGTCTGTTGCCACCAAGTCTTGCTGCAGGTCTTTTGCGGTCACTCAAGGGTTTTTCCTGTACCTCCTGCCTTCTCATAAATGTGGTTGCAGCCATTGATAGCTTCCTTTTTCTGCCTTGTCCAGGTAGTGTGACCAGTTTTGTTTAACTTTGAACTTCCAACTGTCTCAAGGAACATTTAGTGCCTTTGCATCAGCTGTGCTTGAGACAACACCTGTTTTGCAGATTTGTGCTTGTTGTGAGGGATTCTATTCAAGAGGTTGATTAATTGAGACTGCAAAAGTCATTAAAAGTTATAAAAAGCAATTTCAGTTAAATTTGGATAAACCACTTGACACATCTGTTGTGTGGAGCTATTTCAATTACTTTTTGATTTGTTCATTGCAAACAGCTGAAAGTTTTGCCAATAAATCTGATTATCTAAATTTACGTATGAAGTCTTGTAGTGCAACTAACTTGCAGGTAGTTGTCTAATAAAATTAAAATGGAAAGGTTAGTTCGGGCTTATTTCATTAGTTCTTATTTCTATATATAAAGTCTGGTAGATACATTACTCTTCACCATCTCACTTTCTTAGTGTTTTAGGCTCAGTGCTTCTGCTCCAGTGGCTGTTGGGACATCAGCTTGATGTTAAGCCATTTTGTTATTTATAGCCACCAGTGTTTGTTGATGAAGAAAAAACAATGTAAAGCCCTTTAACGGGAGGTTTGAGCATTGTAAATGTCAACTCATCTGCCAACTGGACCTATAAATGAGTCCCCCATAAGTTCTCCTCCCCCTCTTATTTGATTAGAGCCATGGTAGAGGTTACACTCTCACCTTCAGCCTGGAACTGGGTGATCTCTCTAAGCCAAAACTGCTGGATAAATGAGCGGTTCTCACAGAATCAACACTGAATGATCAAGCCTCTCTCTGAAGATCAGCTCCCTCTGGACAGCTGAGTCCGTACTGATACCTTACATAAGCATGCACCATCTGACCCCTCACACACATTAGTGCACTGCTGCATGGGAGAAGTGTGCATGCAGTTTGAGTGTAGTGGGTAAATGTTCAAGACTTGAGTAAAAGTGCTGCTTTCTTTGCGCATTATTTAATGTTTTCTCTATGAAAATATAGGAACTTTCTTTTCTTCGTACCATTACTTCTTATGACTTACACTGAATCGGACGGCCTTGACTAAAATGCAATTCAAATCTATTTTCAATCTATTAATGAATATATTTTCTAAATACATGTTCAAGATCTTATTGTGAATGATTCATCTATGCACATTGATGGCCAGTAGACACAACAATTCAAACAATTGAAACAAAAGGAACCAAATGTTGCAAAATTCTATGAGATAATCAAAATGATACCATCACTGTTATACCCCATATTCAAAACAAAGTTTGGTCACATGTCTTTCAATGGCATTAGATTTGGTCTGCAACTTCACAGAATGTACAAGGTCCTGCTTATCAGGAAAGACTTCAAGTACTCTGGCAAGTGGCCAAGAACCACGAGGAGCCGAACCGTCCATGATGACCACAATATCTCCAGCCTTCTTTTTGTCGATCCATTTTTGCCTCTCTTGAAGTAGAGGCAGGTACTCCCTCACCCATCTTTTCCAAAACAAGTCTGCGAGGTATTCCACCTGTCTCTACCTTTGTCTCGCATAGAGATCATGAGGCTTGGACAATCCAGGTGAAAGGGCTGGCTTCCCTCTAAGCAAAAGTAGATGATTATTTGTAAGTGATTCCAAATCATTTGGATCATCTGACAGCTTGGTAAGTGGCCAATTTTTCAAGATGGCTTCTGCTTCACAGAACACTGTATGTATGCCATCATCATCTAGCGTCTGCTGACGTAAGAACTGAACTCTTCTTATGATGTGGATCATCTTCTCCCACACACCGCTAT
Source organism: Hybognathus amarus (assembly GCA_030378365.1). Lineage (NCBI taxonomy): Eukaryota > Metazoa > Chordata > Actinopteri > Cypriniformes > Leuciscidae > Hybognathus > Hybognathus amarus. The sequence continues at coordinate 100,750 of JAQIUQ010005033.1, read as the reverse complement.
GATGGGAACCGGCTGGCGTGTTAACCACAACGAATTCCAACTTGTTAGAGGACTCCTTCAATCTGCTGAGGATTCAGTGCAGCAAGAGCTTCCCTAAGTTCTCTGTTCTCCACAACAAAGTCTGTATCATTGTCCAACACCAGGTGAGCCACTTGCCCTCTTCTGCTTATAAAGCATGGCAGAGCACTGATACAGGCGTCCGTCTCCAAAGATGCTGCAACTTCAAGATTAACGACTCTGCTGGCTAACAGGTAAGTAAAGCTCCATACTGCTTACAAGTTCCTCTTCCTTTCCTCAATTTCAAGGTACCCAAAAAGTCCACACCCGTGTTGGTAAAAGGGGCTAGATCTGGCTGACCATCTTTTGTCTCAGAAGATGTCCGTTATAGCGCCTACAGAAACTGCACTCTGTAATCATTTTTCGGATGGCCGCATTCGTCTTGGTAATTTCTTCCTTGCTGATGACAACGTGTGAGCACGTCCAGCATGGCCCAGACTCTGATGAACATATCTGAGGATGAGCATTGCGACATGCTGCTCTTTGGAGAGGATAATAGGATGTTTAACTTCCTTAGGCATTGCTCCCCACTCAGCCTCCCTCCAACCCTCAATAGTCCACCTACCAGAACAGGGTCCAGCCTGTATATTGGACTCTGGCGACTCACCCAGAGTCAGCGGTCAAAACCCTTTGCCCTTCCGGGTCAAAACTCCTGCCAAAATATTATATTTGCTACCTTTATACCAAAGGCCAATTTACATATATGTGCCACCCTGTGTCTCACAAAAGGAATTATAACTGGAATAAAAAGCAGCAATTGGCTCTTGCAATGCATATTTAATTTTTTATCATCCTTTGACCTTATTTTTAATCATAATATAAAAACTGGGCCTTCTGATGAAAATTACAGACTTCTCTCTGGTGGTGAACGTCTTCTCCAATCTCCAATCATTTTCCCATTTTGTCTGCCTTATATTTAAATGTAAATCCATTTAAATGCGGTCGATTTACCGGTCAGTCTACGTTCCTACTCTCACCTATGGTCATGAGCTTTGGGTCATGACCGAAAGGACAAGATTCTGGATACAGGCAGACAAAATAAGCTTTCTCCGCAGGGTGGCTGGGCGATCACTTGGAGATAGGGTGAGAGGCTTGGTCACTCGGGAGGAGCTCAGTGTAGAGCCGCTGCTCCTCCACATCGAGAGGGGTAAGCTGAGGTGGCTCAGGCATCTACTACGGATGCCTCCTGGACGGCCTTCCCAGGTGTTCTGGGCACATCCCACTGGGAGGAGACCCCAGGGAAGACCTAGGACACGCTGGAAGGACTATGTCTTGCGACATGCGCCTCAGTGTCCCCCGGAAGAGCTGGAGGAAGTGTCTAGGGAGGGGGAAGTCTGGGCATCTCTGCTTAGACTGCTTCCCCTGCGACCCGGCCCCAGATAAGCTGAAGAAGATGAATGGATGGACCCATTTAAATGATTGGGGGTTAAACCTGATTAAACCAGTCCCTGCAAGCTCATGCTCCTCTTACCCCACTTTTGTGTGGACTGACCACAACTCAAAATCCAATCAACAATTGATAGATAAATCCAAGTTCCTTCCCTTTTTATCTTTTTAATCTGTTACTCTTGGATTAGTCTCGCATAGCCAGACCTTCAGACTGATGGTCGAAGGTCTAGTCTCCATTGCACCTTTCATTAGCCAAGGACCGCCAAAATGAAATCTGACCTACATGCAAAGCAACCTATCACAGTTGGTTTTGTTCTGTATCATGTTTAGGGGCATGAAAAGGGGCACGCCCCTAAATTGATGCCTCTACATAACAGAACAGTGTGCATCTAATAAATTATTCATTCAAGAAAGTTGTGCCAAGTTACTGCAACAATGATGCTGTGAACTTCACTGACTTGAATCCAGCATTTAGTTTATCCTGATAAGCAGTCATTGTCACAGTAGTAAACACCACAGCTTTCTTCTTCCACGAGGGGGTTTGGCTTTACAACGGCTTTGTTTCCAGGCAGACCTTTAAATAACGTGAAATCCTGTAGAATACAACCAATCAGTTGATGACTTCAAAACTCCTGGAGGTTTTCCCATTTTGTGTGCCTTATGCATCAGACATTCATCCAGCAGTCCTTGGGCTTGATATTTGAGGCGGAGGTTACACTTGGATGTATGTCACTAAATGGAAGAAAAGATCAGCCTTTAATTCGGTTTCATTGCCACCGGCTCCCCCTGCATGTCTCTTTCACAATGCATCTTGATTTTATGGATCAATCCACAAAAAATTATAAAGCTGATTAATAGCTATTAATAGAAATAAATCAAAACTCAAAATTACACACTTCAGCTATTAAAAATGTGTATTTAATACTATTCCTGAATTAATATTAAGAAATTGTATTTATCAAAGCATATGCAAAATAAAACTTTATGGTCACACGGTCCAGTTATCACTATTAACTACAACTTTTACCGCAATAAACCCCTAATTACTGCGTATTAATCATTATAAATCGGTATATTAAGTTTAGGTATTAGTAAAGGAAATGTAGAATATGGTCACGCAAAATAAGGCATTGATATACTAACAAGCAGCCAATATCCTTGTAATATGCATTCTTATAAGCAGCTAGTTAATAGTGAGAATTAGACCCTAAACTAAAGTATTACTAACTTTGCCTAAACATGCAGCCCCTTATATAGTATATACTGTGAAAATGTGTGCATTTAACACAAAACATAACAACACTAACCCTAACCCAACACAATTGCAAACAGTTTCAGTAAGACCTTCAGATTAGTGCAACAGCCAAGGACAACAAGGCTGAAAAATCATGTAATTTTACAATATAGATATTGTAACCACGTTCTTCCCTTTGTGTGGTAAATACCACAACATGGTTGTGAGGCACAATGTATCTCATACTTAAACATGTAGTATGATCTAATGCACAATCACATACTGTAAAACAATGTTTTTTGAGGGGGCACTAGTGCCAGTCCTGAATCATTTGGTGCCTTAAGTAGTTTGAAACACTTACCCCAGAGTTTCACAGACAAGGCTTAAGCTAGTCACAGACTAAAATCCATGTTTGAACTATTGTAACTGAAAGCAATATGTCTTAATGTCACTCCACACCACTAATGTTTTTTTAAGGCACATTTATAAAAGCTACTTAAATGTCCTAATTGAACTACGGCCTAACCCTGGCTTTATTTAAGTCCGGGTTGTGAAACGGAGCCTTAGAAGTTCTATAAATGCAAAACCAACTAGTTTAGCTTTTTAAATACACTTTTGTTTTATTCAAAATAGTTTTGAAGAATACAATTGTGACATGGACTCACATTTTGACCTAATTATTGTAATTATCCAAAAGCAAGCAAAACATTAACTGTAGTAGACAGCCAGTGATCATGATGTGTTTTCATTGTATGGAAAATAAATACAATAAATAAATAGTTCATATATTATATGAATAATTACAAATAGTAATTACCAACTATTATTTTAACCTTTAATATATTAGTCTAAGAACTTTTTTGCTTGTCTGCAGGTGCGTTTTTCCTCTCAGTCTTTATTCGAGTACTTGAAGGGCATTCAGCAGGATGACGCAGCGCTTAAGCAGTTTGGAGACACTTTGTTACGCATCTTCAGAGATAACCTGCGCATTGACCGGTACAACTGCACCACCGCATAACACATGGGGCGGGGGACTTGGTGGCTGTGATCCAAATGACTATATATTTTGATCTGCTCACAGGGTTTCTGTACCTTTGCTGAAGATGGTGGACCAACTTCTCGCTAACGGCTGTTTTGAACTCTTCACCAGCGAGGAGAGGTGAGCGTGGGAAAGCCCAGCGTACATTACTGCCTCCCTTGGCTCAGATACACAAACCATCCAGAGCTCGGCAGGAGAAGTGATATCATGACCGAAATACACAGAAAGGACTCACACAGGGAACCTTTGGGAGAATTTAAGATGAGCCCTGCCAAATCATGTTGAAACACAGAGGCAAAGGGGGAATGTGTGTGTTGGTTTGTTTTAATCTGTCAATTTCTTTTGTTTTCAGTCATCCGTTTTGCGTAGAGCTGCTCTCCCTCTGTAAGGAGGAAATCAAGAAGTCCAAGGATGTCCAGAAGTTGTTTTCATGTATAGCTGTGTAAGTGTAGTAGCATTTCCAACACTCTGTGGATACATGGGGCAAATAAAGGCCAATTAACACTACACCCACAGACACTGATCAACACTGATAGTCACCAGTTTACAGCGAGCCACTTTTCAGACATTCTAATTGCGATTCGGCATGTTCAATTGACGAAACAAGCTCTGACAGATGACTACAGTGGTGATACACTGAACCAACAAAACACGACAACGTGTCTTTTACCGTCTTTCGGTGCAGTGTGAATTTGCTTTAAAGGGTTAGTTCACCCATTTGAGAGGTGGATCACTGCTACATAGGCTGATTAAGGGATCGAAACTCGACGGCCCTGAAAGTCAATGAAGAAAATGTTTAAATATTCTATGTGACAACAGTGGCTCAACGATAAGTTTATTAAGAGTCGAGAATACTTTTTTGTGCGGAAAAAACAAACAAAAATAACTACTTTATTCGACTAATCCATTTTTGGAGTTCAAGAGATTTCCACGACACATGCACGAGAACTGAACTTAAGTATAGTTGAAGAAGATCGCAATTATCGCGCATGTGTCGTGGAAATCTCTTGAACTCTTGTCTCAGGCCTACAAGGAAGAAAAGGAATAGTCGAAAAAAGTAGTTATTTTTGTTTTTTTTTTCTTTACAAAAATGTATTCTCGTCGCTTAATAAACTTAATACTTGAGCCACTGTTGTCACACTTCAATGACTTTCTGGGCCGTCAATTCTCCTAGGCAGCCTATGCAGTGATTTACCTCTCAAATGTAGTCGAAAAAATATCTTCATTTGTGTTCCGAAGTTAAACGAAGGTCTTATGGGTTTGGTACAGCGTGGGGGTGTGTAATTAATGACTAAATTTTCATTTTTGAGAAACTATCCCTTTAAGGATGTGGAAATTGAGAAATCTAGTTCTTGCTCCAATGTTCCAAATTCTTGATATGTTTTGTAATTTATAATTTATTTTAATTTATTAATATAATTTATTACATTTTATAATTTGTTCATAATTTATTTTGACAGTGCTGAGACTCTTACTTTGACAGCACTGATAACAGTGCGCAGATGCACAGTATCTCCCATTCTCCTTCTTCACTAGATTAAATTAATACAGAAACTGACCGAATATTAGAAAATACAATTCCCAGTGAGCACAGACTTTCCCAGTTTTCATTTTTCCCCTTTTTATTCTCGTTTTTAACTATTTCCTGATCTGTGAAAAACACTATAAGATGAGGTTCCCATATGAACTATGTTTGTTTGTTTTAACAAATGTATTTGTATAGAGTTAAATAATATTTTGTATATTGATATATTTTTAAATTCATTATTTCTAACTTTTTAATTATGTAAAACAAACTTTATTGCTGCAATTGTTATGCACGTGTTATTTACCATCTTAAAAATTAATTGTGTAATATCACATATAAGTCATATTGGAATCCATGCGACTTGTACGTCACTCTAGAGAGCAACATTAATCACAATTCTGCGCTCATGGGAGTCACTTCACAGATTTTACTTAATATTATCAAGACAGTTGCGTACAGCGGTCAGTGAAGGACAGTGATGTGTCAGAACTCACAAGTATTACAGTGACAGCTCTATACACGATATTTCGTTTCCTCGTCTTTGCATTTTTTTATTGCCTGCACATAAATTTGCTGGCTTTCACAGCGGATCACACCATAAATAAACGTGTAATCACTTACTTTAATGTGCTCCATTTATAGTATACTGCCTTATGGCATTGTGCTGCGTGACGTCCTTTTATCTTAATTTTTTATCTTGATTTTTAAAAAATCTGAATTGAGCACTAAGCCTCGCAGTGTGAACGTAGCCATAGCCAATAAGCTTTATATAACTCCTCCCTAAAATATTGGCATCGGCCAATCTGTCGATCACTGATTAAAACAGGGTCTGTCACGCAGCCCTTCTGACCTCTTTCTCTTTCACGACAGGTTCTGTGGAATGGTGCAGTTCCAGGGTGACGTGAGGAAGAATGTCTTAGTGCAGCTGTTGATGTTGCTCTGTCACCCCTTCCCTGTGGTGAGACCATTAGCAGATCGCTTCAGCCCAGACTTAGTCTAGGCACTTCTGATGTAATTCTGACTCCATTGTCTCTCTTGGGTCTGTAGATCAGGAAGACGACTGCCAGCCAGGTATACGAGATGCTCTTGACCTACGATGATGTCATTGACGATGATCAAGTGCTGGCTGATGTCATGGCCTCGCTTAGTGACACTAATTGGTGAGTGTTGACACAAGGATTATGATGAAGAACTTCAGCTCAGCTACTGATTTAATGCTCGTTTCACGTTTCCTGTCTTAGGGAAAGTGACATCGCTACTGTGCGAACCCACAGGAATCAGCTCTGCGATTGGTTGGGAGTGCCAAGGCCAACTCTTGTAGCCAAGGTGACAGCATTTAGGCATCTTAAGGGGTTTTATGGGAGAACATTTTGTAGTGTGGGGGATGTTGCATCATACAGCATATGACATCCAGATGCTGCTTTCAATGTTGCATCAACTGTTGGGAGAACTAGGTGTTTTTATGCGTTAGTGGGTGTTCAGTTCTCCTAATCGGTCACAGAAACCATTAGGTTTCGGTTACAAGAACATTTGCAGCTAAAGGGGACATATCATGAAAATCTGACTTTTTCTGTGTTTAAGTGCTACACTGTAAAACAGTAATATTTACTCAATTAAACTGAGTCCACTGCTCTCAGATAATACCAAAACTTGAAATGGCTTGAATTACTGAAACTGAACTCGATCCCGAACCTTCTAGATCCCAGAAAGATAATTAAATAACATAATATAACTCTATAGTTAAGTTAATTAATCGTCAATTAAGTGATGTTTGATAATTAGTGATTAACACCTGCTGTTAACAAGCAGAATCGCTGAAGGAAAGAGAAACACAAGAAATACATGGTTTAAGGTCACCATGATGGAGTGAACAGTGTAACCAGTTCTAAAGCAAAAGCAAAAGTTTGAGCAAAGCATGCAAACTGTTCTGTCGTCGCCGCACAGATGAGCACCTAAGACTATTTGACCAAAAAATGTCACAGCTGTCTTATAACAGGGTTTCTGCAGGTTTCATTTAGTCAAATTTAAGACCTGTTTTAAGAAATTTTAAGACCATAAACATTGAAATTTAAGACCTACATGACGCATTACCAAAAATTTAAATAAAAAAATATTCTGAAAAAATTATTTGATTTCAATGAATTCAGTAATTGAAAAAGCTTTTTAGCTTTTAGAGTCTATGATCAAGCCACGAGCTAATGCTAGCACGCGAGCGCGTGTTGAACCGGTATGAACCCCTGCTCTAGAGCTCCGCTTTGTAGGCTAGACTCAATACTTTTTACTACTTTGTAATAACTTTCTGTGGCCAGAGTTTTGGGTCAAATCTTTTTTAGACCTGACTAAATCAAATTTAAGACCTCAGATAAAAATCTGGCCATTTTTAAGACTTTTTAAGGCTTTAAATTTAATGTTCAGAATTTTAGACTTTTTTAGACCCGCGGAAACCCTGTATAAAGGCCTCAGGGAACTGTCAACTTGAAAAAAATAGGTGAAACATGACAGTACATGCAAGTCGATGAGTTGAATCAATGTAACTCCACTCATTCAGAAACGTCCAGGTTCAGTCTGAAAGTTTGACCTTTTCCTGGGTCTCTCCGTAAGGCTGCACTCCATTATCTGGGGGGTATTTTAAGCTGAATTTTCAGGCACATTCTGGGAACTCCATAGATTTATATTATATATTGTGAAAAGGGGCATAAATGCCTTATGGGGCTTTAGTCTGTGATGAATATGCCTTTCTCCATCAATATGAAGACTTTCTGTCTGCACAATAGGGGAGAGGGGGGCACAAAGTAACACTTTATGACTTTTTGTGTCAATTTGTGTAAATCTACTTAGGGTTTAGAGTTTTTTTTCCCCACATTAATTTCCCACATGTCAAGTACAATTATGTGGTTTTGTTTTATTGATACAGTGCATACTTTTTTCTTGATTTACCCTGAAAGAATGGAAGTGAAATGTGACAACATGCCCCATAGGTGGGGTAAATTGTAACATGTGAGGGGCACATTGTAACATCACCATATAACAGCTTAAAATGCTATCTGATCTAATAAAAAAATATACAAGTCAAACCAAAATATTTTCTTATTAAAATACAATTATTAACTTTTTCATATAAAATAATGGCATTTTTTAATAATTAAAAATAAACTAATTTTTGAATTTGACAAAAAACACATCAGAAAACACAGCTATACAGCATAGTTCAAAACACAATAATACTTAATAATTTCTGAACATTGACTCTCAGTCTTGATTTACATGTTTCTCATGTTTTCCCAATAGAATTCATAAAAGTATAGAATATAATAGCATATTTCTAATAGGGGCACATTGTAACACAGTGTTACAACATGCCCCAACTCCACAACTGGGGTTTAAACCCTGCTAGTGTCTTCTGCATTAAAGCATTAAAGAACCATGTCAACTGTTTAACAACAGATTGGAGATTAAAATAATATCAGATTTGTCTAATTTTCAATAAACACAAAAAATAGAGATGAAAAATTAACTTAATTAAGAAATGTACTTTTGCTATGGTTAAATAAATGTTCAGTGATATCTTACAAAGATTTTGGAATTTTGGCGCAATTTTTTTCTCTATAAAGTGTTGAAATGGCAACTAGTAAATACACCAAGTTTCGTCATGCCAGCATGTGTGAAAGTATTTAAAACTAGTGTGCCCTGCGCTCCCCTACTGCCTATTACTATGTCACTCAATGGAATAAATGTTAGTAATAATACTAACCATCAATATGTGAGGTCAGTAATATCTTTCAGTAAGAAAACTTATTGTAAAGTGTTACCAAAATAAATATATTTTGTTGGGAGTATCATATGTCCACATCAAACACCTACTGTACCTCTAAAAAAAAGTCTTAATTTGATTTTAAAGTGGTGTCTTTCTATTGGTTGTAGTGCGTTTGTCATCTCGTCTGTTTGTTTGTTTCAGACTTAACTTCAATAGATCCGTTCAGTCTCACCTGGACAGAAGCTCACCCGTCTGCCTCTCTGCACTGCGTTCTGTCTGGACATCAGGGACAGTGTCCTTATGTCTTCTCTGTTGTCTGATAAAGTTGTCCATCTAATAGTATATGACCTGTCATCATTAAATTCTTAAAGGGGAAATGTCTTTTTTTTATTTTTTTATTATGATTTCCCAGTTTACCAAGTTAGGCTTACTGTACCTTAATACACAGTCTAGTTTTCTCTTTTTTTAATGAAAATACATTGCAAGTTTATTCATAGCATTTCATTTAAAGCTATGTGAGGTGGAGGCTCAATTTCCATATTTAACTTGTCCCAACATAAATTCAGAAATCGTTCACCCTAAAATGAAAATTCATAATTAACGCACTTTCATGATTCCTAAACCAAATCAGTGATACTTTGAAAGCTATCTGATACGTTTATTTTTGTATTTATTTTTTTCCCTATTTGTAACTTAATAGCAGATGTGGAATGAAAAGAGCTGCATTAATATTATTTGAAATATTTTTGTTCCATAGAGTTAGTCATGTGGGTTTGAAATGAACGAATGTAATAATTGACTATCGTTACAACAAAACTGAATCAACCCTGAACTGACTTCAGCTGAACAATGACCCTGTTTTCTTTCCTTTTTAGAGTTCAAATTCAACCATGTTGCATCATTGAATCATTTTCCTATTGATCACTGTAAAGCGGCTTTGAAACACTCTGTATGGTATAAAGAGCTATAAAAATAAAGATGACTCGACTTTAAATTATGACATGAGGGTGAGTAATTTTTCATTTATTTATTTATTTATTTGGTAACACTTTACAATAAGGTTAATTTATTAAACATTAGTTCATGCATTAACTAACATGAACTAACCATTTGTTACTGTATTTGTTATTCTTTGTTGACATTAGTTAATACAAATCTAGCTGTTCATTGTTTGTTCATGTTAGTTCACAGTGCATTAACTAATGTTAACAAGATTTTAATAAAGTATTAGTAAATGTTGAAATTAATATTACCAAAGATTAGCAAATGCTGAAGAAGTATTGTTCATTCTTTGTTAATGTTAACTAATGTAGTAACTAATGAACCTTATTGTAAAGTGTTACCATTTAGTTATTGGCACAGCCATATCTTTAAGCCCAGCCTGTGATGTTTGTTTCACTAATAATATCACTGGTGCCTTTTGGCCCTTTTTTACCACCTTCAAATTGATAATTGGGTTTTGAGGGAACATAGGTGCACTGGGACCTGACGGTAGATTACATACTTCTCTCACACCCTCAAACAATTAGTTCCCCCTCTTCATTCTCTTCCGTCACAGCCAACACAACAGCTTTCCAGACAAGCATTATAGCAATGAAACTCAATCTAATCCACCTCATTATACTCCAGGGAAAGTGTTAACATTTACAGGAGAGGAAGCCCTGGCAGTGGACAGATGCAGCTTGGCAAGCTCATTCCAGTCCTGGCTTCCTCTCCGTGTGGCTGATGTCTGACTGTGGGCCGGACGAGGAAGCCTGGCGCTCTCTCACACGCAGCCCAACCCAACTGGGCTCTCACTTTGGGCACAGGCTTTACTGGAGCTTAGAGAAGAACCCACATGGTCTCAAAATACACAACAGCACTCCTGGCTAAAACAAAGGTCTGATTGTTGAGTTGGAGCCCTTGGATGGAAGGGGTCTCATTCTTTTAGAGAGATGAAGTAGTTCGATTTCGATTACTGCCTGTTGGGTAATCAGGATTTGGGCTTAATTATGTCCTTGCCTTCCCCCTGAACTTTTTACTTGAAGGAATAATTATCTCCAAAAGAAATATTTTCGCATTCGTTTACTCGCCTGCATGCCATTCTGGCATTTGTATATACACTCACCGGCCACTTTATTAGGTACACCTGTCCAACTGCTCGTTAACACTTAATTTCTAAGCAGCCAATCACATGGCGGCAACTCGAGTGTATTTAGGCATGTAGACATGGTCAAGACAATCTCCTGCAGTTCAAACCGAGCATCAGTATGGGGAAGAAAGGTGATTTGTGTGACTTTGAACGTGGCATGATTGTTGGTGCCAGAAGGGCTGGTCTGAGTATTTCAGAAACTGCTAATCTACTGGGATTTTCACGCACAACCATCTCTAGGGTTTACAGAGAATGGTCCGAAAAGAAAAAAACATCCAGTGAGCGGCAGTTCTGTGGGCGGAAATGCCTTGTTGATGCCAGAGGTCAGAGGAGAATGGCCAGACTGGTTCGAGCTGATAGAAGGGCAACAGTGACTCAAATAACCACCCGTTACAACCAAGGTGGGCAGAAGAGCATCTCTTGAACGCACAGTACGTCGAACTTTGAGGCAGATGGGCTACAGCAGCAGAAGACCACACCGGGTGCCACTCCTTTCAGCTAAGAACAGGAAACTGAGGCTACAGTTTGCACAAGCTCATCGAAATTGGACAATAGAAGATTGGAAAAACGTTGTCTGGTCTGATGAGTCTCGATTTCTGCTGCGACATTCGGATGGTAGGGTCAGAATTTGGCGTCTACAACATGAAAGCATGGATTCATCCTGCCTTGTATCAACGGTTCAGGCTGGTGGTGGTGGTGTCATGGTGTGGGAAATATTTTCTTGGCACTCTTTGGGCCCCTTGGTACCAATTGCAGCATCATTGCAACGCCACAGCCTACCTGAGTATTGTTGCTGACCATGTCCATCCCTTTATGACCACAATGTACCCAACTTCTGATGGCTACTTTCAGCAGGATAATGCGCCATGTCATAAAGCTGGAATCATCTCAGACTGGTTTCTTGAACATGACAATGAGTTCGCTGTACTCAAATGGCCTCCACAGTCACCAGATCTCTAATCCAAGAGAGCATCTTTGGGATGTGGTGGAACGGGAGATTCGCATCATTGATGCTAGCAGCCGACGAATGCTGCGGCAACTGTGTGATGCCATCATGTCAATATGGACCAAACTCCCTGAGGAATGCTTCCAGCACCTTGTTGAATCTATGCCACGAAGAATTGAGGCAGTTCTGAAGGCAAAAGGGGTCCAACCCATTACTAGCATGGGGTACCTAATAAAGTGGCCAGTGAGTGTATATTTTTAGTTACATTAAACAAAATTAGATGATGGCAAGAATGTCCAAGTTGCTCTTCTACATACAATGAAAATAGATGATTTATACAGAAAGACAAAAGAAATACCAGTCACTGGGTTTAGCCTTCAGAACTGCCTTAGTTATCCATGGCTTAGATTCAAAAATGTGCTGGAGACATTCCTCAGAGATTTTGATCCATATTGACATGATATCATCACACAGTTGTTGGCTGCACATCCATGATGTGAATCTCCCATTCCACCTCATCCCTAAAGTTCCATATTGGATTGAGATCTGGTGACTTTGGTGGCCATTTGAGTTTAGTAAAACCAGTTTGAGAAGATTTGAGATTTTGTGACTTGGATCTTTATCCTGCTTGATGTAGCCATCTTAAAGGGATGGACATGGTCAGCAACAATACTCGGACCAAAGTGTGTTAAAAAATACCCCCCAGCCCATTACACCAGCAGCAGCCGGAACTGTTGATACAAGGCGGGATGGATTCAGACCATCTGAATGTCTCAGCAGAAACTGAGATTCATCAGACCAGGCTACATTTTTACAATCTTCTATTGTCCAGTTTTGGTGAGCCTCAGTTTCCAGTTCCAGTACAGACCTCGGTTGTAACGAATGTTTATATGAGTTACTGTTGCCTTTTATCCAGCTCGAATCGGACCATTCTCCTCTGACCTCAAAAGGGCATTTTCTCCCACAGAACTGCCACTCATTGAATATTTTCTCTTTTTTGGACCATTCTCTGTAAACCCTAGAGATGGTTGTTTGTGAAAATCCCAGTAGATCAACAGTTTCTACAATACTCAGACCAGCCCGTCTAGCACAAACCATGCCATGTTTATAGTGACTTAATCACCTTGAACCCCATTATGATGCTCAGTTTGAACTTCAGCAGATTGTCTTGATGTCTACATGCCTAAATCTATTTTAGGTGTTGCTGCCATGTGATTGGCTGATTTAGATATTTGTGTTTACAAGCAGTTGAACAGGTAATAATGTGGCCAGTTATCCATTTTACATGTGTGCTTCATTCTGTCTTGTCCTATACTGCAGCTCAGATGGTAGAGCTTGGCACTAGCAACACCAAGATAATGGGTTCCATTAGCATGCATTAATTGACAAAATGTATACTGTTTCATGAAAAAAAAGAAAGAAAAAAGAATGGGGTTGGAACAACATGGATCAGTAAATGATAACTATTAAAGCAAAAATTCACCAAAAATAAAAATTCTGTCATCATTTACTCTCATGTTGTCCCAAACCGATGTGAATTGCTTTCTTCTGCAGAACACAATTTTATATTATTATCAACAAAATTATATTATGAAGAATGTAGGAAATCAAAAAATTTTGGTGAAGAAAACAATTATTCACTTTTTTCCCTTCAACTTTTAGTAACTACCTGGTTCACATTCATATGTTGTGTTTAAAGGGTTGGTAAAGCTTGCTGGAATCTTATTCGAGAAGCAGATAAAAAAAATTACAATTACACAATTATAAAGATAGGCAGTTGTGCTGGATTAATAATAGGTCCTGGAAAAACCACTGGGCATTTGCCAGTTAAAAATGGCAGATTGAATTTTCATGTAATTATGTCATAAGCTTTATGAAGAAATCTTAGAAATAGCTTTATAAATATAACCAAAGCCGATTATGTTTTCAAAAGTGTCCCCTTGGGTGTCACCATAGTCATAGTCTCCACAGAAGTAACTAAACCAGCCTGTCCTCTTAAAATTGGGCTTAAAAAATTGAGCTTAAATTGTCTGGGTGGAGACCAAGAACACAATTGTCCTTAATGAGTGTCTCCATCTAAATTTCATTCTATATGATGAGAGAAAGTATAGTGAAGGTAACTTTTTTTATTTTTTATTTTTTTGTACAATCTTTTTACAAGTTTTTGATCGGGTCCAGATCCGGCCCACGTTCGGTACTGTACCTGTTGAACCCACATTTACCGGATGTGGGCCGACAATATTTTGCTGTCTGAGATAAGCATACCTGTTCGTAGCTGGTTAAGCAGACAGGTTTTAGAGTGAATTTGGCCACTTCTTTAGATGGTCAGGCTGGGAGACCAGCTGAACACCAGCTTGGAGACCAGATACATCCAGCTAAGACCAGTCAACCAGCTTAGTCTTGCCATGTTAAAGTTTCCACCATTATCTGATATGAATAGCAACCATTACGCCTAATGTTACCATTGCCAAACTTTAGTAAAATTATTTCATAACAATAATAAACAGGAAAAAAACTGCTTCTGTTGAGTGACATCTGTCTAAACTGAAGCTGGTTAAGATGTATAATGGCTTCCTTTATCCAATTGCATCTGGTTAGAACATCTCGGCTAATTAAAACATGTTCCAAGAACATTTTACGAACATTCCTATTACAGTAAGTAATGAAAATTGTATTTCTGAATGTTCTCTGAGCATTTTTTCTTGGTTATAGGGGAACACGTTCCATGGACAATGTTTTAACGTTTTGAGAACATTATTAATAAAGACCAGTTAACCATGAATGAAAATTCTATTAATGTTACTGGAAGAAGATTTGTTCATATGTTTGAGAGAATCTTGCCAGAATATTCGACAAAGTTCTGAGAACATTCTTTGTTAGTTGGAACAGTGCTACTGGTTGTGCTGGTTCTTATTAAACGCTGTCCTTTTTTTAGTTTTTTTTTTAGTTTTTTTTTAAAGTTTTATTTTATTTTATTTTTTTTTTTGCTGTGCAAAAGCACCACAGTCTTCATCCACCTCACACAAACCCTGGGTGTTTAGTTAGTATGAGGTTTCACCTTCTCCACTCCAACCTTTTTGTAATTCGAATTTAATTAATTTTGAGGGGAGAGAGATGGAAAGTTCAGTTGGTTTTTATCTGGCTGATTTTCTGGAATAGCGAGGGGCTCTGCTACAGTGCAGAGAGTCAGGAAGAATGCTAATAATTCTGAAAGGCTTACAGTTGGCCGACAGTAGCCATGGCGATGGCTCCTGCACAATGGAGGCCTTTTAAAGAGGCCGATGGGGAGGGGGCCGCTCTCATCCACTCAGCGATGCGGTGATATTGTGGCCGGGCATTTTCCACTCTCCCCTGAGCTGTTTGTTATGGGATTAGGTGCCGCCTGTAGTGATCTGCACCATTCTGAGGTTAAAGTCTCTCTTTTAATAGTGTTTTAATAAAGTGCATACTATGAACCCACTGTCTTTACGAGACGGGAGCTTTATCTGCTTAGATTTAGGTTGACTATAGGACTATAAATATGTAGATACCCATACAATATTGAGCTGCTTCAACTCTTCTGGGAAAGCTTTTTTTATTAGGCTTGTTTGTTCTCTTCATATGAATAAGTGCATCCCATGTTGCACTGCATCATGGTAACTGCCCCTCTGAGAGTGAGGTGCAAGTATGAATGAATAAGCTCTACACCATGCGGCCAATTCAGATGTCACTTCTCACAGACTATAGCAAAAGCTAGCACAAAGAATTATGTGTAGCTTAACACATTTTTTCTCTGCTCCTACTGACCTTTTGAGTTTGATTATTACACATTTTCATTCAGTTATGTTTTTGGAGAAAACAATGTGTGCTCTTGTAGGAAGCAGTGTCTGTCTCGGAAAGGTCATTCTAGGAAGAGGCCTTGTCGAGTTTCTTCTTACAGCTGTCTTGTTCAGGAAAAGTAAGGCGTGTCTAATTAAACCTAATTTTCTCACTTATCCATCATATTGAATTACATCACCATATGAGCCCAATAATCATGCTGGTAAGTTTCTCATCTGAAGGAATGAGAAAGGTTATATCATGCCAATGGTGTCACAACATAGTAATGTTTGATGAAATTCCTGAAAATGTTATATGTTAATGGTATAAGCCATCAGGGTGGGTTAAAGGACTCACCCATTTGCATTAAGTTTTCCATTGTTAGAAACCCAGTTATACTATTGAATGGTCATGCAACACTTTATCATTTTCCCTGAGACGAGAGAGTTCTTCTGCCATTTACCTTTGACTTCCTCCAACAATGACGCAAAAATCGTCATTTTACGTCATTGTTGCGGAGTGTAAGAGTAGGCGATTTCAGCAAAAGTTAAAAGCCCGATCCCCTACCTCTTTAAAACCTCGTTGAATAGGGGGTTGATCTATTGCGCTAACAGACCTATCACAGATCAGTGCCAATGCGTTTATTTCACTGCAGAAACGTTTTGAAAATGTGGACGAAACTATGAATACGCTGACGGACGCGCTCATGGAGGATTGGTATTAACATTACACATCTTTTTTGGACGCTAAGCTAGCAGGCTCTGTTCTGTGGAGAAAGCCTGAGTAGTAGGGGTTACCGTCCTCTTTTTCCCTGGATATGTCTCGGCTCCTTTATGTCGGGATTCAGCTTTTAATTTTTGAAGTCGACATTCATTGTTTACATGTAAGTTACAGCTTTTGGTTCAATTTAAGCGCAACGTATGATTGGTGAATTTATGGTTGTGTTTACATGAACGCCAAACAAGTGATCGGTTGATGCGTTTTAACATTGCTAAGAAAATTCCTGCTTCGTGTAACAACACGAGACCGTAACTACGTCTTAGGAATCATGATCCGGCCTCGCCCGTCAGACAGCCGGCACTCATCCCGGTCGACACAGTAAACCTGGCTCCGCCCCCGCGCCATACATACAGCTCGCACTCGTTCGGCTTGCCACAGTAAACATGATGAATGACGACTGTACACCAAAGGCCCAAATTCTGACATTTCTGGGTCGATTTTTAACATTTTTTGGCAACTCATCACGGAAATTATGAATAGACTGTTGGTTCACATACTGCGAGGAAGTGGAGATGTGCTGCTGCCCAGGGCAACTGAAGCAATGATCCTCTGGAGTTGATGGATTCCATTCAACATAACGAAATACATTTTCTGTTCTTGATTATAACTTTATGAAAAAATGTATTCACATTTCTTGACATAAATTACCCATTTTAATATATTCATCTTTCAGTGGAATTGCCGTTAACAAATAGCATGACATTGGAGATTTCGATAAACAAACAGTCTTTAATAATAAGTCCAACAGGGAACACGTGAGAGAAACTCTGGAAATATAGAACACAACAGACGTGAACCAACTAACAAATGGTAACTGACTCAGTAAACAGTTGGGCAGACACACAGAGTTCGGGAACTTTCGGGGTGGGACTTATGCGTTGATTGGTTCTTACCACTTGTTCTTTCTGCCTGATGGCACGCGTCGTCTCATCCATCTCACGGTCAATGTCCACCGATAACAAACGTCTATCTAGCATTACGAGCTTTCTGAATACGCTTTTGGTGCTCGTCTCCTTTCTGCCGTTTTGTTAATTACCTCATTAGTAATACAATCGCACACAAAAGCAGCACAGCTTGAATCTCCTCCACACAAAAGTCAACACACTCAGTACAACACCACTACATAATCTTCCCGCCCGCCACGGTTTAAACGCAGTAAGCAAGCGGTCTGGTGCAAAAAAAAGTTCTTATTTAAAAATTTCCTGGGACAAATAATTCCTGGTAATTGGGGTGGAAACTCGGCTAAACAAGCCGACCATTAACCGGATGTTTCAACCCCTCTCCCCACACACAGAGTGGAGACCCAGGCATGGCGGCGAGCGGCCGAGGTGGAACCATGGTGCCAGAGGACTGAGGTGCATCCGGTGGGACCAAGAACCAAGGCGAGAGCCCAACAGAGCCAAGGAGTGAAGGAACAAGGTGCCGCTGAAGGCCTGAAAGCCAATTTGATGACTGACCAAGTTGGAGCTAGAGGAACAAAGGAGCCAGAGTCGTTAGGATCACAGTCCCAGGTGGAGCCAAGCGGGTAAGGAGCCAAGGTGGAGCTGACTGATTGACAGGCCGAGGTGGAGTTATGGCTCTACGGTTAGAGGCAGAGCTAGGGGACCTGTGCACCAAGGGGTAGCTGGCAACCTGAAGACTCAAGCCAGATCCGGGCAGCAGAGTGAGATTAACGGAGAAGACAAAGGGACTGAAGGAAGCCAGTCGAGGCATAGACAGACAAGGCGGGAGATGGAGGCTGGGAGGGACCAGCGGAGAACTCGGACAAGAGACTCGGACAAGAGAGAAAGGGAGATCCCTCTTCTATTTCCTCATCCCATTTTCCTGGAACCTGGTGAAGCTCACCCTCAGTGGTGGAAGTTTGAGTGAGGCTCCAGTCCATGCCGTCAAACTCCACAAGGATGCCGTCCTTGATGGATGTTGTTGTCCGGCTCACGCACCTGGTCCAGCTCTCAAGCTCCAGGGTGATTTTGGGCTGTGGTATAGACTCTGACGCTGGCATTGCGACAACTCAGGCTCTGCACCAAGGGGTAGCTGGCAACCTGAAGACTCAGAGCTCAGATCCGGGCAGCAGAGTGGAGTTAACAGAGAAGACAAGGGACTGAAGGGAGCCAGCGGAGGCATAGACAGACAAGGCGGAAGATGGAGGCTGGGAGGGACCAGCGGAGAACTCGGACAAGACTCGGACAAGAGAGAAAAGGGAGATCCCTCTTCTATTTCCTCATCCCATTTTCCTGGAACCTGGTGAAGCTCACCCTCAGTGGTGGAAGTATGAATGAGGCTCCAGTCCATGCCATCAAACTCCACAAGGATGCCCTCCTTGATGGATGTTGTTGCCCGGCTCACGCACCTGGTCCAGCTCTCAAGCTCCAGGGTGATTTTGGGCTCTGGTATAGACTCTGACGCTGGCATTGCGACAACTCAGGCTCTGTGTTGTGGTGGGTCCAGGCTCTTGGCCCTTGGGGGCATGGCTAATGTCTGGCTTGGCTCTGGGTCAGGAGCGGAGCTGGTTCTGGCCTTGTCTAAAATGCAGATGGAGGTGACTCACAGGTAACCAGCACCCACTTCTCAGTTTGTTCATTAAAGGTACCATCTGGAATTCTAAATCAAAAATATTAAATTTTCCATAACAGATGGGGGCAGTATACCTCCAGAAATTGAGTTGTAACGTGGCCGCACTCTCACACTCTTTTTCTCACGCATGTTATTCAAATCATTTGACACGATAGTAAAAGGTTGGAAGACCGCAGTTTCACGTGGAGCATTTGGATATTTTTAGAGATCAGAGACTCAATGAACAACATCTCAACACTAAATGATGAAGACCGTCTCATAGACGCCTGTCTCAAAAACAAGCTGGTGCATTTCCACGATATGGGAAAATAAAAGCCTGGGCAATTATTTTAAGTTTACGGTATTCGTTTTGTTCATATTACACTTTTATTGTTAGTTTGAATTAATTTGACAGACAGCATTGGCTGATGTTGATCAAGCTAGCGTCATTCAGAGCTGACAACTCTCACGAATTCACCGTGAGACACACGCAATTGACACTTAGCAAGCAGGTTAGTTAAGCTCTCAGATTCTGTCAATTTTATTACGCAATTCAAACAATAAATACCGTTTTGGCGCTTGTACATGTTACACCACAGATCTCTAGCTCACGTGAACCGATCATCTCTAGCTAATGGAAAAGAACATGAACACTGTTGAAAAATACAGTATGCTACAACTTACCAAAATGTATTCCTCATGTCGACCAATCATTTTTTGAACTCTTCCTTGAACTGAAATGTAGTAATCGGCTGTATTTCCACACGACTGACTTCAGGTTCAAAGTACAAACATAAGACGCGTGACTTACTCGTGTACTGCAGTGTGCGGCTAGTGTTTATGTTGCCCGCCCGCATACCGCCTCCCATGGCCGAAACTGGTATTACGACACCTGACGGGCCGGGGCTAGTAATTTAGCATGCTAATTTAGGTTTATATCTCGGCAGCAATATAACTTTTCAGTTTTTTAATGACATCATTGCACTTATTTCTTCTCATTCTTTTGATGCGTGTAGCTCATTTTCTGTATATTTTTACCTCAATAATCCCAGATGGCACCTTTAAGGTTAGGCAGAAAAAACATTAGGTTAGGCACGCCAGTTCTAAAAAATCTCTTGTGTCGTCCTCTAGGGAACTTTGCTCCTGCTCCAGGCAAAGAAGGCAGACCGCTGGTAAGTCAATTTTTTTAATAATTTTTTAAGGGATTCAGTGCTCTAAATCCTTCACGGATACGTTTAAAAATGTAAACAGAGACGAAACAACACCAAACAAAAACTGTGAGAACTCAAGGCTTAAAGGAGCCATATGTAAGACTGTGGCCAAAAATGGTACTGCAATTACTTTCAAATTACTGTAGAGCGGTGTATCCCCTCCCCCTAACTTGAGTTGCCAGATAGGCTGCAGGATCCAACTTTTTTTACCAACACGTTTGTATCTGCAGCTGTTGTAACTAGAGCAGAGCTGGCAACCCGAATGCTGCAACACTACTGACTTCGTGATTGGTAGATCGGTGGAGGGTGGAGCATCAGACCAAAACACAACATGACAACATCCACATCAGTTGAGGGCTGCAACTTCACTTTTTAAATGACAATATCCAGGCTGTACTACTGTTGTCAGTGATAGAAGTATTTGAAATTAACATTATTTCTTAATGTCTAGTGACATTTCAGGGCCATTTTCTGATTATTTGAAACACATTTCTTACATACAGCTCCTTTAATTAAATAAATAACAGGTAATAAGAAATAATAATAAGGACATAATAGACTCGGATAATGTGTTATACATTTAAAAAAAACTTTGTTGAACAACATTATAATAAAAAGTAGTATCTTTTTTAACCTTTTTATTTTTTTAATCAATGCACATTTTTGATCATGAAGTTAAATCTGTCTGTAGTCACATTGTGATATTAATGTTTAAAAAAATAGCTTTATCCTTGTACTTGTTAAATAGTTTTCTATTTATTTTAATTTTTTTTTTAATTTTCAGCTGAATTTGCATTTCAAAGTGGATCAAGACAACCTAAAAGTTATATAAATAACAATACAGTGAGGAATATATTCACACGCACACACAATGGATAATGTTGAAGAAAGAGCAGATGTTCCACTTTTGTGGTGTGGCCTGTGTGTAATGATATTCTTGTACATACCCAAATGATGGGTTCCACATGGTACATTAATTTTTAATTTGCTATGTTTATTTCAGCAGTTTCTTATAGGAAACCAACTCTTCTGTATCTCATTAGGTAGAAGGGTTGGACAGTGAGTCATAAATCCAGCTCTGTTGGACACAGCCCTTAGTGACTATGTGGGGCCCTTTATAAAATCGTTATAAATATGTGGGATGTTTAATTACGCCCAGGTGGAACTACAGCACACAAGTCCTGGAGCTTTTAACACCTGGTGAGAGAGAAATGACACCCTGTGCTCATTAACGTCTCCTGGCCACAGACTGCTTGGCGAGTCCTTTGTGATAATGGCCAGGATTTTATGAAGAGAAGCTGTGGTGGTCTGCATTTAACAGACCGTGAGTCTTATTTAGGTAGCTGGTTTTTTTTAAGACAGAATTAAGAGGAATAAGTCCAAAATGTGCAGACATTTTAGAAAAATGTTTACTGAATCAAAGTTTTGCCTGAGCTCATTGTTTTGATAACATGGCAGCTGCCGGCACAAAAAACTTTCATAGGATAATAAAAGAGGAAAATAACATTTTATCCCACACAGAGTTAGATTTCAATGCTGTTAAAAACCGAATGAGCCATTGTTTGTTTTCAGATAGGGATTTCTGCTTCAAAAAGAATCATGTTTTGAGATCTTATTCCCTGTGTGTGGCGTGATGAGAATCTACAGGACATGTTTTTGACAAAATAGATAGGCTATATGAAATTCTTCACCCGTTCATCGTCATATTATCATCTATCAGAGCTTGTGGACTCAAACGAGGTCCCGACGCCAAACACGTGGCTCGCTCATGGATAAATATCTGTGGACATCCACAGATATTTCATTTTAGAAAATAGAGAGGCCTAAGAGAGGGGATCTTTCTGTGAGGATGGCCAAATAATGTAATTATATGATTGAAATACCAGATATGTTGTAATTATATGATTACAGTAGAAATAGCAGAGATGCTATAATTATGATTATGACAGCTGATGCGGTCATTCCCCAGGAAACCATACTTCTTATATCTTTCCAAAAGCCTTAATGAACAGTTTGAGAGGCATACGCTCCCTGCCTTAGAAATTGCCACGTTGTTGTTAGGAATTATAGTAATTTGGGAAGGAGGCTGCTGGATCACGACGGGAATGTGGGCTAATTGCTAAGTCGTGTGCTTTTATAGACCACGGGTTAATGGGCAGGCCGTTTTCATATAGCGCGTGCAGCAGGACGCCTATAGATTATCTCACTAATTGACTCGAGAGGTCAGATTTGGTTGCTGACATGCGGTTGATGTCAAATCTATAGCTAATGAGGTCATAGATTAGCTTAATTGACATGTTCTTAGCTTTTTTTAGGTTAGCAATGTGCTGTGCTCACACATCTTTACTTTTTTTTTGCTTCTGTTTACATTTGAAATGAAACAATGTGCTGTGCTCACATCATTTCCCCCCTTTGCTTTTGTTTAAATCCGATATGAAGTATAAACAGATAAACTTAAAGGGACAGTTCACCATGCCATGAGGTATTCAGGCTTAAAAATGCACTATAAAAGTATCATAAAAGTACTCCAGTAAGTGCATGAAAAAGAATGCAATTTGGTAACACTTTACAATAAAGGCCCTTTCACACCGGACGCGTAACGAAAAGCGAATAGTTTGCGTGAGAATAGTTCGCGTCAAAACCATTCACATCAGCCGCGCTGTGAATTTGCGACGTTCAGAGCTTCAACATTCCAAAACATTTGCGCGAGGGTGAACACCTGGCCAGTGCTCTGTTGCAGGAAAGCAGACCTGATTTTAAGGGTACTAGCCTATATACTTATTATTATAGCCAACTAGTAGCCTGGATGCCTGCCCGAACTCCGCCCACAACATTTTTTGGACGAGAAGTTTGGTCTGGACTCAATCCATTGAGGAGTAATTCTGAACTGTTAAAAACTGATCGGGCCAATCAAATTGCCAGGGCGGGCTTTATACGATGATGGACAGGTGATCTTCAGGGTGGTAATCATCACGTTATCAAAGATCGCTAACTGTCTTCCCTCAGTCGTGTCTGTTGTGAAATAAATCTACAGCACATTAATTTTAATAGACAAACAGAAAACTGCAATCAAGGCATTTGTCGATCGGAAAGATATTTTTGCCATCCCACATGATTCGGGAAAAGTGTAACTTATCAGATGGCTCTGACGGTCGCTGAAGAAGATGGGACGTAATGAAATGCCTGTGGTCGTTGTGGTTTCTCCTTTGGTCGCTCTCATGAAGGAGTAAGTAAAAGAAGCAACACTCGTTATTTAACTTCTAAAATAAGTAAAGTTAGGCTACGTTCTGTATTTGACAATTGTATGCAAAGTAGCTGACTTACTGGGTTGCTCTGATTGGTTGTAGGTTTACCGACTATCCAATTGAGTGCAGAGTTGTTGTTTTTTCCTGGTTTGGTTAAGACACCTCATAATCAAAGCTCAACGAAGAGTTGTTTGTGTGCGATATGGTTTACTAATGAGGTAATTAACAAAGCGGCAGAAAAGAGAAGAGCACCCAAAGCATATTCAGAAAGCTCGTAATGCTAGATATAAAAGTAGACGTTTTTTTTATCAGCGGACATTCGACCGCTAGACATCGGGCAGAAAGAATAGCGTGGTAAGAACCAATCAGCATTGAATCAGCAGAAAGAATCAGCATTGTTCAGCGCACAGTAAAATAAAATGCGGGACAAAAATTAAATGCGGGACAATGCTATGACTTGCGGGACGTAGGACATAGCTTCTTCATCACCATCATTATCATCCAATGAAGACAAGCTTTTCATTTTTATTTAAAAGCAGAAAAGAAGGTTTTGGGTGCACCCAATCTTAAAGAACAGAGAGTATGCTACCAGAGCTAGAAACATAATGTCAGAAGGTGAGCTGTCCCATTCATCAGGTGCTACGTTTACATGCAATCAAATAAACACTTTTAGTAAACGGATTGAAGGCTCAAATAGACTGAAAAGCCTTGTAAACACCCGGTTGAGCTCGATACGAACGAATGAGCACAACGTCCCACCAGTCCTTGTTTCAGATTTTCATTCACAGACGACACAAGCAATCAGAAGATTCGTCATTGCTGCGGTCACGTCACCTTTGTTTCCTTGTATTTGATTGGCTGAAGCCTTTTCTTTCGCCTCAAAAGTAAAAAAAATCGACATAATCGAAATGAAGTCGTTCGCCGCAGCACATTCGCGTTCAGTGTGGAAGCACTCATTATACAAACAGCTGTTAAAAAAATAAAACCATCGCGCAAATTATTCGCACGTCAAAATTGCGTCCATGTGAAAGGACCTTAAGGTTCCATTTGTTAACATTAGTTCACGAACCATCTAAACCATTTGTTAGTAAAGTTCAATTTCAGCTGTTATTGATATATCACTAAAAACAAAATTTACTGTTAATAATACTTAAAATCGGGTTGGCAATTTCGGAAAGGCTAGCAATAGCTAGCAAGCCGAGATCCCACCATCGTCCAGAGTCGCGGCCAAAGACGATTCGAAAGACTGCTGTTTGCCAGCACCATCTTGTTTGTTTTCAAGTAGCAGGGAAATCAGCTATGGAAATCACGGCGCAGAACCATCACAACTCTGCCGTCATAGAGAGCCTAAGTCCCGCCCCTCCGCTTCCGGTTCATGGGACCTTATCTCGGAAAAATAATGCATGGTAGTCAATGGCGAGAGATAACTTATCTTTTTATTCCATCTAAACTGTGTCCTGGATTACACATATGATGTTTGTCAATTTAAAAGATAATTATGAAAGCCAATAAAGTCGCAGTTCGTCATAAAACAGAAGAGTAACTTTTAGTTTTATGTGAAAAACCCTCAATGAACTACATCTCCCGGAGGCGAAACAACGAGCAAGATCAGCTGCTGTGTGTGTGTGCAACAGTCCAGTCTGGAACAACACACTCATGACGGTAACGTTACGATTATAATGGAAGACTATAGAAACAATGACATAGCCTCAGTAAAGTTCGCTTCATTCATTGAGAGAAAATGTGCGCCTTTGGGGTTTGTAGTCTTTGTAATTACGTATTTTCACAGTCTTATATCTCAACAGTTTTACATCAAACTGCGACTTTCTTGACTTTAAAATGTATCTTTTAAATTGACAAACATCATATGTGTAATTCAGGGATCAAAAATATGACGAAATATACGAAATCAAAATATGTGTTATCTCTCGCCATTGACTACCATACAATATTTTTCCGAAATAAGGTCCCATGGTGGTCGACCAGAAGGGGAGGGACTTTCTATTGTGTACCAACACAATGTGATTGGCCTGACCAGAGTTTGATTTTTCTACTTCGAAAGCCAATGGAGAGTTGCTAGACCAAACTGGCTGCATACTGTTGCAAATGTTTTGCTGTTTTTTTAGTTAGTTAATATACCTCAATGCATTAGCTTATTTTAAAGGATTAGTCACTTAAAAATGAAAATGCTGTCATAATTTACTCACACTCAAGCTGTTTCAAATCTGTATGAATTTTTTCCTGTGCTGAACACAAAAGAAGATATTTTGGAGAATGTTGGTAACCAAACAGTTGATGGACTCCATAGACTTCTATAGTAGGAAATAAATACTATGGAAGTCAATGGGGTCCATCAACTGTTTGGGTACCAACATTCTTCACAATATCTTTCTTTGTGTTCAGCAGAGGAAAGAAATTCATACAGATTTGAAACAACTTGAGGGTGAGTAAATGATGACAGAATTTCCTTTTTAAGTGAACTGTTACTTTAACTAATGGGACATTATTGTAAAGTGTTACCTGTGACTCTTTACACAAGTCATGTAGGTTTGACTTTGACATTTACTCAAGATGAAGCTGAGTAAATATTGACAAAACGTTTAATTTTGGGTGAACTGATCCTTTAAAATCAGTGTCATTATGCCTGGTGTCATAACACTCAAGCTGTTGGTTTTTGAAAGTGCAGGGATGTTTTTGTTTGCATTATAGCACATATGTTCTGTCTTATGTTCAAATAGATTAGCTACTGAGTCCTGTGCTGGTTTATGAATACTGTGGCTTCCTGTGTCTTTGTCCTCTTTGAATCTGTAGATAAAGTAGACTGCCCCCAATTAGCCTCTCATTTCCTCGTCACTTTCTGTCTGAACTTACCAGATTCCTCACAGAAGACTGTGTGTCAGATGTTCCAGGAAGAGTAATGCAAAAAACATACTTTACACAAGTAGTTAAATGCTGACAATGCCAGTGCATTGCAAGAGTCCCTTGTATTGTGTGTTCTTGTGATACTGCAGCAATAACAAACCTCAATACTCAAGACACCCATAAAGGTCCTTTTAAATGCCTGCGTCATTCGCTTGTTAAGTTGTGACATCAAATTGGCCAACTGTTGCTGGGTCCAAGCCTTTACTCCATTTCAGTGAGAATACAGACGTTTATGAGCACTATTTCATTTTTAGCACACCTTTAATAAATCACAACTACAGTAGTCTCTGGGCGTGTTAAATCTTTTAATGATTCAGAAAAGATTAATCATTGGCTGGCCAACTAAGAGTACTGAGATAAAGGTTAGGATCATGATTTTTGTCAGACTTAACAACTGGATTAAACTAGATGTGAAGCAGGCTGTTTTTTACACTAATACCTGCTCTAGAAATACACTCCAGCAGTGTCTCCTTCACTAATATATACTTTACCACCAACACCGCTGAGTCAAACTACAGTGCCAAACAAACAGTGCAACTCTTATTATCCAGTTCTTTTTAAATGAAGGAGAAACACTTATAAATCAAACAAAGTGCTTACATAATCTCAATTATTTACTAAACAAGAAGTTATTACTTGCATCCTGGCTGACTGAAAAATAAACCAAAAACTGAGTTAAATTGCTATGAGATAGTTTGTGATACTGTGTACTGACTGGCTGTTTATTAGATTGTGTAGATAAATTGTACACATTATGAGTTTTGCTGTAGTTTTTAATAGACAGTATATATATATGATTTAATCTATACTTGGAGCCAATTTTATAGGACTGCATTTATGGTGCTTCCAAAAAGTGTAAGATAAGATTTATTGGTCTGATTGTGTTATTTTTGTTATTTCGAAATCCAAAATGATCTCATCATTTGGCAACACAATTCTGAGGGAAGAAAATGTAATAAGAACTGCATTTCTTTTTTTCCAAATATTTCTTCCTCAGAATTAATTAACAAATAGTTAATAGCAACGTTAAGGATCCAGAACCATTAGGAGAAATCAAAACTTTGCTGTTCCTTTCAAATCCCATCCATAACTGTATAAATGCGGTCTGAGGCAATTAGGAAACACAATGGTGAATGCAATCGAGGTTGCATATAGAAGCTTCTGTCAAGTATGCTTTGGCTGCTCTGCTCTTTCACTACATCCCAAATATGCCCTGTTGGATTTAGATGTAATAGCTGTGAAGGCCATTGCGTTCACTGAACTGAACTCATTGTCATGATCTGATGTTTGACTTCAACAAAAATGGAACTTTATGAACTTCCTGATCTGCATACTTTTCTTTATTGAGTTGCTTTTGAGGACTGGGTTGCTGATGATTAGCTAGTTGCATATTTACAAGTGTATTTACTAAAGTGCCCACTGAGTGTTTATTCGGACGTGGTTCTATTATCTTTAAGGTGTATTTGGGGTCCTTGAGATGTTCTGACATGGCCTGACATTTGTGCTTTTTCAGTTGCTTATAAACATATAAATGGCACAGGTGAAATGGCACTATATTTAGCACAAACAGGGCTAGCATAATTTGTGACATGTATGTACATGTTTGTTTTTTGAGAGAATATTGTTTATGCATGGTTATTGAAAAAATTAAAAATGAAAGTTTCTGAAATAAGGCCACAAAACACATACGAAATATTCGTCCACATTATGTTTGACTAATGGATGTTGTGGCCTAGAGTTTTTTAGTCAGTTGAGTCAGACAAGAAAAAAATATATAAATGAAAGTTTTTTCATAAAACCCATTTTTAGTCATACCTGGAAACTAATCCTGGTCAAATAGGTTGTATGGGCCATTGTGTAGAATTGGTTCAAAGTTAGAGTTGGAAACATCTTGAAAAGAAAATACTTTTTCCATATAAAGTATTATTTTTAAAGTAGGCCAATACTTTTTATCATACATATTTCAAAGTTAAGGATTCATTATTTTGATATGTGCATTGCATTAGCTTGCATAGTCTAATTAAGTCAATGTTGCAGCTATGTGAAAAAAAATGTGGGGGCGCATTTTTAGTCCCCAGAGGGTTAAATTCAAAACTGCGTATGGGACCACATAATTTGCATACTTGTAACAGCAGGCTTTTCTTGGCACTTTCTTGAATCTTTAGGCAGCAGCCTATGGAGCCAAAAATGCTGAGATTGACCTCCCTTATCCCGTGCCAGCCTGCCATGACCTCACCCTGTGATTGACACCAATTTTTTTATTCAGAACTGTTTGTTCTTTAACAGGACCTTTGTCATTGGTGTAACATGACCGGCGTGTCCCTCATCGCTCAACCCTTTTGTGATGGTGTTTGGCTCGGCAGGGTAAGAGTGTGTTTTAGTGCTGACCTCATAAGGATAGCTAAAGCTTCAGGGCCTGTCTGGCTCTTGTCCAGAATGAGCTCATCACCGAAAGAGCAGCCAGCTTGTGTTGAGGCCGTTGGTCCCCTGACCTTTGTCTGCTATGCTATGTTTTGAGTCTTATTGGGAGCACGGTGTCGGCCTTCATGCTCTTCCCAACCCCTTCTAGAGTCTGTTTCCTTCTGAGCCAACGGCTGCCGAATAGTCCTCCGGCGCCTGGCTGAGCAGCAGTAGAGTCAGTTCATTGCGAATGCGTCCGTAGAGAGAGGATAT
The DNA here is from genome assembly GCA_030378365.1 of Hybognathus amarus. Lineage (NCBI taxonomy): Eukaryota > Metazoa > Chordata > Actinopteri > Cypriniformes > Leuciscidae > Hybognathus > Hybognathus amarus. Next base: position 71,490 of record JAQIUQ010005033.1, on the reverse strand, counting down.
CTAGTTTGGTCTGGCCTAACTCCAGAACTGAGCAGCCAGAGACCCAGAGGTCAGTCCGACTTTTGGGGTGGTCCACTGAGAACTCAACAAGAGTGTGTTGTCCTCAGATGCAAGTGATAGGAGGATGTTGTACTTTGCTTTTGTGGTGTTTTTCTAGTTATAGTGAAGCGCCTTTAATGGTAAGTCCACTCTATCTTTCCAGACTTCCCTTGCGTCTTGGGAGTAGGAACACAGATGGAATGCCATGCATCATAATCGTGATTGTGTGTCACGTTGAATGAAGATGAATGAGGCTGCTCTGGTATTATGTTGTATGCGTATTTGACAGTGTGATGTGGAATGTTTGTTGCATAGCGCTATTGAATTACTACTATTAGATCTCAACCGGCAACAGGAGTCTAAGGTTGGGCTTTTGGCTTTATACATGAGTCTTTTCGCATGAAGCCAATCAGTGTGAGTTTAAAGGTTGTTGCACTCCAGATCCTTCCACTGCATCATGAGCCGCGTTTCCACCGCAGGAACTTCCCCAGGAACTTTGGGTGGTACTCAGTGTGTTTACACCGCAGGAACCAGGGTCTAAATGAAGTTCCGGGTAAAAATTTCCCCCCAGAACGTCCCTGCTGGCGAGGTAGTACTTTTTCAGAGTTCAGGAACTTTCGGGGTGGGACTTGTACCGCTGAACAATGCTGATTGGTTCTTACCACACTATTCTTTCTGCCCGATGTCTCACGGTCGATGTCCGCTGATAAAAAACGTCTACTTTTAGTAAACCAATCACACACAAAAAGCAGCAAAGCTTGAATCTCCTCCATACAAAACTCAAAACAAATGCGCAGGCTAGGAAGAGCAGTCGCACGCAGTTTAACCATGAGTTTAACGTCACTGTAATTTTCCCACCTTGGGCGGTACTAGTGCGCGGTCGAGAAAAAAGGTTCCTGTGGAAAAAGTTCCTGGGACAAATAGTTCCTGGTTATTGCGGTGGAAACGCGGCTATGGAGAGATGGTCCCTTGTGGTGTCAGTGGATGACATATTTCAGGACTAGTATGCTCCCATTAGTCAGAATGTTATTCAGGATTTTTGTCCCAGCTCACAGTAACCCACTCAACCTGGAGTCAATCTACTGGAGGCCATACACGTGTGGGGCCAGCCAGGGGTCAACACTAGCCGCAGAGCCGTATCTCCTTTCTCCCATGTACCCTCTCCTGCCCACACCCTCCATTTGGATTTCATTATTCAATTCCTTTTGAATTCTTCAATAATTAAAAAGAAGTTTTTCTGTAGATTAACGGCTATTCCCTGGGATCTTGTTGAGCCAATCCAAACACGTACAGGCAGGCCAGGAGGGGTCAGTGGCAGGGCTCCTCACACTCTGGGCCCGTTGGCCAACCCTGGACACCTCTGGATCTCAGGCACAGCTGGATCCAGGGACTTGTTTCTCTAAGGTCAAGCTGAAACCCTGACTGAATGTCAAATGCGAGTCACCGAGCTCTTGCACAGCTCGTCTGATTCGTTTAGCAGCACTCCATAAAATCTCCTTTGACAAGGCTTATTTTTACTATACTTTTCATGGCGGACTTCTTTGTTTACATACCTTTCTGTTTCATTTCTTTCGAATCGCTTCAGTATAGACTTTCATTGGAATGATGGAAATTGCAACACACTCTTCAGAAGTCATTACTTTAATAGTTCCACCCATAAATCATTGAAAGAGAACTCCAGGTGGTAAAGGTTTTCCTTCAAGGAAAATTAGTTAAGGAAAGGTTTTCCTCCCTATAAACTCTTTGCGTTTACAGACTGTAGTTAGCATTGTTTTGTTAAGATTATAAAATGTCTACCTGCTGTTTTTTCTCTTGAAGAAACTCTTCATAGGCACTGTTTTACCTTTCTACGTCTGTTATGTCAGTATGAGTTTTCTGCTTTACTGTGTTATTAGATTACCGTAAGTATATGCTTTAGCAGCAACACTGGTCAATGCTCTTATTGTGCAATCTCCAGAGTCATCTCGAATAAGACAGCGATGTTCTCATTTTGACAGTTTTATCCAAAACTGCCATATCTCTAACCGTTAGGCTACACCGCCCATTATTCACTAAAGTGAGAGAACCTGCACCACAGGGCAACATACTCTAGTCAGAAGATGCCATGAATAGAAAAGATTCTAATCTTGTAAGCATGTGATGAAGCTGTGACTGGCAAATAGGTGCAAACAAAGGACACAACGTTGATCGTTGTGTGTGAGCGAGTCTTAGGCCACAAACTTGTGATCAAAAACAAATGAAAATGTGCACCCTCAGGGGTCCCAGGACTGAGAGAGGAATTCAAATGCACGTCACAGGACACCCAAATTAGATTATCTCCCTTGTGTTTCACTCTTTGTCTGTGTGTTTACGCTTTACAAAGTTTGGTTATAATTTTCTGTCATATGATGCAGGGGGAGGTTTTGTGGTTATTTAATTCAATGCCATGCATTTCCTGCTCATATGAGCTCTTCAATAAAACACAAAAGTACACTGTCACTTTGCGTCAGTGACATTCACCTGATTATTATTGTCGACTGCTACTGATATGTGTAAATATTTCCGTTTATCAATGGAACCATACAGAGTAGGCAACGCATTCTCACCCCAAGGCATCACCTTTTGACCAATATTCAATATTCAATATATTCAATACCAATATTGACCAATATTGTTTCAATATTCAACGCTTTAGGCTAAAGGAAAGCGTCAGGTAGATGACGCGGGTAGGTTTAGGTCTCGGGGTAGGGGTAGGGTTACCTACCCTAAAGGGCACCTTACTGTACGTTCACCGCACGCCGCCGACTTGAGCTTCCAAAGCGGCCGGAAGTCATTCATTTTCAATGGAAGCTGGGTTCTCTCAGCTGCAAGGAGCGTCAAATTCCTCGGCGGCGCGTTTTGGGCGTTTTGAGCGTCAATCAGAAAGTTGAAAGAAGCTCAACTTTATGGTAATGAGCTGTGACGCGATTCAGCGGCAAGCAGCGGCAAACGCCAGCAACCAATCGGAATATAGATGTCCTTCACGCTGGCTGATTCCGGAGAAATACAAAATGTAAACTTTCGTTCCTACCAAAACATGAGTTCCGAGAAAATGGAAGAGAAGCTAATCATCGCCGTTGCTGTGATTCCTGCTGGTTTCGTATCATTTATGCCATGACGTTGTTTGCTTACAGGGACCGCATGAGCACAACTTTTATTTGAAATATTTACGAACGCTCGTTTTAAAGCGGGAATGGAATTAATTTGCTCTTGGTGACACCGATTTGACTGCAAATAATAATAATAATAGCTAACTATTTTTTCCCAAACAAATGTGACCAAAACGGTTATAAAAATGCTGTCATTAAAAAGGTTTCTTCAATGTATTGCTTTTTTTCCTGTTTATTACATTTCATGTTGTGACACTTCTATTCTCCCTGCAACGCTCAGAGCGTCCAAAGCGTCAACAAGCTTCCCCGTACTTTTTGACAAGCGTCCTTGACAGCGCGGCCAGAGCTTCTTTGACGCTCAAGTCGGCGATGGTGTAAACGTACGGTAAAGCGTCAGATATTGAAGAATGGTCAGTTAGGTGACGCCTTGGGGATGAGAATGGGCTGGATTAGGCCTCGTTTGTAAGGTATATCCCCTCCAATTCAGTTTTGTGTTGGTGAAAAGGCAGTTACATTTTAAATTGAAAGCTAAGAATGTGTCTATTCTTGAGCTAATCCTGCTTTTAGAATTAGGGATTGATTTGAGCTCTCTGCTGAATCGCTTTGATTGTCTGTGTTCCTGGTGGGTATTTAGTCTTGCCTGCCTGGTTAACCTCATGGAGATGGCTGGATGTGTGTCAAAGACACTGATTATTACCTGACCTGACTCTGGTTTGAGTTGGCTGCCTGCGCTACTGGTCTTTATAAAGCCTTTCTTGTGTTCTTTAACAGGAGCCTAAATTACAGACAGCATACATTTATTTTCAGGTAGTGGAAACAGGCACAATGGTCCCAATCTATCATTTTGTAGAGACTACTGCAGTCTCAGTTTTAGATGAGGGCTTTTGAGGCTAAAGTAGTTGATGGATTTACCAAAGTGTGCGAGGTTTGCAATAAAAGTGTAGATGTTCAGAAGATTTAGATGTTGAAAGTACGGTTTGTTGCACTTAGTAGCAAGTAAACCAAATATAATTGAGCTTATCTATATTTCATTACTGTGAAGTAAAAAAAAAATATATATATATCTTCAGTCCTGATTTTTTTTCCACAAAGCATTTTTTTTACTTTCTTGATATTTGTTCTTCTTCAATATCTTCTAATTATTCTATAATACAAAAGTTTTGCCAACTGACTGTTTTATTAATATTTTATTTTTTACATACGACTGAAGCAACATAAAGCAATCCTCATATATTAACCATACTTACGAACTAGAGTTTGTGAATTGTGTTGAAATAGTGCAGAAGATTGTGTTGCTGTGTATTCATTGATCTCACATCCGTCCACTGTGGCTATTTCTCACTGAAACCAATGAAAAATTGATGGACAATTAATGGTCACTTTGAAGACATGAATAAAATCATATTAATCATGATTAATAAATTATCATTAACATTAAAACATTAACATTCATGATATCTTTTAACACCTAATGTCCATTGCGATGGACATTCAACATTCATTCAGACAAAAAACCCTGTGTTTTGCAACTCTGAAAGATCTTCAAACTAACTTTGAATATTATAACTTGATACTACTAAAGTTATGTGCAAGTTGATGAAGCTACCATGAACATAAATCTGCATATGAAAGATAAAGACAATCCTGTCCAATTGGTTAGCCATGCCCGTCTTTTGTGATGCCTGAAGCTCATTCAGATTAAGTTAGGGGTCATAATGTGAATGGATAATTACTTTAACAGCTTCACCAGAATTAGCTTTAAAAGTGGATGTGTAGTCCAGTTTGGCTACACATCTACCTTACAGTTCTAAACACATACATATTATAACCAGCAGAGTTTTTTAAGATCCCATTGTCTATATTTTCCCAGTGTTAGCTCAGTGTTTGGTGTTAGGCGGTGCCTCCATTTGAAAAATCTTTGCAGGGCTCCTTATTTGAGCTGGATGGCATGTGTGTATCACTTCCCCAGGGGGTGGGCATGCCGCCATGGTCGTGTGGTCCCAGCCCCCACATCAGAGCACAGGAACTCCCACATCCGCTCTACCCGTAGCCCACTCCATCAAGCTATTTAAAGAACTAAGTCCGAGGGGAGTTGAATTACGCCCAGACGCCTATAATCACTTCCATCAGCCCTCCACTTTAGAGGAAGGCCTCCATCTTTGAAACATTTCTTAGTTAGAACAAAACATTTTCCACAGAGCAATGGACAGCACCAGCTGAGCTGAGTCAGACCTTGAGTCACTGTCATGGGTTGATGCCTCCGTTGCAGAGGTGTTGGAGCTGTTTTCTGAATGCTGCCATTGTTCTGTCTTCAGCCAGGCTTTAAGCAAGGCGTTCCTATTGTTGGCTGTCAGCGAGAACTGATGTTGGGCATGTTAGCAGGGTTGTGGATGTGGTTTCTGTGGATGAATCCATGCTCGGTTATTGTTGTGGAAACTACAAAACTCCATCCCAACCATTTCCTGCTTGTCATAAGTGTTTTATATGAACCTGTTAATGTTTCATCCTGACGTCTCGTTGATTGTTGTAATTTTTTCTCTCGATTTTTTTAAGTTTGATTCCCTTCATTGGATATCTGCATCCCAGTGCACTGTTTGATGACGACAAAATGTGATGTTTTGTTCAAGGCCTTGTCCACATGTTTGAAGACATCTTTTTCTCTCCGTTTTGGCCTTCCGTCAACACTAAGACGGCATTTTTATTAATGAAAACAAACCTTTTTGAAAACACTATCCAAAGTAAGACTGATCTAATGAAATTGCGTGTGTATGACGCGCCAATTTGTATTTCCATTTTTGACATGCTATCAACACGCATAATCGCTTTTCAGCGTGTTTATGAACACCGTTGACTTAACGTTATTACTGTATATACACTGTAAAAAATAAACCGTAAATTTTATGGTAAAAAAACAGCAGCTGTGGTTGCCAGAACTTTACCGTTAAAAATACGAGTAGGAACGTTAATGGTTTTACAGACTTAACTTAAAATTTACAGTAATAAACCGTATTTTATTTTCTGATAAAATGTGGATATACCAATTTATTGACATATTTAGATCTGTTTTAGACCATTGTAATACACTGACAACCATCAATCATCACAGCAGTGATGAGAGTTACATGAGCAATCACAGCTCATCAATAAAACAAGTGAATACTTGTATAAAGCAATACTTATTTATGGAAACTGCACAATGTCATTCACACAAACATTAAGCACCATCATGGTAACACACATGAAATAAAAAAAATGCAATAAACATTAATTTAACAACATTAAATATAACATAAAACCCTAATGTACATAACTGATTAGACAAAAAACAATAAAACTGAGGAACCATAGTTATTTAAACAAAAATACATAAAATGTGAAGTGTCACACAGGGAATTGTGGGAATGTCAATTTATGTTTTTTCACTGTAAATTATACAATGATTTGTTCTTTTTCACTTTCAAAAACGTAAATTTAACGGTATTTTACTGTAAAATTGTATCACAGTTATTTACAGTTATTGTATAGTGGAAACGTGAAGGAGCCGGCTACGAAACGTGAAGTTTCAAAATGTTTACCAATTAACAGTTTTGCACTGAAGCATTTTTACAGTATTTTACTGTTAAAATCACGTTATTTTTTACAGTGTATAAATATATGACCTACCTCAGCCCCATCACTAAACCTACCCGTCACTGGGGTTAATAGCATTTATGAGTCTTCCCCTACCATCCTAGGAAAAAAATATCGCTCCCCAGATGTAGATCTACATTTTGCTTTGTTTCACTTGGACATTTGACGGCGTGTACATAAACGCGGAATCACTTGGACATTAATGGCGTAGACATACACTCGGATAGCTCAAAATGCATAGAGAGAACACGCCACTTGACTTGAAAGTTGCGTGTATGTTTACGCAAAAGTCATGATGTCATATTGCCAAAGTGGGTATTTGAAAATGGCGTTTTCTCATTGTAGTGTGGACTGTCAAAACGGAGGTATTTAAAAACGATGACGTATGATTAGTCATGTGACGCATATTGTACCGATTTTCATGTTTGTACCAGTATTGTGCCTGTTATGTGCTTGTACAAATGTACTCACATTTGCTGTCCTGCAGCAAAACATGAGAGCAGTTGCATTTTAGACCAAACATATTGCGAATAGTGCGACCTGGACGCATCAGTGAATATATCACATTTTGGTAAAGAAAATTCTGACAGAAGAATTGCGCAATAACTTCATTTATTTAATTTTCCGTCTGTATCATCTCAGTGAGCTTTTGTGAGGTTTTACGTATGCGCAGTGAGGTGAATTTAGCATTTTCCGACGTGTGGATGAGAGACTTTTTGAAAACGCTAGTGTGGGACGGAGAACGTTTTTAAACAAAAGTGCTGTTTTCAAATGCATCTGGATTAATGTGGACATAGCTAAAATGGATTGATTTTTTTTCTTCTGCAGCAGATGTGTGTCACAACAGATAAGCATTTCAATAATAAGCCCGTTACAACAGCCTGACTGTGTCTCACAAAGTCCTGTGTTTGCCGCAGTATGTTTTGTGTGGTTTAGACAAAGGAAGGAAGGACAGGGTGAGAAGGGCTCAAATCAGAGATTGTGTACATTAGAGAGTCGCTTAAAGTAAAGCCGGAGTTGTGTGTGATGTGGTTAGCCTCTTGCACATGGAGCTCATCTTTTGTTCGCTGGCTGGTTAGATCAGAGCAGCGCTCAGCCGGAAATGGGCCTGTCCCGCTCTGCCCGCCACAAAAGGGGCTTTGAATTCTGTGGTTATCTGCTCCAGTAGGCCTGCTGTGAGTCTGTCAAACAGCTCCATTATGAGCCTCCTGTCTCTGCTCTATTGCGAACAGTTCTCGATGGAGTGACTGCTGTCTGCATTGGCATCATCAGCGAGAGGGGATAGTTAGTTACTCAAAAAGGGTCCGATTACTAATTGTAATTGTACAATAAATTATTAAAGGGGAGGTTGACTGCTTTTTTTCTTCGCATGATTGTGTTTATGGGGTGCAATTTAACATGTATTCGTGTTTTTTCTTTTTTTAAGTCTTATTTTTCATAAACTTCACCTTTATTGTCAGCCGCGCTCTCCTCTGTCCCCTGAACGAGCGGTTCACTTCCTGATTCTATGAAACCACTCCCTCGGTGTGCTCAGATTGGTTAGTTTGGCCCGGTGTGTTGTGATTGGCTAAACTGTCGCTCACGTTGTCCGGAAGGTTAACACCCATGACCTTTACGGGAAACGCGAGCCCCGGTCCAGATGTAAATAATGGTGTCGAACTGCAGTTCAGTTTGAGGCAGAATCAGACCGAGAAAGCTGCGATGAAGAGAGTCAAACAGAATCTCACCACACACGGCTCTTACTAAACGTTTCTGAATGATAGTTAGCTAATTTTTTTTTTACTTTATGCACGTTTGTTCTACACAATAGCATCTGACTGGCAACTATAGCAACTGACTGGCTACCAATGTTAAACACAAACAGCATTGGCATGTTTACGTTCTTGATCAAATCGAAAATAACGTCATAAAACATATTTACATGAAAAATATGTTTACAACATTAGTACTTATACAAAATTCAGGTCCATAAGGTTTGTACGCGTTTGTCGTTGACACAAAATAGCATAACCAGTAGCCTATAAAGCCAGCGCTGGCATTTGAAAAATAATAAAACACAAGGCTACGTCTGGAATTATACATGCAAATACATTTAAAATGATTAAGTCTTAGCCTACTTACAGGTTGTGTCCCAACAACTGCTGCCTCTGGTTTTAAAGTTGGATCTGCTTCATGTTTAGTAACAGTTGAATCCGGCATTGAATTTGTGGAGATTCTGGAAGCTGTCTTCCGTAAAATTCGCAGCACAGACAGCTAGATTACGATCATCATTTTCAGGAACATAATCAAACTTTCGAACAAAATCAAAACAAAATTGTATCCATTGTTGACGAAGTATAGCATCCGTGGGAAGTTCGAACACAGAAGACCTGACAGCTGTGTGAACAACTCACTCTACGAGGAGCTGCTGAAATATGATCATGCCCTTTTCTGTCATATTCCGGAGGGAGGGGTTGATGCAAATGTGTGGGTTAGTGACGTACCATAACCCAGCTGTAGTCCCAATTCGAAGTCGTTTTTGTAGGCAATTATACTTCCTGATTTTTCAAAGACGATATCTCTGCTTACACTAAACTTTCAGTGCTGCAACTTTGCAGATACTATCCATGCACCAACAGCAACATTACACACTATTTAAAATGAAAAAAGTGAAATCACAGTCAACCCCCCCCCCCCTTTAAAATTGTAATCAGATTAGTTCGTCTAGCAGTGGAAACTTCTTAAATATAATAAACGTCATTTAATGCCAATAAATCTTAATTTCAAGGCTTTTAAATTTTTTTTCTAAAATGGCAAACATGACTTTTTTTTCAAGCCAATATTCAAAATCTTGACAACTTTTTCTTTTCTACTTCAAATTGCATTTGAAGAAATTCATATTGAATGTATTTTTCTTGCATTTTAAGTGTTTCATTGGCATTTAAGTGGCATCCTCAATTCTATTCTAAATTCTTGTTACTGTAAAACAGCTGAACTACTATGGAAAATTTAGTGAAATTACATTTGCCTGAATGCATTTTTTCTCTCTTTATCATATCATGCTTTCCTTGGGAGTTAAACCCATGGCCTTGGTGTTGTTAGCTGCATGCTTTTTTTTGTTTTGAGCTACAGGAATTATTAGCTACTTAGTTAGTTACTTTTTGATTGTAGTGTGTCGCTACTTTTTTCTTGTCTAAAAGCCTGTCTAATTGTCTTTATTGTCACATAATTCACCTTTGGCTAAGCCCCTCCCCTTAGTTACTGTTGCTACGTCTGGTTTGGTATCAACATGGCTTATGCTGTGAGAGCTCTATCAAACTTTTAAAAAGCAGCAAATAACATGTCCGATAGAAGTAGGCAAAAGGGGCTGCAATATGTTTTCAAAGGATATATTCAAGACATACAGGTGAAACGCAAGAAACAACAAGGCGTCCAAATTAGAGGCAAAAGCATAACATTACCGGTCACAGTCAAAAAATTAACCACCGCATATCCTACTAATTGAGACGGAGACTGGGACTAACAATATCAGGGAGCAACACTGTTCATGCAAAGCTGGGTTGGTCTCTATTCACTTCTATAATCGTTATTACAAAGCAAACGGACTACACGAGTATAACGTTGTATTTATTAGCAGCGTGTGCTAGCGTATCAACAACTGGTATGAGAACCGAAATCATAACCTAAAACATTATAAAACGGTCTAACTATTATAACTTTACAGTAAGGTTAGAAGCAAAAAGATGTGCTTGTTGATCTTTGAGGTGACGACGTCCACACAGTTTAATCCAAAGACGACACTTGTCAGGATTTGACTTCGGTTTTGGGAAGGGAAAAACGGATACCACCTCCAACCTCTCTGGGAAACGCGAATCTGTGTTACAAATGCCCCAGGCACAACGTGTAACCATATTTTGGATAAAACTACGACGGTAGTAGCCTGCCGAGACCAAAAATATGAAACTCCTGTGTTGAAAGTCAATGGAGTGCTGTGAAAAGTGTTGGACCTCTGTGGGAGCTCATCCTTGGCTGCGCTGTGATTGATCAATCCACATTCTAGGGCGTGGCTTAGCCAAAGGCGAATTACGTCATCACTTGATCCTCGACATACAGTAGTCATATGGCGATTTTCCACTACACAGTACCAGGTCGACTCGACTTGGATCGGCTCGCCTTTGTTTGGTTTTCCACTGTGTAAAAGTTGTACCTGTACCTGCTTTCGGGTACTTTTTTTATCAACTCCGGCGAGGTTCTGAGCGAGCTAAGGCGAGCCTAAGCCGATACTAAAATGTGACGTGAAAACAATGCTGACTGCTGATTTAACACAGTCTCATCCCAATTCGTCATATAACTGACGTTTTGGGACGTCTTTTGACAATTCGTCAATATACGACTTTTAGGGCCCCCTTAAACGTCGGCAGATGGCGATCCCGGGTCGTCATACAACTGACGCTTTACCTTTAACGTCAGTTAGGTGACGAGTTGGGTTTAGGGTTAGGTTTAGGTCTGGGGTAGAGTTAGAATCCCATAACGTCATCTACCGACGTTTAAGGGGGCCCTGAAAAGTCGTATATTGACGAATGGTCAAAAGACGTCCCAAAACGTCAGTTATATGACGAATTGGGATGAGACTGCGCTGGCTGATTGGTCAGAGAGAATCGTCACCATTCACTGCGTCATCATTGCACGCACCAGAAATAGTTTGGCCAGAGACGTTTTTTAAACGTACTACTATTATTATTATGGCAACTCGGAAGAATACGCTGTGGTCAAATGAGGAGGTGCAAACTTTCCTTTGTTTGGTTGCCGAAGAGAGCATCCAGCGAGAGCTTAGGGCAACGAGGAACGAAAGGCGTTGCTATGACGACCGGATACTAATGTGGCGGTACTGTCTGCAGGTCGAGGCGAGTCAAGCTGGTACTGGTAATGGAAAAGCGGCAATAGTATTCAAAGAATTCACTTTTTTTAAAAAACGTTTTTTTGTGTTGAGAATGACCATTCAATCAAGTCTTCATTTTGATAGGATACATAGGAAAGTCTCGAAGGGAACCAGTGGTGATTTAATCTTCCGGATTTTGACATCATGCCTTCAGTGCTCCATATGCAGTATATGCTAGCAGGAAAAGCTTCACCTTGTGCATACTTGTACAGTACATATACAATAACAGCACACGCACTTTTGAAATAGGACTATATACACAAAGACAGATGGTTACAGTTTCTTGTTCAACATAAGTGAATAGCAAAATAGTGATAACTGTAATCCTGATCAGCTCCCTCGACAAACACACACACACACACACACACACACACTCCCTGCTCATGTTTACTAAGAAGGCGTGGACAATGTGTAGGAACAATGACATGTGGAAATGTTGTGTTAGGCAAAGATCCATGGTGATAAACAGTGTCACAATGGCTCAGGCCACAGGCAGGGTGCTCTTCCCTCCGAGCCTGCCTGACCTGTTGTTTCAGGACCAGGATGTGTGTCTATCCCTGCCAGCCCCACATGTGTGTGTGGCCCTCTGAGGTCAGCGTGGCCCCACAGTGCGCTTTGGAAACAGGATGTCTACCTAGGGCTTACGGCCTTACGCAAGGACAGAAGAGCCGAAAAACACTCACCGTCTCTTAACCCAGATGCAGGTTCATACAAGTATGCCGTAGTAACAGTTAGCAAGATTACGGCAAAGCAGGTGTGGGGGTGACGATCTGTAAGTCATAAGGTGAACAGAGGTCATTATCTTACTGGGGGTTTGTGTTTTAATAGCAGACGCCTTGGCCGAAACCCAGCCTCGTCTGCGCCATTTTTTCCCCAAGATTTGAGCCTGTTGACAGGTCATATCACTCCCCAGCAGAGATAAACTGTGAGCAAGGCTTCTCAAAGCTAGCATAGACAAAACATAATCCTGTGTTATCTATGTCACCCAATGAATACAAAGCCACGCTTGTTTACATTTTGAAAGCCAGCTCTGATACTCTACAGCTAGCTTGAAATTAGCTACCAGTTTAGTCTTTCCCTAGCCTAGACTGTTCTTATTAAGACTAAACTACGAGCATAAAAATAGTAAGTAAAAAAATAAATAATTCAAAATCAAACACAGGCTTTTTGGTCAAATGTTTGACATTTGCTAATTAAATTTTAGTATTTCAAAAATCATGTTCAGTCTGCGAAACCGATGAATGTGAATCTGGCAGCATTTTCTTACATTGTATGTTTTGCAACTGTGAATATGAAATGACAGATTAGTGGCGCTAAAAGGTTGGTTCTTAATGATCGTGATTAAAAATAATGCACCACCCACACTACACTGTAAAAATGAATATGCTTTATCTAATCAATAAAATTGTGGCAACAGATTACAAGCAATATTATTAATTAAATTGAACAAATTAGAATTGAGTAATACTTATTCAAAATATTCCTTAAAAGTTAACCTTTTAAAATGAGTAAAGTTTACACCAAAACATTTAACAAAAATATCCGATTAACAGACAGACGTCAAAGATTAATTATTTTATATTATCTTTATTTTATATTGCCAACATTGAAGATACCTGATGTTAACAAGCAGAATCAATGAAGGAGAAAACCATAATTTTAAAACAAACCTAAAACAAACACTGAGCACCATAATGATGACTTAAACATACTTTCTAAAAAAAGTTTTACTCATTTTAAATGGTTAACTTTTAATTAATTAATTTGATTAATTATTACTCAATTCTATTGTTAAATTTAATTATTAATATTGCTTGTAATCTGTTGCCTCATTTTTTTATTTTATTTTTTTTGATTCGATAAAGCGCATCCATTTTTACAGTGTAAACCGTATACCCTAAACCAAGCTGACAGTGTTAATCAAAGCATAAGTGAGATAAAAATGCATTTTCTGAGGCAACCATGGTATTATAACTTGTTTCTGTCTGACTATGTCTGAGCTCTGTTTTTTATTTTATTTTTTTTGTGTGTGGGGGGGACCAGGAAGGAATTATGTATTATGCCCAATCACAAAAAGAATATCCTTCTGCATTTTTATCATTGTATATTTTTATTGCGCTTTTTTGAACTTGGATTGCTTTCGTAGGCAATGAATAAATGAATGCATGACGTCACCTTGGAATTTAAGGTTCTATCTGACTTTTTTTTTTCAAAATGTTGTTGCTTATTCTGTGACAACTTATTTAACATTATGGGATTTTTAAATTTATTTTTTAAGTTGTGTACATTTTAGGACTTCATTTAGAAAACAAAAATGGGTAACACTTTACTTGAAAAAGACTGTACAAGACTATGACACCTTCATAATCATGACATGACATATGTTATGAATATGAAGGAAGTTTTATGCATGTTTGTGACAACTGACATTATGTGTCATTCGCTCAATTATGACATTTTTAATGCAAATATGACATTGTTTGAGATGTCTTTGTTATGACACCTTGTCATTAACCAATACATCATAACCTGTCAGTGTCTTTGTCATGACAACTTGACATTACTAAGAAAACACAACCTGTCATAAACATGACATAGCAGATTAATTGTCAAACTTAAGAAACCACCTAGCTTTATTGGTTAACATTACATTAAACTGTCATGTGGTTGGTCTTGACATTGGCTGTCATGAAGCCATTGTACCTTTTTAATGACAAATTCAATTAGTACCACTGTAGTTGAGGGCACGAAAAATATTCATGACACACTTATAATGCCCTCATGATAGTCAATGTCAAAACCAACCACACGACAGTTTAACTTAAGCTTATGTCAAGTTGTCATGACAAAGACACTGACAGGTTATGATATTATGGTTTATGTCAAGATGTCATAACAAAGACATCTCAAACAATGTCATATTTGCATTCAAAATGTCATTATTGAGCGAAAGACACTTAATGACAGTTGTCTTAAACATGCATAAACCCTACTTCATATTCAAGACATATGTCATGTGATGGTTATGAAGGAGTCATGTCAGTCTTAAGTAAAGTGTTATCCAAAAATGTTCTATCTACAAATGAACGAATGGAATGCAAAGACTTTGAAGCTTAATATCTCAAAACCGCTGGGAATGCAGACAAAACCTTATAATTCCAAGGTAGTGAGTGAGTCTTTATTAAAGGAATATTTCACTTAAAAAGAAAAATTGCTCAATTTTGTGCATCTTGAGATAAAACAATGGCACTGACATATTTAAATAAGTCGCTTTCAGTTAAAACAGCTCAAAATGCATTTTACTCTGGGACTTGCCTTGTCTGTGAAACTGGGGGAAATGTTCTAGAACTGACATGGACTTATATATTTCCTGTCTGTTGCCTTTAAAGGGTTAGTTCACCCAAAAATGAAAATTAAGTCATTAATTATTCACCCCATGCTGTACCAACCCCTAAGACCTTCGTTCATCTTCGGAAACACAACTAAAGATATTTTTGATTGAATCTGAGAGCTGGATCACTCCTCCATATGCTGCCTAAGGGACTGGCTCTTGACGACCGATAAAGTCATTAAAGAAAATGTTTAAATATTCCATGTACCTCAATTATAAGTTTATCAAGCGACGAGACTACTTATTGTGCGAAAAAAACCCATAAATAACAACTTTATTCGACTATTCCATTACTTCCTTATGGGCGCATGCGCGACAACTGAGATGAGGACGTTCTTCTTCGACTACTTCTTGTTACCGGCTGCTCACCGCTTAGGAGTATTACCGCCACCTACCGTATAAGATGACGTGCTAATATAGCTGGAAGCACAAAACTTTCTGTTTACAAGCAGAGGAAGATGCGCGCTGTACATATGCTTTTCAATTACCTTATTTTCCGCACTATAAGGTGCACTTAAAAGCCTTTAATCTTCTCAAAAAACGACAGTGTGCCTTATAATACGGAGCGCCTATATATAGATCATCATCTTATATGGTATGTGGCGGTAAGCGGTGAGCAGCCAGTAACAAGAGAGTACTCGAAGAAGAACGTCGTCATCTCAGTTCTCACGCATGCGCCCATAAGGAAGTAATGGAATAGTCGAATAAAGTCATTATTTATGTTTTTTTTGCACAAAAAGTAGTCTCGTCGCTTGATAAACTTATAATTGAGCCACTGTAGGCACATGGAATATTTAAACATTTTCTTTAATGTCTTTATGGGCCGTCAAGTGCCAGTCCCTTAGGCAGTCTATGGAGGAGTGATCCAACTCTCAGATTTAATCAAAAATATCTTTATTTGTGTTCCGAAGATAAACGAAGGTCTTATGGGGTTGATACAGCATGGGGGTGAGTAATTAATGACTTAATTTTAATTTTTGGGTGAACTAACCCTTTAACTTCATTGCTCATGATGGTCACTACTGAAGGGTTTTGGATTATTTGGGATCAGGAGCCAATCACTGTTGTGATGATGTCAAAGATGGTCATTCTGTGGTCCTGCGGCAGCCGAACAGCTGCCATTGAAATGAATGCTGTAACAGATATCATTAACCAGATATCCACATAGTATAACCCTCCTTGTGTTTAGCTACCAGGGCCGGCTGAGGACAAATCATCAAATTCAGGCCAAAAGTAAATCTACCCTGAGAGATCTAGAGTTTGCAGTGAATGATCGCTCCTCAGTGGAACAGTAGTTATGTTATGACTGGCAGCATAATCAGTGTTAACAATAAGTGTCAGCCTCAGACTCTGACTCTTGCTAAAGCCATTTATTTATTAAACACTTCAGCACCTGTCTCTGGGGATGGACAGTGTAGCTACTCATTTCCTCAGTTGGCTCCTCGGCCCACAATGACTTTAAGCTGGCGGTACTGGAGTCAAAGGTCACATGACTTGGCTTTGTGGTTGGTCTCTGTCAGTAAAAGCTATAGGAGTAGCTTGGTGGTATTTCAATTGTATCTTATTCTCCAATTCTTCTGATAGATCCAGTCAAAATTCCCATTTAAGCCACAGCTGGCCCAGGAATGTCCCCTTCCTCTCACCCAGCTCTATTTGCACTTCAGTTCACCCCTCTCTCACACACACTTTTCCCTTTTCACTGGCTCTTTTTCTTTTTTAAGTCTATTGCTTTCTTACCCTGTTTTTCTAACATCAATCTTTCTCCTCAAATCATCAAATCTCTCGCCCTACTTCAATTTGTCATCTAAAACTCCCCCAACTCCTCTGTCTCCATGTTCTTTTCTTTCCCCCTCTACTTTTTGTATTAAAGCTTCATCTTATGTGGAAAAAAGTGGATGTTTTATCAAGGGTAGGAATCGGCGAGTGCCAAAGCCCACAGTCTTATTCCACAGCACACAAAAAGTTGCTGTGGAGATTGGATTACAGCATCACATACAGCTAAAATTAAGTTTGCTCTCCCGCCTCCTTTCCCTCTGAGTGCCTCTCCTCCCTCTGTCTGCTTGTATTTTTGGCCTCAGATTTGTTTTTATACTCCCACAAAAATACAGATTTGCTTGTAGCTATTTTATTGTTCTTTTCTTATGATTAGTTGTCAAGTGACCATTGTGGCAATGGTCTGTTGTGTTTGCCAGAATCGTTTGCCTGCAGCGTAAAAACTGACCTCAGATAATATTACCAAATGACACTCATTAAGAGCAGCATTATATAGTAACAATGGAATCTGCAGTAAAAAGTTCAGCAGTTTTCCACAACTGAAACCTCAG
This sequence comes from Hybognathus amarus, assembly GCA_030378365.1. NCBI lineage: Eukaryota > Metazoa > Chordata > Actinopteri > Cypriniformes > Leuciscidae > Hybognathus > Hybognathus amarus. The sequence goes on along the minus strand of JAQIUQ010005033.1, from coordinate 54,060 downwards.
TCATTCGCAGTTATAGTGGTTTGATGACAGTGTAGGTATCAATTTGAGTGCAGTATGATTTTAAACCCATTTTACTCCAAAATCAGCAAAGAAAAAATGAAGGTTTTCCATCATTAAAACACATAATGCTTTATGGTCATCCTCCAATGACAATAAAATTGATAGTACAGTAAGCCTCAGATTGATGTTAATGAACCATTCACTATCCGTCTGATATGTATTGTATACATAATTGCTTTCCAAAATCACTAGTTTGAATCATTTTGATTCAGTTAAAGTTAGCGCCGCCACAATGAGTTACTCTAAGGAAGAACCGGTCACTGGATTTAACCCTTGTGCATCAATTAAAAAAAGTTACATAGAGGACAAAAATGTCCATGTCAAAAACTGTCATAAAAACGTGACTCTTCGGAGCACAGACTTAAGTTTGGTATCATTTTAAAGAAGACCCTTCACAGATTATTGCTGAAGTAAAAAAAATAATAATAAGTAAATCCAAAAAAAAAGGTTATACAAGTATAATTTATGAAAATTATTTATAAAAATTAGGAGAGAGCGGGGCACAAAGTAACACTTTTTGACTTTGTCAATTTGTGTAAATCTACTTAGGGTTTAGAGTCGTCCCCCCCCCCACATTAATTTCCCACATGTCTAGCACAATTATGTGGTTTTGTTTTATTAATACAGTGTATATTTTTTCTTGATTTACCATGAAAGAATGGAAGTGAAATGTGACAACATGCCCCATAAGTGGGGTAAATTGTAACATGTGAGGGGCACATTGTAACATCACCATTTGACAGCTTAAAATGCTATCTGATCTGATCAAAAACATATGCAAGTCAAACCAAAATATTTTCTGAATAAAATACAACTATTAACTTTTTCATATAAAATAACAGCATTTTTAATAATTAAAAATAAACTAATTTCTGAGTTTGACAACAAACACATCAGAAAACACAGCTATACAGCATAGTTCAAAACACAATAATACTTAATAATTTCTGAGCATTGACTCTCAGTCTTTATTTACATGTTTCTCATGTTTTCTCAATAGAATTCATAAAAGTATAGAATATAATATCATATTTCTAATAAGGGCACATTGTTACACAGTGTTACAACATGCCCCAACTGCACAACTGTGATTTAAACCCTGCTAGTGTCTTCTGCTAGTTAGCGAAGCATGAAAGAACTAAATCAGACGGTTAAACAACAGATTGGAGATTAAAATAATATCAGATTTGTCTAATTTTAAATAAACACAAAAAATAGAGATGAAAAATTCACATAAGTAAGAAATGCACTTTTGCTATGGTTAAATAAATGTTCAGTGATATCTTACAAAGATTTTGGAATTTTGGCGCATTTTTATCTCTATATAGTGTTGAAATGGCAACTAGTAAATATACCAAGTTTCGTCGTGCCAGCATGTGTGAAAGTATTTAAAACAAGCGTGTTACAACTAGCCTCGCGTTACGTTGTGCCCTGCGCTCCCCTATTTTATATAAAATAATTGTTTTATAAATCAGGTTCAACTCAAAACTGCAATAAAATCAAAGCCATAAATCTAAATAGGTTGTGTTCCAAATTTGAGGATGATATCTCAAAAAATTAGCTTTCAGTAACAGTTTGTTTGGGTGTAGTAACATATTTTCCCCATTGGGTGCCTGCAAACCCCACTGGTGCTCACAGTGATTGGATTTGTTATTTGCAGTTTTTCTCTCTCAGTATTACAAACACACACATGCGCACACATTTTTTTATAACACACATACTAACCACACTCTGACATCCATAACAACACACCCACACAAATATCATTGCATAATTTATCCAGTTGGCTCTATAATATGCCGAAGCAGAAAACAGGAAATAAAGTGATATTTGTTTTATAGGCCAAACTTAAAAAAATGGCACCATCTGATAAAAAATAGTAAAAAAAAATAAAAATTTGAAGCTTTGCCAACAGAATGAAAGCCTCTTAACAATGATTGCATAATTTTATAGTTAACTGAACCGGGGATTAAAAATTGCAGTTTTAATGGGTTTCAATGGGGACATTTTTGTCCAAAAGGCGCTGAGAGTGAGTATTTTTTGTACCTAATGCAAAAGAATATTTTTAAGACAATGACAGTGAAATAGTAAAATTCCAATAAAATACACACCTTTTTGCAGTTAGCTTTAACACAGGCAAAGTGATAAAAAAAAACAGAAAAGGACAAAAATGTCCATATAGGATGCACAAGGGTTAAAACAGGTTGCAAGGTTTGTGCCATTAAGTTTTCGAAGGTCTTGTGTTAGTCAGTAAAAAGAAAACGATAATCTTGTGCACAATCGAATCATTTACTTTGGTTTATGCATTAAGTCCACGAAATGATTGATAACCTATTACTCGGATGAAAGGAAATTCAGACTACTGTAATATGACCACAGAATACTGCTATACAGGTTTGAACTATTACCTTATTGCACTTTGATCTGTTATTCTAGTATCACCAGTTTCTGGAAGTGAAGTACTTGCTTGTATACATGTCAATCAGACCAATCCTTCTTTTCTAAGAAGGATTTTTTGGAAAAATAAGGTACCGTGCAACAATCTAGGGTGCATTTCCTGTACAACGGCGTAACTCGATGATTCACTATGCAACCACTTTTTGACAATATGGTTTCGGGAAACAGTCATGACTAGCTAGTTGATTTCTTCACCGATGCATTCGCACTATGGTAGTTAAGCATCAAGTTGGTTTATGACGTCACGCACGTGGTGGAGTAATAACTTATTTAAAGCTACACTGTGTGATTTTACCCCCATCTAGTGGTGAAAAGGTATAATGACCATCCAGTGAATATTAGTTTCTGTTCTTCTCAATTCCAATTTCGTTTTAACTCCTACGGTGGCCAACGTAGTCGCAAGATTAACATGGCTTTCAGTCCGACCTCGTCCATGAGTGTTAACTCAAACGTAAATGCGAAAGGCGAAGCTTGAATTAACGGGTATGTCCCTCTTTGGCTAATGTACTTTCAAGATGGAGGGACAACATGGCGACCGACATTAGAACCCCTTACCCGTATGTATTTTCAATGGCATATTATACACTCACGAGAATACTTTATTACTTGAACGAAGTTAATATACATTAATGAGCACATATTTTTTTGAAAGAACTAAGTGTTTTTAGCTAGGAATAAACTAAAAGAGTTACACAGTGTAGCTTTGATGAAACTCTTTGAGATTTAAATAATGCTAGATGTTTTGATATAAATTAGACGTGGCATCTGAGGAATATTTCACATTTTTCTCAGTTATTTTGCTTTATTTCCAGATTCAATCATAGGCTCATACTTGTGGTTTCGGGAAACACTGACTCGTTAAACTATGCCGATATCAACTGAACTTGCGACCATAGTTGGCTAACAATGCTTTCGGGAAACGTACCCCAGTTTGTGTTCAGGCACAATCTTTGCTGCATTTACATTTATTAATTTAGCTGACGTTTTTATCCAAAGCGACTTACAGTTGCTATATAGCAACTAGGGGTTAAGTCTCTTGCTCAGGGACACATTGGTGTCTCACAGTGGATTCAAACCCGGGTCTCTCACACCAAAGGCATGTGTCTTATCCACTGTGCCATCACCACCACCGCCTCACCCACCACTTGTGATATAAAAATGCCTGTGCTTCATCGCACAAAATATTCACCACTGTAAATATCTTGAGTTTCAGTGAGAGATTTGTGGACCATATTGAGCAATGAGTTGAAATAGAAACTTGATGTGATATGCAGCCCAGCTACAGCACAGTCATTGGCTTCCCAAATACGTAAGAGCCCCAGGGACTGATATCCCATAAGTTCATGCGATAATAATTTGCACCCATAACTGTGACCCATCTGCTTGGAGTGATTTACAGCATGGAACAGTATTACTGGCATTTTTTTCCTCCGTATTACCAGTGGAACAAAGAAATCTTTGTTCAGTTCAGGGAAATGGTACAGTGTAGTTTCATTAGAGGGGGGACCGGTCTGCCTATGGGACTCCTTTAAAGGTACAGAGGTGAACCTCAATGTTTTACATGCGTTTGGAGGGGCTCCTTCTACATTGACATGGAACACACAGTCTTGGCATTCAGTGAGGGTTTGGCATCTCTTTACACTTTCTTCTGCCTGGAGTTGAAGATTATACACTTTGGCTTTGACAGTCTTAACCGACTGTGACTATAAACACCATATGCATTCCTTTCCTGTTTTTCCTTTGCTCTGTTCCCCTCCCTCTCCTTCTATCCATCTCAATTGCTGGCAGATATACTCATGCACACCTTTTTGAAACGGTTTCTACCTCCTCCTCTTCACGTAATTGCTGCGGGGGTCTCATATCGCGACCAGTTACTCTGCACTTTGCATTTCGGAGCTAAAAATGGCTCCAGCTGCACTTATGTAGAAAACATTCAAGAAAATTCTTCACCAGTTCCTCTTTTATTGCAAGCTTGGATCACAAACCACAACCCCGTATGGAAGAGCACTCGAGTGCATGAAAGGGAGACGAGCTGATGAGGTCCAACAACCAAGGAGTTGGAGGCTCCTATTCCCTTCGGCTCTTCCTGTGAATATGGATGGCTCTTTCGAGCATAACACGGTAAAGTTATTGATAAATAAAACATTAGCCCTAAAACCTCAAGAAAATCCATGGAAACACGGCACCCGCGCACACACAAATCTAATATGCTGTGTGTGTGCACACTTGTGGAGGTGAAAGCTCCTTGGGATGCTGGAGCTAAAGTGAACCAGATGTAGTGAATAGAGCATGCTGCGTTTTTGAGCACTGAGGTAATTCTCTGGTTTATTGCAGGATGATATATCTACGCTCATGCTCGTTCACATACGCAAAGAGGCGATCAGGCAATCATGTGTCACGGTGCAGCCCCAGAGCAAAACATCATAGTTTAACAGTAGTCCAGATGAGCCCCTGGCAACATTACTACAACCCTGCTGCTAAAGACCGCCATCATTTCCATATGCAAAGCTCTCTCAAGGTTCCACATATAAATGGCCTTTGGTTAAACAGATGCAACTGCTCTTTGGCACAAGTTGCTAGGTTTTAGGAATGGAATGAATCCAGCACTTGGTTCTTCGACACCCATTCTTACCCTTATGAACAACCTCTGCCATTCACCGCCATGCCATGATTTATGCACCACATATAAATAACTTACTTTTAAATGATATGTTTACCTTGAGCTACGCTGACTCAAATTGCCTCGGGAGACAGTAATTGGGTAATGGAGATTAAGTGCTTGTTAACGGAACATTTTGGCAGATCTTATTAGGTTTCTATCTGCCTAAGAGAATGATGGAAGCCCAAATGAATAGTCCCCGAATTAGAACTACCCATCCTGCTTTCCTTTCCCCGCTCTTTCTTTCCGTCGTTTTCTTCTTTAAGCTCTTCTCAAGCCATGTACCAGTTGGCAGGATGGTGCTGTATCAGCTTCTCAGGATTTCAGTCCTGAAAATTTTCCGAGAGTCGACAGCGAGCTTGTTTTAGCCGCGGAACTGAGCCGAATGGTCTCGGAACGGATCAGCAGAAAAGCTGCGTTTTCCACACCTCTATTTTCTTCATCTGTGTGGGCCTGCGGGGCGCTCAGGATAGACGCGGTTGGTGGATAAATGCTTTGCGCCCACTGTACCGTACGTGATGGGTGGAGGGGTGAACAAAGAAACAAAGTAATCCTCTAGGTGCAGGAGAGACGGCATTATGCTGGGACTATGTCATCCAGAGTGCATGGTTTCATTCAGCGCTCTCAAAACAAACACATGGGGAAGCCAGTGAAGGACCTTAGGGGGCGAGCTGTTGGAACTTGTCTTGTTTCCTCGTGCATACGTATTAGTGCTGTTAACACAGACACATTCCAGCGCTGTCACACTACAAAGCGACTTCAGCCCGCAACCTCACGGCCTCTAACCACATGCAAATCACGAGTGTGGCGGTTTTGCATATCCTAACGTTTCCGGGGAAAGAGAGAGGTCAGAGATTGGGAGACGAGAGAATGCGTGCCTTTCAGCTCTGACACGGTTGGATTCAGATGTGTTTCCCAGACATTCTTTTGTTTTGTAGTTAAACACATTCACTGTCATTGTGTCAGGCTGATGAATGCTCACTATGGCCAGTTTAATGGATAAAATGTTGATGCTGAGGGCACTTATCAACACAACACCCTTCTCTTGCTCTTTGCCCCGCTCTCCTTTTGACATTCAGTCTTTCGTTGAGATTTAGCAAAACAGACCTCAACTGTAGGTCAGTGGTAAGTGGTATGAATGGGCCTTTCAATCGCCCATCCCTTCCCACTTCATGCCAACCACATCCTGGTTCTTCCCAATGTTCCATCATCAACAAGTAGAGCCTGTGCCCTGTTGGAAATTGGAAAACCACAGTTTTTATAGGACCACATCATCATATAGAGCTTAGTCAGTATAATATAGCATTGACAAAAATGTGACATTTAAACAAAACGAGACTGAGAATGTTGTATACTGTTTTATATCGTGTAGTAAGGTTTCAAAAAATAAACTATTAACACAGCCTATCTTCACACTATCTCTCAGCTTCACCTTTGTTTGAGGCGATTAAATGTTTTCTATTTGGAAAATGATTATTGTCTATAATCTGTATTTGTACAGAAAAGATTATCCGTTGCAGAAGGTGCCACTCAAATGTAGACATAATGTAAATAAGTGATATCTGCTTAACGGTTTAAAACAATAATTAATCATGCAAATTCATTTGTATTCAATTAAAGTTGCATTGAAAAATCTCTTGGCTGAAAAAACTTAGGGGCTATGTTTAAATGGGCATGATGCTTCTCACATTTGGTGAGAGAGAAGTGAGAAAAGGTGGTGCAATTTTTTGCATAACTTTCTTTCCATCACAATGCATGCAATTTTGGCATGACCTAAGCTTTCTTTGGAACTGGTTTAATCACTACCTCTAGATGGTAATGTAATTGTTGACGGAACAGCCTGTCATACCTGAATGAATATGGACATGGAGTTTAAAGTTGTCTTTACATTGTATGTGCCTCCATCTCTAAACATTACGTTTGGATCCTCGTTGTGAGTACTAGCATGTTGTTGTAGCTATAATGACTCCTGTTAGATTTAACTGTTCCAGTAGATATGGCTTGAGTTATGCTTTGTAAAAAACATTTAAAGAATGCTAGTTGTTTGCCGAAGGATATTTATTTGGTGACAACCAGCTCTGAGAAATGCATTATTGGGAGCATGCAAAGTTGCAAATTATTTGAAGCAGTTCGCTTCCACAAGTTGGAAAACATTTTGTTTCACTCCAATTAAATGAACCAAACTCTGATCAGTCTCTGTTCTGCAGCAGAAGCTCTAGCGTGAAAGAGGTCTTGTCTTTTTCCAACCCTATGTCAGCATAAGTGTCTCTGCTGGAGCGTCAGCCGGGGATCAGGCTGCTTTTGTTGGGTGGGCCCAGGTCCACAGCACCCATGGACTTCAAAGTGGGGGGTGTCAGTCCACATTAGAGGAGATGAGAGACCGTGGGTGCAGAGAATAGCAGATTTTATACAGTGGAGCTCAGGAGAGAGGGCTGTTGTCTTAGCTGCCAAGTCAGTCATGCAGCACTAAGACGACATCTTGTATGTAGGACGGAGCTATAGTGAGAAAGGAGAAGAGAGGAAAACGAGGACGTGGTCTGGCTGCAGGTAGAGAGAGGATGGACTGGGTCAGAAGTCGATTTGCACAGGAAGCATAACATCCTCCCAGTAATTTCCAAATATCACGTCTCTATTATTCTGAACAAAAAAAGAGGGTTTGATTGGTCATTCTGTTTGCGCATTGTGAAAGATCAGTTTAGCCATGTAGTTCTGGGCTGCATTTCCCAAAAGAATCATAAGCCTAAGTAAATAGTAGGGGCAACTGGCACTGGTGGTCCCTCCATAAAAAAAAGAAAGGTTAAAAAAGGGAGGTTTCACAGCAATGCCATGAGTCTTTTGCACCCTTATAGTTATAGTATAATGTTATAGTTCCTAGAACTTTTGGCAGAAATACCCACTTTTTGGGATTTTTGCACCGCAGGAACTGGGAACAATCTTAGTTTTAGGAAAGCCTTTTGGGTTCTAATTCAGAGTAGGGTTTAACCAAACACAAAATAAACTTCCAGTGATGTAAATGCACACATATTGGTCGAACAGATGCAATGCAAAACTATGGAAGCTTGTTTCCACCATAGAATGAAAAATATAAAAGTTAATTGCGACTTTTTATCTCACAATTCTGACTTTTTTTCCCAATTGCGAGTTTACTTCTCGCAGTTCTGACATTATTTCTCAGAATTGCAAGATGGAAAGTCAAAATTACGTGATATAAAGTCAGAATTTAAGTAATAAAGTCAGAATTGCAAGATATTAAAGTCAGAATTGCAAGTTATAAAGTCAGAATTGTGAGATATAAATTCAGAATTCTAGATGATATAAAGTCGCAATTACAGAATATAAAGTTAGAAATTGCATAATTCTAAAGCCAGAATTCAAAGTTATAAAGTCAAAATTACGTGATATAAAGGCAAGGCAAGGCAAGGCAAGTTTATTTATATAGCACATTTCATACACAATGGCAATTCAAAGTGCTTTACATAGAAGAAATTAAAATGATCAAAAGAAATCAGAATAATTAAAACAGTTTAGAATAAAAAAAAATATGGGTAACACTTTCAAATACTGTATCTTACTTACTGCATAACTAATAAGGAATTAATGAAGAACTAATAGGTAATTCTTTATTAACACTTAAGTCACTACTGTTAACTACTAAGGAAGATGTGTTAACTAATCAGTATGTAATATAATGTTATGATTGTGTTAAGTATCAGTTAGTTAATCAATGGCTAATGAATTCTGTCATACCTCCTGAAGAACTACTATTAATTATCTATTAATTAAGGTTCAAGAAAAATAACTATGAAGTAACTACTAATTAACAGACATAGTCAGTTTGTCATTCAGCACTAATAAGAAAGATAAGTTCAGACATTTACCTATAGGCTCTGATCTGCAAATAAGCAAAAACATATCATGTATATTACACCTTATTATTATACTTAGTTCTTATACATTTTAAACTTCTTTTGCACCGTTCAAGTTCCAGCAATATCGCGGTAGCCACATACACTGAGCCTGGGTTCTCCCAAGTTTTTTTTTTTTTTTTCCGTTTTTTCGTTTTTTTTCTTTTATTATTCTGTCAACTGACGGAGTTTTGGTTCCTTGCCACTGTTGCCTTTTTCACCTCTCTTCGCCTTTGTCGCAAGTAATTGTCGTGTGTATTTACAAAGGTTTAGATGATTACGTTAATACTATATAGGCTATATATTTTTTTTTCAGTAAGTTTGATTTGAGTCAGAAGTATGTGGTAGGCCTTAATTCTTTATTAATTACTAATGGGTTCCCTATATTTTCACTTTAGAATACTGTTTCAGGTTCTAAGTAATTCCTGAAGGACTATCTAATAATTATTTATTGATTACTAATAAGTTCCTTATATTTTTACTTTAGAAGACTGTTTCAGGTTATAAGTAGCCTAATTCCTAGATAATTATTTATTAATTACCAATGGGTTCCTGTGTTGTCACTTTAGAAATACTGTTCCAGGTTCTAAGCAATTCCTGAAGAACTATTTAAAAGTTATTTATTAATTACTAATAAGTATCCTTATATTTTCACTTTACAAGACTGTTTCAGATTATAAGTAGCCTAATTCCTGGATAATTATTTGATAATTCTTTATTAATACTAATGGGTTCCCTATATTTTCACTTTAGAATACTGTTCCAGCTTCTAAGTAATTCCTGCAGAATTATTTGATACTTATTTATTAATTACTAATAAGTTCCCTATATTTTCAGTTTCCCTCAGTCGTTGCCTCAAATACATGAATTTACTCAGTGGCATTCTATGCTAAGTAAAACAGACACACACAGTACTGTATATAAAATATGCAAATAATCTGAGGTTAGTTTTGTATGACTGTTCAGTAGTTACTTCTTAGTTATTTTTCTTGAACCTTAATTAGTTGATAATTAATAGTAGTTCTTCAGGAGGTATGACAGAATTCATTAGCTATTGATTAACTAACTGATACTTAACATAATCATAAAATTATATTACATACTGATTTAACACATCTTTCCTTAGTAGTTAACAGTAGTGAAGAAGTAGTTAATGAAAGAATTACCTATTAGTTCGATCAATAATTCCTATTAATTCTGCCAGTAAGTAAGATACAGTATTCTAAAGTGTTACCAAAATATGAAATAATGATAAATAAAAATAATGATAAAAATAAAATACAGTAAATTAAAACAATTTAGAATAAAATGAAGTACAGTAACAGTCGGACGAACAGTGGCACAGTGCTCATTCAGAAAATGCATAGCTAAACGGATGTGTTTTTGAGCGAATGTGCAAAATTGCGAGTTATAAAGTCAGAATTGCAAGATTTGCGTGTTATAAAGTCAGAAATGCATGATATAAAGTCAGAATTGTAAGATATAAAGTCAGAAATGTGAGATTTAAACTATGTCTGAGGGAAAAAAAGTTCGTATTTTCCCCCCTTAGAATTGGCCTGATAAGTCGCAATTCGGAGTTTATATATCAGCAATTCTGAGAAAGATGTTAAAATTTCGACATATAAACTCACAATTATGTGTTATAAAGTCAGAAGTTGTGAGATGTAAACTCGCAATTGTGAGAAAAAAAGTCAGAATTGTGATAAAAGTCACAATTATTTATTTTATTTTTTAATGAGTGGCGGAAACAAGCTTCCATACAAAACACTGGCACCTGCCATTTTGAAATATCTGTGAAAACACATCATTTACATACTCCCTGAACTAGCGTATGCTAATGTTGACGGCACATAAACAAACAGAATGCTAATGTTAACACCATTTATCTGACGCATTTGTGTTCTTCTCTCATAACTAAACGTCTATTCCATCTCAGTTATCACGAAACCCACGACATACAACAAAAAACCAGCTCCGATCACCATGTGTCCTCCATCCTCAAGCTCTATTGATGATTACGCGCAAAATTTACTCAACTTTATTCAACTCGATTCATTGGCCGAAATGTTTGTAAATTATGAGAATTCCCCACCATTGATGGAATTTACCGTCTTTCTGTTTTCACTGTTATACAGTAGTGGGGGCTATTACACATCTTCTAAAAGAGTACATAATATCCAGATTAAAAGCAAAAAACAAGCTATACCATATGTACAGTAAGCAGATGCCAATGTAAAATAACGCGATCATCAACATTAAACAGCATATAAATCAAAACTGCCTAACATTACTAAATCAAATGTCGACCTGAGAACGAGGTATGGGACTGCGAAGCTTTGGGAGTTTGATAGCCTCAATCTACTCCATTTATGTTTTGATCATCGATCCAGAAATGTTTTTCGGTCACACTTTACAATAAGGTTCATTAGTTACTACATTAGTTAACATTAACAAAGAATGAACAATACTTCTTCAGCATTTGTTAATCTTTGGTAATGTTAATTTCAACATTTACTAATACTGTATTAAAATCTTGTTAACATTAGTTAATGCACTGTGAACTAACATGAACAAACAATGAACAGCTAGATTTGTATTAACTAATGTTAACAAAGAATAACAAATACAGTAACAAACGGTTCAGTTCATGTTAGTTAATGCATGAACTAATGTTTAATAAATGAACCTTATTGTAAAGTGTTACCATGTTTTTTATTTATTTTTGCTCAAATTTATTGCATTTTTTAATGAAACCTACATTCAAGTGTTGATAAAAAAAATAATGCATGAAGCTATAATAAAACGACAAAATCAACCGTCTTTTTTTTAGGGTAAGTGCATCATGCAAACTTCTAACCTGAAAAACTTGCTCCAAACCTTTGACCTTTTGACTTTTTTAGCCAATTTGTTTTGCTAAAATAAAAACTAAGCTATCTGCATATGTTTAGTTACACTTTATTATTCATGGCTTTAAGAGCATCTCAAAGAAGAACAGATGTTGTTTTGACTTTTTCCAGCCCGCTATTTGTCAGTTTCAATAAGGTACATCCATGTGGGTGAATTGTCTGTTCAGACAGCTGAATTATCAGCAGGTGTGACCTTTGACCCCATCCCTCTCACCTCTGTCAACACACCGTGTGGTTATTTCTCCCTTAGACGTGAGGATGAATGCTACAACTCTTCTTTGTCTCCTTCACCTGCTGGTGGACAGACAACAGCGTGTTCCTCTTCAAAAACAACTCAACCCTTGTCTCTTCATGTCCAGGACTCAGCATCAGTATCTCTCGAGCGATGAAAGGCGACGAGACGGAGAGCGCCAGTGATGAATGATACGGAGGAATTCAATAAGTGTCACCTAACCGAAACAAACCAAGGTGATTTTCAATCTGGGAGCAAGTTAACCACACTGGGTTAAACATTACCATGTCTGTGATCATTGTCCTTCGTTACTAAACATTTTTGGTTCCCCACAGAGAACAGTTCTTTAAAGAACCATTTTCTCTGTATGAAAAACGTTTAAATAATCTAAAGAACCCTTTGTGGAACAGAAACATTCCATGGATGTTAAGGGTTCTTTATGGAACCATCGATGCCAATTCATATATTTCACATGGCAAGACAAGGCTTTTCTTGGCAGTCTGCCAGTCATTTTTACTAGGTTTGTACTTAGCACTTATGTACAAACACAGTGATATTAAAAGGCCAAATTCAGTATACATCTTATTGACTAGGCATAATATATAAAGGCAAGCAGATGCGCTAAGAATATTAAGAAAACATTATTTGCTAGGTATTAAGGTTAGTGTATGAGCCCAATATGATCAAAATGAATAATGATGCTTGCCTTAGCATTCCACTTACTGTCTCCACGTCCACATGCGCACAGATCAGTCCGGGTCATTGGTCTCCAGATGTTTCCTTAACGGATGAAAGTTAGAGAAGCTCCCTCGACGGTTGGCTGGGGTCAGTCTGGACCCGCACAGAAACCATCCACGCTTCCAAAGGGTTTCCGGCCACTCCACGCCACGCTCTGCCAATATTTTTTGATTTAGTCCCTCAGGATGTTGTAAGGGACACTGGCAGGAAGTGTGAGCTGACAGGCCTAGCATTGGGCGTGCGCGTTTCTGATAAGAGCTCGTATGGAAAATAATAAATCTAAAAACACCACAATTTCACATTTGATGGATGGTAATGCACAAAAGATGTAAAATATGTCGACAGCCTTTTGTGGCTGGGATGATTTGGAAATTTTGATGCTTAGAAGTGGAACAGACTTTTTTTAACCCTTTAAACATTCTTTTAACTACACTGTAAAAATGCTTTATCTAATCAAAAAAAATGTGGCAACAGATTACAAGCAATATTATTAATTAAATGTAACAAATTAGAATTGAGTAATAATTAACCAAATTAATTCCTTAAAGTTTAACAATCTAAAATGAGTAAAACTTACAACAACCAAAAAAACATAAATTTAAGTCACCATTATGATGATCAGTGTTTGTTTTAGGTTTGTTTTAAAATGACAGTTTTCTCCTTCAGTGATTCTGCTTGTTAACATCAGGTGTCTTCAATGTTGGCAATATAAAATAAATAGTTCTTAATTAATCTTTGACGTCTGTCTGTTAGTAAGATATTTTGTACAATTTTTGATGTAAAATTTACTCATTTTAAATGGTTAACTTTTAAGGAATAATTTGATTAATTATTACTCAATTCTAACTTGTTAAATTTAATTAATAATATTGCTTGTAATCTGTTGCCACAATTCTATTGATTAGATAAAGCATATTAATTTTTACAGTGTACATAAGTAACTTTGCAAATACATGTCAACTAACTCGCATTAGAGTATTAGTATGTAGACTAGGTTAGGATTAGGGTTAATAGAATAATTGACATGTAGTTGCTTTAGTCAGTAGAATGTCTGTTGTTGGACCATCACAATAAAGTGTTAGCAGATATTAAGCACAGTCGGTTACCCAATATTTTACAATATGTGTACTTACAGTGTAGTTACCAAAGAAAGTCCTCTGATATAAGGTAACTACACGCGGACTATAAAATAAAGTGCTACTAGCAGTCTACTAATACTCTAATAAGAGTTAGGTGACATATTGTTGCAAAGTTACTTATAGGCCTAGTTATAGAATGTTTAAAGTGGACCATTGAAATAGTGTTACTGTGGAACACACTACGCTACCATATCCTTTAAAGTCGGCATGAAATCAAATTGGACAAATCTTCTTTTTATATGTAATACTATAGTGTTTATTATAAATGATTTATCTGTGCACTTCATTATTTTTTTTAAAATGCATGTAGCCTTATAATCTTTCATCAAAGACATTACCCTTCCCTCCCCCATCGAAACGACCTCTCTTCTATTTCGATCTGATGGAATGGCGAAAGGGTGCGGCCAGATCCGATGAGACTGCGGCTCTCGAAGCACCGCCTCTCAGAGAAACGCATTCAAATCTGCCTCCATTTTGTTTGCAACACTCAACCTCCAAATATCCAATCAATTCCCGAAGCACGAAATCAAGCCCTGCCCTACATTTTTTTTTCTAATTTCGGATATACGTTACGAACAAGGAAAAATTACAATCTCAACTTCCGTTTCATGCCGACTTTAACTTATAATGTTAGTCAATGTTTCTTAGACCATCATCTGTCCTCTTTCTGGCCCTCAAAATCAAACTGGGGTTTTTGTTACTGTACCTTTTAATATTTCAATGTAAATTGTTATAATTGGTTATCATGTTCACAATAAGTATAACAGTGCTTATGTATATATTGTGAGTTTGTTCGGCTCGGCCCCATTTTTTAATAATCAGACTCTTTGTAAAAACCAGCATCAAAATTGTGACATTCACAAAACAATATGTGCTAAAAAATAGTATTATTGATTTTATTTTAAAATACATTAGATCTAAAAATATATTTCATCTCTTTGTTTCTAGCACAAGGAACTTTCATGCAGATCTGCAGAGCGACAGGATCAACACAAGGTTTGACAGACTTCACTCTGATTAATTCCTCTTCTCTTGTTTGGTAATAGTAACTCAGATGTTAATATGTAATCTAATTGATTTGAGATTTCTGAATGAAAGTTTTAGTAAAAGGTCTTGGTGGACTTTTGAGCTCTCAAACTTAGCACATGTCTACAGTATGTAGCCCAATCCTCTTTTTTCTGTGGAAAAAAAAACTCTTTAACCGCTTTAGCGGAAAGCAGGCACACGAGAGGCTTGATCTGGAGGTCTGCTGGCGGTGCACAAATCCTGCCTGCAGGTGTGATCTTGTTTTTCTTACACAGCTGAGATTTTCTTTTCCTGTCTCCTCAAGTTTTACTGAAAAGAAATCAAAAATGTGGAAAGCTTTCCACCTGACTTTTTGAAAACACCGTAAGATCGTTGTGAACAAAGAATTCATTATTAACAGTACTGTGTCAGTTTATGTAAGAGTGGCTTGCAGGGCGAGAAAGAGAAAGATCAAGAAATGTGGGCTGTGTTGATGGTAAAGTGGCGAGCAGCTCTGAATCATTGGCTTTGTTTGGAGACATGTCCTGGGATTTTGATCATACGCTTGAGATGGCGAGAGCAGAAAGCCGCTTAGCGCTGCGCATGTGATGTTTTACAAGGCAGTCATCACAGACACCTAAATACCAGCACACGTACAGAGCCTCTCGTATTTTTACAGTGTTGGAAAATGTAAAAAAAAAAGTGAAATTAGTGTGCTACTATTGCTAGTAGTAACATAAATCCCATTACTGAAGGATTTGAATAAACCTCATTTGTGCTATACAAACATGAATGATCCCTTAAATCATGTAACTTCTTGAGGTGTTGGATTACTGTTTTTATGTTAAAACTGATGAGAGAGACACTGGCAGCATCCGAAATCACATACTCCCCTACTATATATACAGTGTGTGACAAAAGAAGTATGTCTGAATTCCTAGTACTCATAAAAGAGAAGGCAAAAAAGTACCTATGACCTACTACGATGGACACTTTATTATCCCATGAGGCCACAGGAGAGGATTTATGAATGGCAGTGAAACGACGCAAGGTCGCATGATGATGACATCATGGTGAATGTCCATCCAGATTACATTCATATATAAATCATACTTTTTAAGCTCACAAAGTAGCTAATTATTCTTTCAAATTAAGTACCCACTCTAGATTATGTGGTTTCGAACGCAGACTAAGACTTTCACTGAACTAGGAACCTGAGCCATTTCATTTTAATATGCAGCATTAAATCTGAACATATAATATTAAAGTAAATCGAAATTAATTATAACAACAAAACCCTTCAAATTCATATACCATTCAAAAGATCGGGGTCAGTAAGATTTTTTTAATTGTTTTTGAAAGAAGCCAGATTGGTTGGTTGGTTCGGTTGGTTGGTTGGTTGGTTGGTTGGTTGGTTGGTTGGTTGGCTGGATTGGATGGTTGGTTGGATGGATTGGTTGGATTGGTTGGTTGGATTGGATTGGTTGGTTGGCTGGATTGATTGATTGGTTGGTTGGATTTAGTGGTTGGTTGGATGATTCGTTGGATTCGTTGGTTGGTTGGTTGGTTGGTTGGTTGGTTGGATTCGTTGGATTGGTTGGTTGGTTGGTTGGTTCGTATGATGGATTGGATGGATTAGTTGGATTGGTGGGTTGGTTGGTTGGTTAGTTGGTTGGATGGATTGGTTGGATTGGTGGGTTGGTTGGTTGGTTTGGTTGGATTGGTTGGATTCGTTGGTTGGTTGGATTGGTTGGTTGGATTGGATTGGTTGGATTGGTTGGATTGGTGGGTTGGTTGGTTGGATGGATTGGTTTATTGGTTGGTTGGTTGGTTGGTTGGTTGGATTGGTTGGATTGGTTGGTTGGTTGGATTGGCTGGTTGATTGGTGGGTTGGTTATATTCACCAAGGCTGCATTTATTTACTGTATTTAAAAATACAGAGATATTGTGAAATATTGTTACAATTTAATAAAATAACCGATTTTCTATTTTCAGTATCCAAATGTAATTTATTCCTGTGATCAAAGCTGAATGTTCAGTTGCTCCAGTTTTCAGTGTCGCATGATCCTTCAGAAATTATTCCAATATGATGATTTGATGCTTAAGAAACATTTCTGATTATCAGTGTTGAAAAAAGTGAAAACTATTGTATTTTGTGGAAACCCCAATAATTGTTTTCAGGATTATTTAATGAAAAATAACAGCATTTATTTGAAATAGAAAATCTTTGTAACAAAAGTAAAATGGTCTTAATTTATATTTCTTTTGACTCACAAAACAATGCAACATGTAAATCAGTGTCTTTTGGAAATATAATTGAGAGATGCCCTAAATTAATCAGTGAACAGTGACAGTTTTGATCCAAACCTTGTAAACCAATTTGAATGTCTTAATTGGTTTGATTGCATTGGGCTGTCCACACATGCAGTGAATTTAGAATTTATCGCAGGATGTCATGAGTACCTTTATTGTTTTGCTAATGTTAACGTTTGGATGCACAACAGAACACAGCTTTTGAAAATCGAATCATAAATGACACGTAACATGTTCTTCCGTTTTGACAGCACAACAGATTTTTGATTTCCAAATGTCCATTCCGGAGGGATGACAGTGTTTGTATATAAACTGCAGCAGTGTATAATGCATCATAACAATTTCTGACAGTTTTCCACACACAATGTTTTTATTATTTCTCTGTATGTGGGGAGAGACAATTGCAGTGCAGTAACTTCTAGCTAAATCACTGCATGTGTGAACGGCTATGCACTATGCAATGTAAAATAAACAACAGTGTATTGTCTTGTCACGCTACACTGCTAGTTGAAAGAGGGTTGGTTAAGGGTAAAGTTACACTGTTTTGAAAACAACTGAGCTGCTTTCACACTACTTATTTTTTTTTTTTTTTTTTTTGCTGTACTCACTACCAACCAGCTATTTCTAAAGCTTCTGAAAACAACCTGAATCCAGCCATTCAGTCTCTCTCTCTCTCTCTCTCTCTCTCTCTCTCTCTCTCTCTCTCTCTCTCTCTCTCTCTCTCTCTCTCTCTCTCTCTTTTATTCTCAGTTCACCTGCACTAACTCATGCCTGGTCTTGCATTGGTGTCTGTGGTGATTAATGCGATCCAACAGGTGTTTGCAAAGACAAACCTCTCCACATGTTGCAATAGAACTGAACCTCTTTTAGCCCTGCAGGCATTGTGCCGTGGCTCTATTCATCGTGTGTTTAAAAAAAAAATCTAATCACTGACAAGACTGGAAGAGTTGCTTCTTTTTTTTCTTTTAATGAAGAGAACTGTATTTCACCGACCGTGTAAAATGAACTCGAACTGAATACATACTTGAATTTGCAGTGTTTCTTTCGAGTTTTGGGGGGTTCTTCTTGTGTTTGACGACCCTGTAAACTCGCCTGAGAGTGTGTTTCCCGCTCTCAGCTGCATGTGTCATGCATGACTTGGAGCATGACGACGACGTGTGCCTGTTGGCGTGCGAGGAGTGCGACTTCGTGTGTACGGGGTGGTGCTGAGGCCTGCGGCAGTACTGCTTATGAACTGGTCAAGCGGCTTTTTGATTCTCAGTTTCAATGCCACGACTAACGGTGCTGTTCCAGCTGGACTCGTAATGCAGGACTCAACCAGACCTGCTGCGGTCACTCTGTTCCACGTTGTCAGCACAGTGTGCATGAAACGAGATCTTAATAAGAAAAACCTCATTCGCATCCAAGGGCTTGTCTACACCGTTTACTTCCCTCGGCACCTGCTCAGGATTTCATTTTTAAAGGGGTCATATCATGGATTTTCCTATTTAAATTTTCTCTCTGAGGGAGAAATGATACTAAAGTCTTTTGAACCAAAAAAAAAAAGGTTTATGACCGTTTTCTACTCTATCTGACCCTTAGAACTAAGGTTGTTTTATGCTGTTATGCCTTTAACTCTTAAAGAGAACATTTGTGGAGCACCTGATTCGCCTGTTCTTTTCTTTGTTTCTCTAACTTATCAAGTGCAATATGGCAGCCTTTAAACAGGAGAACTTGAAGGTTTTAAATCTAGCTCATTTGAATTCACAATTTTTCATTTATTTTGCCTGAGAATGGATGAATATACCAGATTATACCAGATATCAACAAATATACAAATAGTGCAAATGCTTTTCACAGACTATTTAAGAAATATATTGCGTTTCTTTGACGAATCAATGTTGATCAAAACTTGATGACGCGATCACATTCACAATCTCACAATCTCTGTATCTCCAAATGCGAAAAATCATCCGCTTATCAATTTTCCCGAATTAGCAAAGTTTAAAGGGCCCCTAAAATCAAAAGTTATGATTTCGATTTTAAAAATTAAGATTTTTAGCTTTTAGTATGAATATGTTGGCCTTAAGGTTATGAATTAACGGGTGTGTTCCAAAACAATGACAAAATTTGCATTTAGAAGATAAAGGCATTAAAAACAAGTAGTCTCTCACTTTGTTAAAATAGATCACAGAGTTTTATGACATCACTGCGGACTTCAGGTTCTCGTCACGTCTTCTGTCCAATTAAATGGTCTCTAGAATCTAAATATAGCATCGTATATTATAGCATTGAACACTAATGCTATAAATGCCACCTGGCCAAAGTGACCGTTGACACGTCACAGAGAAATATGGGTTGGTTATGTGTGTTTGGTTGCTCAAACGCTCAAGTTATATTCCGTTTTTCAACTGTATGTTGGTTAAGAATGAAATGGCTTTATTCACACCTTCACTATTGAATCCATCATCAGCGATCAGATTCGCTTCCATGGTGCTGTCAAGTACGACTTGCAGTCTGTGAGGTAAACTAAACGCTATTGGGTATTTAAAAAGGGGGAGGGGCCATTCAATATGTCTAGCCTTAGCTTCCTGTTTCAGTGGAAAGTACTTCAACGCATCAAACAAAGCTGCGCGTTCCAAGGCATTTCAGTGGGCCTTTAAGATTTCCATGTATAACCTTGAAATGAGATACAGCATTTTCCTGCGAACTGCGGGCCGGGTGTGCTGTTCAGGACAATACAAGTTAAAATTGCCTCATTCTTAATAGCAGGCATTAACGCTTGCATTATATTGTGACAGAATCAAACAGCTTGCAATGAAATGTGTCACAAAAATTGTGGAGTGAAATGGCCTTGTGAAACAATGTTGGTGAAATACTTTTTTTTGCACTGGTGAGGAAGTTTTAAATTCTGTAAGTCATATTTTCATATTGAAGGGTTTCAAGCAGTAAATATGATTTGTCCTGATATGACCTACTTTGTTATAAATAGTGTAAGTATATGCGGTCGCAACACAGTTCAACAAGTTAAACTGCTTATGTAAATTTAGTAAAAAAAATAGATGACAGAAAAGATCTAAGCATTGAAGTATGAAATATTGTGTGAAGCTAATTTGAATTTGTTTTAGATCATTAGACATGATTTGCCTTAAAAGCTGTCCAAAGCTTCAAAACCAATTTCCTTTGGAAGATAGGCCAGGCTGCAGTTTTTTTTTTGTGCTTGTCCTATTCCACACACATACCTTACAGTTTGTAAACTATCTTCTGCCCTTTTCTCTGTTAGCTAGGAACTCAATTTTATTTTTATTTTTTCCTTTATCAATGGCTGTTTTGGCACATCCTCTCCATGACAAACCCTTTCCAGTAACCGTCTCTGCAGGTTATTGTCACTGTGATATGTAATGGCCCAGGCCTTGGCAAGTGGGACAATGACTGCAAATTAAATATTTTGCAAGAGCCTGGCAGCAAATGAGCCAACCTCTTCTGGGTATTTACTCACTCCGTTTTCATCAGAAAGATGAACTCTCACACGGATGCCAAGACATGAAATGAAATGAATATGTGGTCTGAAGCGGATCAGGTCTGAAGATTTCGGAAAAACCTATAAAACTTGAGAAATTCCTCTTCTCAGCTCACTGCTGACTGATTCTGTCTCTGTATATTTATTTTAGTACATGGCTCTTCCATGAAATGTGCCTTTACTTCCAGCACCCATGGGATGTTTGGCTTTTGTTAAAATGTTGATGAAAAACGGTATATTTGATCTTGACTATACGTTGTGTGGTGCTTATTAATTTAAAATAATGTGATAGTCCAATTGAAATGACAAGTCTGTATGTAAGAAATCAACACTAGTCAATTGAAAACAAAAGCAGATATAGTTTCAAGTATAAGAAACATATGGCCTTTTTGTAAGAGAAAGGAATATGACATTGTACTGTACTTCACCTATAGGCAAGGAACAATGGTAAAATTGTGTGTGTGTGTGTGTGTGTGTGAGTCAGAAAGTATATACAATACACTGTGTTCAGGACAATAACAATTCAGGTTTTACTTTTTCAAAGAAATGTGTTTGTTTGTTTGTTTGTTTGTTTGTTTGTTTGTTTGTTTGTTTTATTCCTCATATCTTTTAAGATAACTGGTGTCAATCTCAGACAGGTTTGTAAGTTATCCAGGTTTTCTTAGGTAAATGGAAAACCTACTTAAAGAGGTTGTTCCACATTGTTAATCGAGTCATAGTTCTTGTGTAATATAGGGAGGAAGAAATATCTTTCAGAAGATGAAAAGCATAAAATTGTGCAATGTCTTACAACAGGCATGAAAGCAAATAGTATTCATCGAAAAACTAAATAGAAATTATCCGACTATCAAAAGATTTGTGTGAACAGAAGAACTCGGTCAGATAAGGTGTATTTATGGAAAGTTTTTCTGTCAAACTAATTATTTGTATTATACATAAGTTATCATGGCCAGACCCTGCAAACTCCTGAAAATCTCAGGATAAGGTTTAATACGGAGGACAAGAACGAATAAGGAGCAGTGTTAACGAAATGCTGAATAAGCAATTCATTTCGAAAGCAGAAAGCTGAAGTAAGAACTTAAAGAACTTAATTTAGTTGACCTTTGGTTGAGTAATAATCATTGCTTCCTCTCCTTTCCCTTCAAGTAAAGTAATTATGAAATTTCACATTGTGAGATCTAGTTTCATTGCGTAGACCACTGATATGTACCACTGATATATATCAGCGCCAGGATATTTGCTCACAGAGCTGTCATCACCCTTTTCTGAGCAGAGTGAATGAAACAGGTGTCCACCTGTAAAACAGCAGCAGTCTTCAAGCAGTAAAAAACACAATCTTTGAAACAGGAGATCAATTGTTTGAATCTCAAGACTACACAAAAGCACAGCCGCATCACTGAATTATGATAACCTTTGACCCCAAAGTCAATGTGTGCCTGTTAATGTCCCAGGAGAACAACGCCAAAGCTTTATGCCACATATCTGATGGCGTAGTCAATGAAAACAACTAGGTTAACATTTTAACAATAGTTAATGTTTTACATGCTACTCCAGGAACTGAGCGCTCTTGATTGTGGATGCTAATAAAGTTGTACATTTTTAAAGATAAGTTGACATAGTTATCTTGACAAACAATCTTGAAGGCTTTCTGTGGAACAAAAAAGGGCCAGAGTCCTGGTTGTGATCTAAATCATTTGTTTACAGTTCCTCTGAGAGAAACATGTGCACAATGAAATCACTGTTCTCCAGAAAGTGTTGTGTATGTGTGGGTTTATCATCCGCTCCAGAACACAGTTACAGAAAGCATTCAAAAGCAGTTTAGAAGACACATGCATTTGTTTATGCAGGTGTACATGTACAGTGGCCCCCAAAAGTATTTGGAAGCTTAAGCAAAATGTATACACTTCAAGTAAATTGAAGAATGAACTAGTGTGACGTCATTATGAACAAATTCAAGCCAAAGCGAAGTTCCTTTGGAGTTTGTTTATGGATTTCAAACAGTCGTCTTTTCCGTCCGTTGAGGTCAGACAAGTAAAAACAAACACACTGGAGAGTTTTTTAGAAATTATTATTATCAGGAGATATAATACATAACCATGTTAACCTCAAACAACACGGAACAATGAACAGACAGAAATAAGGGTTTAAATACACAAACATTTAACTAAGGAACACCTACGGGCAGGCAGACAGAGAAAACCAAACACGACCATAAAACATAACCGAATCAATACACCCCCGGAAGGCGAATCTTCGCACCTTAAACAAAGAAAGTAAAGATGAGGGAGGGTGGGGGCTGTGATGGTGGACGAAGGGTGAAGGACAGGGAACAGAAAATGTCAGCAGGAGAAACCTGGAAGGCGATGACGGTGGGAGCCAGGAGCAGGAGGAGCCAGACGGAGATCCAGACCACAGCCAGGACAAAGGCCCTTGGCGAATCCGCCAAAGGAGGGAGGAGCTATGATGGAGACTTGGCAGGTTTAACCAGGGGGACCAGAGATGGAGTTGGTGCCGATGTAGGTGGAGACCTAGCCGAAGAGCCGATGAGACTGTGCCACCGATGGATCAGGAGACCGAGGTAGAGCTGCAGTAACAAGCATCCAAGGTAGAGCCAGGGTGCCAGAGAACCAAGGCTGAGCCGAAAGGGTGGAGGGACAAAGCGCCGCTGAAAGCCTAGAAAGTCTGTGGCACAGGCAGAGCAACATCTGACCAAGGAGGGACAATGGAGTCTGGTGGTGCCATAAGAACGATGGTCCCAGATGGAGCCAAGGGAGGTCAACAAGCCATGGTGGAGTGACGAGCTAGCTTGGCGGCTAGAGGTGGAGCCAGGGCAGGGAGAGCAGGAAACCGGAAGACCCAAGGCAGATCAACACATGAGGTGGGCAAGGGAGGCTGGGCGGAATCACAGGAGATGCAGGAGACTTGGAGCTGGGCGGGACCAGTGGAGACAAGGGAGGCTTAGAGCTGGACCGGACGAGTTGAGACAAGAGAGATTTGGAGCTGGACGGAACCAGTGGAGACACAGGAGACTCAGAGCTGGAGACAAGGGAGACTTGGACCTGGACGGGACCAGTTGAGACACAGGAGACTTGGAGCTGGAGACCAGTTGAGGCACAGGAGACTTGGAGCTGGAGACCAATGGAGTCAAGGGAGGCTTAGAGCTGGACGGAACCAGTTGAGACAAGGGAGACTTGGAGCTGGACGGGACCAGTGGGGACACAGGAGACTTGAAGCTGCGACCAGTGGAGTCAAGGGAGGCTTGGAGCTGGATGGAACCAGTGGAGACACAGGAGACTTGAAGCTGCAACTAGTGGAGACAAGGGAGGCTTGGAGCTGGACGGGACCAGTGGGGACACAGGAGACTTAAAGTTGCGACCAGTGGAGACAAGGGAGGCTTGGGGCTGGACGGAACCAGTGGAGACACAGGAGACCTGAAGCTGCGACCAGTGGAGACACAGGAGACTTGGAGGTGGAGACTAGTGGAGACAAGGGAGACTTGGACCTGGACGGGACCAGTTGAGACACAGAAGACTTGGAGCTGGAGACAAGGGAGATTTGGAGCTGGACGGGACCAGTGGAGACACAGGAGACTTGAAGATGCGACCAGTGGAGACAAAGGAGGCTTGGAGCTGGACGGGACCAGTGGGGACACAGGAGACTTGAAGCTGCGACCAGTGGAGACAAGGGAGGCTTGGAGCTGGATGGGACCAGTGGAGACACAGGAGACCTGAAGCTGTGACCAGTGGAGACAAGGGAGGCTTGGGGCTGGACGGAACCAGTGGGGACACAGGAGACTTGGAGGTGGAGACTAGTAGAGACAAGGGAGACTTGGACCTGGATGGGACCAGTTGAGACACAGAAGACTTGGAGCTGGAGACAAGGGAGACTTGGAGCTGGACGGGACCAGTGGAGACAGGAGACTTGAAGATGCGACGAGTGGAGACAAGGGAGGCTTGGAGCTGGATGGGACCAGTGGGGACACAGGAGACAAGGGAGGCTTGGAGCTGGACGGGACCAGTGAAGACACAGGAGACTTGGAGCTGGAGACTAGTGGAGACAAGGGAGACTTGGAGCTGGATGTGACCAGTTGAGACACAGGAGACTTGGAGCTGGATACAAGGGAGACTTGGAGCTGAATAAGACCAGTTGAGACACTGGAGACTTGGAGCTGGAGACGAGGGAGACATGGAGCTGGAAGGGACCAGTGGGACAAGTGACTATTAACCAGTAGAGTAGTAATTAAAAACCAAAGAAACTAACTAGGAACACAGACGGGTTGGCAGACAGGAAAAACCAAACATAATGACAATGAAACTGCACATAACTATTACAATTATATTTATCAAAGATATTTCTGTTGCTTGGTCTGCCATCTTGGATGGACTTTTCATTGTGCTAGTTGCATTCTGGAATATTCCTTCATACAATACTGCGTGAGAATTTGACCAGAATACTTTTTCTAAAAAAGCTTTTTGGGGCCAGATCTATTTATGATTCTGTAGGTTTATGAATGTTTTTTATTTTTTAATATTCTGAAAGCATTTCCAGTTGTATTATAGCATGAGCCCACCAGACAAAACGTATTCTGTGGTGTCAGATCAAAGCATCATTTGAAAACATTTCCTTTAGAGTTCAATTTGTTTCAAAGAACTTGTCACTGGCCTGTGGTTGCAGTTGCAGTCATGGAACAAAAGTCATAGACAGAAACCAGAAGTTTGCTGTTGCCTTTGTAAAATAAAATTAAAAATATTTTATCTGGAAAATTGTGTATGTGCTAAATTAAATTCAAACAGAAGCATGTTATATGTTAAGCCAGGACAGCCTCTGGGACTTTCGAGGAACTGAACACTTCATCCACACTCTATGATCTCCATGCCTGTCCACTGCCTTCAGCTGCTCCAATAGTTGATGCGTTTATGGTCTGCCCACACTGCAGTTCAAGCATATCTAAAATGATTGTCTTCAGCAAGCAAATAGTAATCTCTCCTCCTACACCAGGGTTGGAATGCTGGCCAAGAGGAGGCCGCTTATTCACCACAGGGGCCGTATCAAAATCTATCCAGTGATTCTGATCTGAAACGAGGAAGAGCCCCTCCTAAAGATGAGTCAAACACAGATTACTAATGCAATCTCTATGACAACAGCCATTAGTGAAGCTCCCGCCCACACCCAGCTGTAACTAATATAGTGTTCTTTCTCAAAAAACACAAATAATCTGGAAAAAAAAACTGACTACTTAGTACCTGGAACTTAGTCATAATCATTAAAATCAGATGACTGATGGCACAGGCTACACTTAATTTCATATTTTGGGAGAGAGTATCTACCGTGGCATCAGCATTCAAAAAGCAATAAGCTTCACCTGTTAGGGTGAGTATTTCTTTGACAGATAATTCTTCTGGAGAAGGGGTTTTGGGGTGAGGGATGGTGGAGATTTATGGAAAGGAGTGGGAGTGAGGTATGATCTCGCTGATGGCTGACTGACGCACAGCTTGAAAGCATTAAAAGGGCTGATGCAGCGTAATACAAGAGTAATACACATTGCACACATTCGCATGCAAAATGTCATCCTAGGTGATTACAATGTGCCGTATCCAAAGAAAAATTGCTGTTACTTTAATTATTTATAGGATAATCCAAGATTAGCATTCTTCATTATTTGCTCATCCTCGTGTTGTTCCAATCCCATTTGACTTCTTTTTCATTGGAACCCAAACAAGAATTTTTGTGTTCTCATATAATCATTGATTGTCGTGCATAGACAGGACTTGCTTCGTGCGATAGAGTTTGAATCTCATTGGCTCTTGTGGAAGCTCAACCATGCTGCGCAACACATGAGAATGAACCTCATTGGTTCTTGCTGAAGCTCAAATGTGCTGCATAACATGAGTGAACCTCATTGGTTCCTGCTGAAGCTCAAACGTGCTATGTAACATGAGAATGAACCTCATTGGTTCTTGTGGAAGCTCAAACGTGCTGCATTATCTCGCATCAAGCATGCTTTAGCTTCCATGACCAAATTTGGATGCTTTTTAGCAGTGGTTCTCAACCTCTCCTGCAGGGACCCCCTGACAGGCCATGTTTTTGTTTTGAGAATTATGAGGGAATATATTTTCAATAGAGGAACAGAAATCTCTCAGATTTAATGAAATACTGCATATCTTATGTTCCGAAGATGGAAATTCAACAAAAGACTTATGGATTTAGAACAACATGAAGGCGAATAAGGCATGAATGCGGATGACAGAATTAAGAAATTCTTTTTCCTTTCCATGGGACTGTAATTATATGGACAAGAGTGACCAATACAAGCTTTCAAAACATCTCATTTTGTGTTCCACTGAAAAAAGAGTAAGTCATACAGGTTTTGAAATGATTGACATGACATGAGACGTTAGTAAATAACGACAGATTATCATTTTTGTATGATCTATTACTCTGAGTCCTGGCACAAACGTTATTTCTGAACATGTCTGAATGGGTGGCAGTTTTACCAGAAGCTAGAATAACAGTGATGATTGACAGCGCTGCACTACACTTCAGGTGGAACAGTACTGCACTCAGCCAATGAGATTAAATACATGTTCTCTTTCATTTTCAGAGATAAACAGATATTTTCAAAACATCCTGAAGCATGCAACGTATCTGGTTTATACATAGTGCACAAGTGCCAGATTTATGACAAGTATTCATTGCTTCAGTCCCTGTTTATAAGTGGACTTCTCTCGGAGCTCATAGCAGCATTTTATCAAACACACTTGTCTGGTTGACATTTGCTGTGATTTCTGGCATTGTGAAACAGCACTGCCTGCCCTACATCTTCCCTAAACAACGCACTAGAGCAGGACAGCTGGTTGGTTCATTTCCTGCCTCACTGTTTTGGTATTTTTATCTCCGTTTCTCAATTTACAAAGTTAGAAAAAAATATTCTTGTAATTTGGAGAAGTGAATCAGATGATGATGTCATTCAACAATGCATAGTTCTCCTTACACTGGTTTCCTTGTTCCTGCACACACACACTTACACACCTTGACCGAAGTTAACTCCACTTTCTGTTTGTTTTTCAGCTCAGAAACTGGATGTGCAACAGCTGAGTGACTCAATCCCTGCATGCAATTAGGCAATAACTCAGAAACCAAAAACAGTCTGCCCAAAAATCTAGCTCTTTCCATATGAGTCTCCTGTTAGAACTGGTTCTTGAGTTTTTCAGGTGGATTTGATGGTCCACTTTAGACATTAAAAGTAACTTTGCAACTATGTGCCAACTAATCTAATTAGAGTAGATGAGTAGACTAAGACCTTGTTTTGATGCTTTCCAACAGACCTTCTACTTATTATAAGTGCCTTAACTTACTTACCCTATCCCAAATGAAAATAAAGCGTAATCTTAATTTAGGCTGGCATTGGTGGGTTGGTTGGTTGGTTGGTTGGTTGGTTGGTTGGTTGGTTGGTTGGATGGATGTTTGGTTTGGTTGGATTGGTGGGTTGGTTGGTTGGTTGGTTGGTTGGTTAGATGGTTGGTTGGTTAGTTATTGGGTTAGTGGGTTGGTTGTTTGTTTGGATGGTTGGTTGGATTAGTGGGTTGGTTGGTTTGGTTGGTTGGATTGGTTGGTTGGATTGGTGGGTTGGTTGTTGGGTTGGTTTGGATGGTTGGTTGGTTGGTTGGTTGGTTGGTTGGTTGGTTGGTTGGTTGGCTGGTTGGTTGGATGGCTGGTTGTTTGGTTGGTTGGTTGATTGGTTGGATTGGTGGGTGGGTTGGTTGGTTGGTTGGTATGATGGATGGTTGGTTTAGTTGGATTGGTGGGTTGTTTGGTTGGTTAGATGGTTGGTTAGTTATTGGGTTAGTTGGTTGGTTGGTTGGTTGGTTGGTTGGTTGGTTGGTTGGATTAGTGGGTTGGTTGGTTGGTTTGGATGGTTAGTTGGTTGGTTGATTGGTTGGTTGGATTGGTTGGTTGGATTGGTGGGTTGGGTTGGGTTGGGTTGGTTTGGATGGATGGATGGATGGATGGTTGGTTGGCTGGTTGATTGGATGGTTGTTGGTTGGTTGGTGGGTTGGTTGTTTTTTTGGTTGGTTAGTGGGTTGAGTTGGTTGGTTAGTTGGTGGGTTGGTTGGTTGTTATTGGATGGTTGGTTGGTTGTTTGGAAGGTTGGTTGGTTGGTTAGTTGGTTGGTTGGTTGGTTGGTTGGATGGATGGTTGGATTGGTGGGTTGGTTGGTGGGTTGGTATGAACATCAAACATGATTTAATGGGCTTATTGGTTCTTGCACTGAACGTTCATGTTCCAGATATTTGATGTAGTCTGTGATTAGTGTTTTGAGAGTGATTAAAGGCTTACATTTGAATCTGTTTATTATATTAAGTGATCATGTCACACCTACAGTTAGAATATATCAGGTGAGTCACATTAAATAATTTCATGCAACCTCTGTTATTTTTGAGGCTTTTGACCTTGATTGATTTTTGTTAATGTTTAAAAAAGTTGAAATATTCTTTAGAACACCATTTGTGTTCCACAGAAAAGTAGATGAGATTTTTTTAAAGTAATTTATACCTTTATAGTGTTTTATATACTTTTTTGAAAAGAGTGTTATTATATTATGTACTTTATATACTTGTGTAGTATTTGTTTAATATATATATATATATATATATATATATATATTTTTTTTTTTTATATATATTCTTTTTTAATATTTCAATTTATCTTTAACTTTTTTTCAGTTTGGTAATCTAGTACTTCAGCTAGCTTCCAATTTGCAGTTAAGCTTCCTCTTAATTTAATTATTATAATCTAATATCTATTGTATTTAATTTATTTAATATAAGTTTGTATATATAATATAATAAAGTACAAACTTTTATATTAATCGATTTTGACGGCACTCATTTTTTTAATAGTAATTCGTTTTAGTTTTATTCACTGATTTGAATCTTTACAATTGGTGGAAAATAGCTGCATGAAGATTCTTCAAAAAATCTCCCCTTGTGTTCCATGAAGAGAAAAAGAAAACAAGAGCATGCCAGTTTAGAACGACATGAGATTGAATAAACAATGACAGAATTTTCATTTTGGATTTTTTTTCTCTTTTTGGATTTTTTTTCTCTCTCTGTAAACACAGAGGGCCACAGTCAGCCAAAAGAGAATAAGTCTGAGGTCCTCGCACACTAAACAGAATCCATTCTAGCAATCAGATATCAGAAGTGTGGGTTGTTTTGAGTTACTCAGGGGATCTGAAACCTAAGATGAACTGTATATATTAACTGTTTACATATGCTCTGCTATAGAAGCTCTGTTCTGCTTGTAGTCTCCTAAAAGACAAACACAGAGAGGGAATAATATGGGAATACATCTGCAGGTGTCTTTGAGTTGTGGTTCGCTTGTCCTGACATGCACGTTATTCTCGTTTAAGGAGGAGTTGTGTCATTATCCTGAGAGACAGCGGCAGGCCAGCAGTGCGCCTGTATCAAAACAAGCACGGTCACAAACATCTCTTAATTGCATCGTGTTCCTGAAACCAGTGTTATATAATTGTCTCTGACACCTAGTCTAACGGGTTTCTTGATCAGACTTGATGATGATGATGATGATGAAAGAATAGAATATCACATTTCATGTGAAAAACTAGATTCTTATGTTTTCTTAGGAAAAGAAAACATGCTTACATGTAGAGAGGTTGTTGCCAAAGCTAGTGTGTTTTGAATGTAACTGACCCAAGTCAAAAGAGCCCACCTCCAAGTCTCTGATATTTGGTCCCTAGATATTGCTGCTTCATGTCTGTGCGTTTTTTTTTCTTCCTGTTAATCAGTCACGAGGTTGAAATTGTAAGCTGGATTCAAATGAAATGGGACATCCTCAAAAAGCTTTGAGGCATCATTCATGATCATAGCAGTGATTTACACAGCTTACTGAGGGTACGTTTTTTTTATATAATTGTCTTATCAAGCTACCTTTTCTTTATACTTACAGTAAATGTAGGCCTATAATGTTATTATAATCACTGTTAATTTTCCATTGAATGTTTATTCATATGTATAGACCTAGATGCTTCCTGTTTAAACTTGTATATCCCCGTGCAAAAAAAAAATCATTTGCTAATATTTTCATCCTGATAATTTAATTATAATTGAATAATGTTGCATTAAACTAGAAGATAATGCAAAAGACAAGCATTTTATATTAAAGTCAGCATGAAAAATACGTTTTAATAGGAAAAATGTAAGGCGGGACTTGAATTTGTCCTTGGGGAATTGATTGGATGATTGTATTGTGGTTTGCTATTGCTGTGATGTCATGCAATTGACAGTTTTTTATTTTTATTTTTTTATTATTCTTTTTTTTAAATGCTTTATTTAAACATTTAGTTTACACAGTAAACAACTAATAATAACAACAACACAATAGCAACAAAACAGAACAACTCACAAAACAGAAGTTAGACAATAATAAACCATGCGATTGACAGGTTGTCCCGCCCTAGCGCCAGTAAACACGTCATAAGAGAATAGAAGATGATTTTGCTTGCAGGGATGGGAAGTTATTTTGATTATGAGGATTATGAGGGCACATGAATAAACAAAAAATAATGATGTGCACGGAAAAAATAATTTATAATAAATACTGCAATATTCCATAACGGAAAAAAAAACAGTCCATTTTGATTTCGTGGTGACAAGCAAATACTAGTCTCAATGGTAACACTTTAGAATACTGTATCTTACTTACTGCATAACTAATAAGGAATTAATGAAGAACTAATAGGTAATTCTTTATTAACACTTAAGTCACTACTGTTAACTACTAAGGAAGATGTGTTAACTAATCAGTATGTAATATAATGTTATGATTGTGTTAAGTATCAGTTAGTTAATCAATAGCTAATCAATTCGGTCATACCTCCTAAAGAACTACTATTAATGATCTATTAATTAAGGTTCAAGAAAAAATAACTAAGAAGTAACTACTAATTAACATTCATACACATAGTCAGTTTGTCATTCTTCATCACAAATAAGAAAGATAAGTTCAGACATTTACCTATAGGCTCTGATCTGCAAATAAGCAAAAACATATCATGTATATTACACCTTATTATTATACTTAGTTCTTATACATTTTAAACTTCTTTTGCACCGTTCAAGTTCCGGCAATATCGCGGTAGCCACATACACTGAGCCTGGGTTCTCCCAAGGTTTTTTATTTATTTATTTTTTTTTCATTTTGTCACCTGATGGAGTTTTGGTTCCTTGCCACTGTTGCCTTTTTCACCTCTCTTCGCCTTTGTCGCAAGTAATTGTCGTGTATTTTACAAAGGTTTAGATGATTACATTAATATATATAGGCTATATATATATATATATATATATATATATATATATATATATATATATATATATATATTATTATTTTTTCAGTAAGTTTTATTTGAGTCAGAAGTATGTTGTAATTCTTTATTAATTACTAATGGGTTCCCTATATTTTCACTTTAGAATACTGTTTCAGGTTCTAAGTAACTCCTGAAGGACTATCTAATAATTATTTATTAATTACTAATAAGTTCCTTATATTTTTACTTTAGAAGACTGTTTCAGGTTATAAGTAGCCTAATTCCTAGATAATTATTTGATAATTATTTATTAATTGCTAATGGGTTCCCTATATTTTCACTTTAGAATACTGTTTCAGGTTCTAAGTAATTCCTGAAGGACTATCTAATAATTATTTATTAATTACTAATAAGTTCCTTATATTTTTACTTTAGAAGACTGTTTCAGGTTATAAGTAGCCTAATCCCTAGATAATTATTTGATAATTATTTATTAATTACTAATGGGTTCCCTGTGTTGTCACTTTAGAATACTGTTCCAGGTTCTAAGTAATTCCTGAAGAACTATTTAAAAGTTATTTATTAATTACTAATAAGTTCCTTATATTTTCACTTTACAAGACTGTTTCAGATTATAAGTAGCCTAATTTCTGGATAATTATTTGATAATTCTTTATTAATTACAAATGGGTTCCCTATATTTTCACTTTAGAATACTGTTCCAGCTTCTAAGTAATTCCTGCAGAATTATTTGATACTTATTTATTAATTACTAATAAGTTCCCTATATTTTCAGTTTCCCTCAGTCGTTGCCTCAAATACATGGATTTACTCAGTGGCATTCGATGCTGAGGAAAACAGACACACACAGTACCGTATATAAAATATGCGAATAATCTGAGGTTAGTTTTGTATGACTGTTTAGTAGTTACTTCTTAGTTATTTTTCTTGAACCTTAATTAGTTGATAATTAATAGTAGTTCTTCAGGAGGTATGACAGAATTCATTAGCTATTGATTAACTAACTGATACTTAACACAATCATAAAATTATATTACATACTGATTAGTTAACACATCTTCCTTAGTAGTTAACAGTAGTGAAGAAGTAGTTAATGAAGAATTACCTATTAGTTCGTCAATAATTCCTTATTAATTCTGCAGTAAGTAAGATACAGTATTCTAAAGTGTTACCGTCTCAATGTATGTTTGCTTTGATGTATTTAGAAATAAATAATATCTCCAATTCTTTGTTAGGCTGTTATGCAATGACTTTAATGAAAATATGAAAAATTGTAGAGTCTTGAAGTAGGCTACCTTCTGCGTATGCGTCCTGTGTCAGTCAGCTGGCGGTGACGCGCAGAGGAATCCGAGAAGAGCCACTCATTGAACTCTTGAGGAACGCGCCTCCAGTGGAGTAGAGCGTTCTGCTGATGACTGCGCATGCGCATTCCTCAAAGTTCAGTGAGCGTCTCTGACTGCTCGGATTCCTCAACGCCGTCTTCACTTCAGTCAAGTACTCACTGCGCGCGACATGAGTGAGCTAGCGCGCTTCTCGGACTTTCGGCTTTATTTGCTCTTCTTGAGTTAATCACTGGTGACAAAGTAAAACGATACTGAAGAAAAAACACGATGTAGTGCAAATACCGACGCTGGACTGTTACATTTTTTACCTGCAAAGCAGAGTTGTATAGTATCGCGCTGGAGGAGAAGTAGACAGCGGTGGGACAAACATGCTCTCGCCGTTCTTGGCGTATTTTCTGTCGCTTGTGTTTCTGTGTAGGATTGCGCGCTCCCAGTACTCAAGCGACCAGTGCAGCTGGAGGGGCAGGTGAGACACGCTTTAAACATTCACTTTAAACATTCACTCTTCTGCATATGTAAAAATAATTTCAAATTAATAAATTGCAGTAGGAGTTTTAACTCTTTAACGTCCAACATTGAATTTGGAGGTGTCAATCAATGTTGTTGTTGAGCTGTTGATACTAAAACAAACAGAATATTAGCCTAACATTAAATCATGATTAATATAATTACAGTATGCGAAGTCTCAGTATGAGCAGTGGTAGTCTATCATTAGTTGGCTATTAAAGGTATGTTTATTAGTTGAGTAATTGTAGTTTTTATTTTATTTTTTTCTATCAGGCCCATTATTTGTTGGAGTGATACCATTGTTATGAGTGGAAGTGGTTGTAGCATCTGTATTAATTAACATTGTATCATTATATTCTTATTTTTTCAAATAAGAATTCTGTTTACATTTCCTTACTCAGATTTGCACTGTTAAAGTGTATTTTGTTCAAAAAAAAAATTTGTTGAGTTAAACAAGATTCAACTCATTTAAGTCAGGTTAATGTAATTAAAGTTGAAATTACTTTAACATCCAAGTTGATTGTACTTAAATGTTTTTACAGTGTACAGTCTTGTTATTCTGTCCTGCTGTATGTTAAACCTTTCTGGGATAACCTGAAAGCAAAATCTGATCAGTGATTCATTTCTGCTCACTGGTTTGACCTAACCCAGATTAATCTCTCATGTATAATATGCAAATCACTCTGTTCTTTGTTTGGTTGAACAAATGAACTTTTCTTGAGTTAATAAACTATTGCCTATACACACTCACACCGGCTATGACATTTTAAACTGAGAAGCTTTTAGTTTAATACAATTTTATTTGGTCATCTTAGCTTTAAGTTAAATGTGAAATGTTTTGATCACATGTCGACGATGAATCTTAGTTCATGCTTGAGATTTTCTCTGCCACATAACTTCATCTCATAACAATGCTTGTTGTTATTCCTCAACAATAGCTCTCTTCCTTAAACACAACGTATGTCGGCTCTCTGTGAAGTCTTTTTACAGTAAAAAGGCTGAGTGTGCTGTACAGCCATAATCTGCTGTTGATTCGCCAGGTCTTGGTTCAGCCTCTCATTACGGCAGGGCTGCATTTCAAACGCTCTTAATTAAAGAGGAGCCGTTATAAATGAGGACACGGCAGCTTGCGAGTCTGCCCCGCACATGTGTCACCCCAGGCTCCACATGAGTTTTGGGTCCTCACCTCTCATTTTGGTGAGAGTTTAATCTGGGGCCCTAAATTCATCTCTGATTGTAGAACCGCTGGAGGGTTCGGATGCAGATGGCTCATTTTCTGCCTAGCTGACATCAGGCCACAGACTCGAGGCGCAGAACCGCAGATGATGTCTAAAAGTAGAGGAGAGAGTCTTTTTGTGTGGCCGTTGGACAGCGGCAGGACTGCTGCCCGGACATGCAGATCCTCGTCGTTTTGAGGAGTTGAAAGCGAGGGGAGGTTCAACTGCGTGACCTGCATTTGCAATTGCATGCTCCGGGTTCGGCTACTGTCTCCGCACTTGTCTGCGGAGAGGCCCGTGTGTCCTCAGGAGCCATTGACTTGCGCTTCAAAAATGCTACCCACGGCAGTATGCCCAGTGTTGGGTCTTGCCAAAGCGTTGGAAAGGAGAGAAGAAAAATGAGAGACGGTTAATGTGTATGTGTGTGCGCATGCCTGCACGTGACGGGTCATGCAGCAAGCCTTGCGCGTGGGTCTTAACACCTTGTGTGAAAAGACATTAACTTCATTCTTCCTGCTCGGAGAAAAGCTTTCCTTTCATATGAGCTTCAGCTTTGGACTCGACTCTGGCGCAGACTTTTCAGAACAATCGCCCTAATGTTTGAAGTTTCCTTTGCTGGTGTTTTACATTAAAGGCCACCGATAGAAGATCCAACCATCTTTATTAAGGGGATTACCCTGGTGTGAGATGCCACCATTTGCTTCAAACCAGGCTGGTTTGCCTTTTTTTTAATCTACGTAGTTGTTTGTTGAAATTTACCAGCTATAAATCCAATGTCAGAATTAGATAAGTAGCCTAATACTTCACAATGTTTGATGTTTGACAACTGACCTGTTCTAAAACTTGGTGAACTCCCATTTCCCTTCCATGGTTTTAAGGCAACATATGATTGCTTCCAGACTGTAGCCAGCACAATCAAGACTGCCTTCTGAAATCATTTATTTTGGCAGAATTTATTAAGAAGCCAATATCAGAATGAATGCGCTTAGTGAACACAATACCTTCTTCATGAAGTCGAAAGAGACATGGATTGTTTTTTTAATTATAAGATTGTATTTAAAGTCACTAATATTATCCCTTCAAACTCATCTTTGATCATCAAAATTTTAAACATATTTCCTTGAAAAAAAAGTTGTTATCCCTTAAAATAGCTTGAATGTAAACACCATTGCCTCATTTAGTATATGCGTTCTATGAATATGCAGATTAGGCCTGCCAAATTGGTTGACTTGATACAAGGTTGTTTGTGTCGTTAGAAACCAGCGATTTCAAACCGTGTTTTTAAGAGTGTTTGGTTCATTGGGAGAAAATACTCAGCAATTGCATTGACTTGTGAATTTGCAAATGGTTTGTCTTAAAGCATGTTAAAAACAACACATAGGTGTATATTTTTTTACTTTCATGCAGTACTGAATTGTTTTGATAAAAAGAGACTAATTTGATTAAAAATATACTTTTTTAGATCCGATAGACCAATATTTTGGCCCATTTTTTGAGTTTATCTTTTCTAGTGGGCGACCAATATATTGCCTTGGCTGATACATTGTATTGGCCAATAGGGGATTATCACGCTTCCGGGTTTCATGGGCGGGATTTATCAACTTTGTGCATGTCCACTTCCGTCGCAGTTCAACAATGGCCGAAACGAAGGCTAGATGTCACTGCTCTGTTTTGCTTTGTAAATCTAACCAACAACGCCAACCCTACTGAAGTATTCATTAGGGTGAATTGAGTATAATGAAGAAGTGGATTAAAGCGGTTCGCCGGGATGAAGGTCCAAACTTTAAAATAAAACAAGGTAGCACGTTTGTTTGTAGCTGGCACTTTAGTGAATCAGACTAATTTACCGGGATGCCGTATAATTAAACCTAGTGTAGTTCGTCATCAGTTTACCAGAGTGATCGGCTATTCAACGGAAGTGGCACTGAGAACCATCATATTCACTGTGTACTGTATGTTAAATTAGCTTTGCCAGAACAAATCGCACCGATCTATCAGTGCACTGGTTTCAGTGTTTACTCTTTTTTTATTATTATTCTTTGTTTTAAACTTGCAATAAAAGTGACCGATCTTTTCTTGTGTATCGCCGCATCTGAGTGCATCAGATTATCAAAAAACACGTCACGTTTAAAAATAGCTTGAATGTAACTACAGCTTTTCCTCATTTAGTGCATGCGGTTTTATATGCAAATTGGCCCTGCCTCCACTCACTCGCACCATCTCAGAGATTCACTCATTGACAATCACACTTTGACCTGATTGGTTTCAAGGTAGTTTGTGACGTCAGCAATTTCACTGCAGTTTTAAGGAGAAAATACTCAGCATTGGAATTGACCTGAGTTTACATATGATTTTCACCACAGGGGGACTTTAAGTATAAATAAGATTTGTTTTATAAATTAAAATTTAATTTTAAACGGATTTATTTCCAATTATTTCAGTAGATATTATGTAAATAAATACGGATTTAATGGCAGCAGTTGTTATGCTTGTGTTATTTATTATCTTAAAATTAAATGGTGGGATCTTATTTATTGGCTTTATCAACCATCGCCCACAAAAAAAAAAAAAATTATCTGTTAACCACTATCCGCAATATTCTGTTTTTATTCGGTTAATCTATAATCCAATTTTATTTGCCTTATTAAGTTGTGTTTTATCATGTATATTGGAATTGCATTGGCCATCACCTGATTTAATTTGTGTGAGCAGTGTCGGTGTATTTTTATGCTTATTACAAAGTTAGCTTAAATAAAAATTTATTGGAATCAGTTGTGAGTTTCTCATCATGTGCTTCATTTGAGGTTTGCTATTTGCAGCCTATGTTACTTTTGGGGTTGAGTTTTTCAGGATTCTGCCATTTAAAGTAGGGTAGATCCTGCATCAGAGCTTATATCTCTTTTCTCTGCCTTCTTGTAGTGGTCTGACCCATGAGGGACACACGCGGGATGTGGAACAGGTGTACCTCCGCTGCGCCCAAGGCTCCTTGGAGTGGCTCTACCCCACAGGGGCCATCATCGTCAACCTGCGGCCAAACACATTGTCCTCTGCGGCGTCTCTTCTCTCTGTCTGCATCAAACCCTCTGCGGAGTCCAGCGGGACCCACATCTACTTGGACCGGCTGGGAAAACTGCGATTGCTCCTCCATGAGGAAGATCAGGCAGAGGGAAGAGTGCACTGTTTCAGCATCCAGGACGGGGCGCTCTTCATTCGAGGCAGTGCCTCAAAGGGACATCAGCCGAAAAATCACAGCCTTCCAGTATGAGCTGGTCAACCACAGACCAGGAGCTGATCCACAGTCATTATCTGGTATGATGTTCTCTTGATCTTTAAAGACTCCCTTGACAAGCACAGTTTTCTTTCATGTCAAGTACTTTCTCAGAATTTTTTTTCCCATCAAATTAAAGGAGTTGTATTCGGAAGGGGGAAAAAAAATCTAACAGAAAATGGCCTCAATGCCAATAGACATCAGTTAAAAAGCCCAATTTTGATTTCCTGGATTCTTTGATGGAACAGTAAGATTTTTTTTTGTGGTTTTGAAAGAAGTTTCTCATGCTCACCAAGGCGGTGATCAAAAATAAAGTAATCGGGGAAGAAAAAGGTTACAAAAGGTCTGTTTAGATTACACTTTATTTCAACAGTCCACTTTAGAGATTCTACTGACTATAAGTAACTTTGCAACTAGATGACAACTTATTCTATTACCCTGAACTCTAACCTTAACCTAAAAGTCTACTAATACTCTAATGAGTGTTGGCATGAAGTTGCAAATAAAGGAGTTAGTTGAGATGTTGTTACTTTGAGTTAGTAGAATCTTCTAAAGTGGACTATCAAAATAAATTGTAAAGCTGTTTGAATAATTTGCAAAATGTAATTTATTCATATGGATTTTCAGCATCATTACTTTACTCTTAAGTTTCACATGATCCTTCAGAAATCATTCTAATAGTCTAATATCTCAAGAAACATTTCTTATCAATGTTGAAAACAGTTGGTCTGTTTAATGTTTTTGTGGAAACCATGATGCATATTTTTTTTTCTAGGTTCTTTAATAAATATTGAATTTGGAAGAGTTTCTTTGGAAATTCTATTAAGTTTTTTCAGCAAAAAGCGTTATTACATTTCCGCGACTCCATGGTTTTGGGTACACATATATTAATGCACGCAATACCAAGGGTTTGTTTATTTTAAAAAGTACACGTATCTGTTGCCAATGTTTTCATGCCCAGCAACAGATGCATATCTTCAACCTCAGGAAACATCCACCCCTCTGTGATGCTGAGATCTGTGCTCATATTTATACTGGAAAGTGATACCGATTTTAAACCTTGTTTGCCGTGTGATTAAATACTGTGTTATTCAGGACTTGTGGCGTAGGTCTCACGCTGAGACGCCACGAGCGCCCCGTTGCTTCTATCTGTCGTTTACTCCGGAAAAGCATGTTAAACACACAGCCTCATTTCAGAAATTAAATTTCAAGCAGTGCACCTGCTGAAACTGAATGGCCTAAAGCAAAGTAGATACCAGGTCTGTTTTTCCTCTCCCAAACAAAGCTAAAGTGTTGTTTCAGTTTGTTTCCCCCTCAAGGGTTACACGTTTATGGCTGCCTTGTAAATCTGTGCTCTGATAAACAGCATTTAGTTTGCTTTCTGCAGACATGGATAGAGTAAAACCAGAGTAACTTTAAATGGTTTCTGTATTCTGGGACTGTGTAGTTATGCAATTTACTATAAACCCTTTTCCTGTAGATTTTATAATATACTAGGAAGTAGCATTGAAAAATCCTCAAAAGGTAAACACTTTGCACTTTGTGGATATTTCATACTTCTTTGCACTGTCAATAAATACCACTATTGCACCATAGTGCATTTGCGATTTGGACAGTTTACTACGTCCAGAAAATGGGCAGTCATATTTTTCTCTACACATGGTTTAATGTGTCCTTTATTGTCAAGCTTGTGTGTTTCGCCTGCTTGTGATTTCAGCGATCTGTAAGGTGACCCGTTTTCCTTTTTCCGAGCTTGTGTGTGTTTTTTTTTCTTTTGCGTTCACCTCGTGAATGCTGACCTGCTGTGCTGGAATTGAGTTGCTTTCCATCACTGTGGAATGTGTCTTAGACCAGCTGTTGGGAGGACATATTATCTCCAATTTTTTCCCCCTACTCCCTTCCTCTTCCTCTTTTCCCTTGTCTCCATGGCTTCCCCTCCCTCACTTTTTCCTTCATTACTTTTCGTTCCGCCTCTCTGAAGTGGTTGGGATGCAGGCAGAGTGGCATATGAATC
Source organism: Hybognathus amarus (assembly GCA_030378365.1). NCBI lineage: Eukaryota > Metazoa > Chordata > Actinopteri > Cypriniformes > Leuciscidae > Hybognathus > Hybognathus amarus. The sequence goes on along the minus strand of JAQIUQ010005033.1, from coordinate 13,451 downwards.
TTTTCTGCATTAGCATGGAATGCAGAGGGGGGACCAGATGCAGCTGGGACGCTATCTTCCCCCTTTCACCCTGCCAGTGTGTGAAGTGGTTGTGATTCCAGCAGTGTTGCATTAATTTGGGGGCAGCGAGGGCTGCTGACTCAGATGCCAGCCCATTCCTGCGGTTCCGTTTCAACTTTTTGCATGCGAGTCGCCACAAAGCTTTTGAAGAAGCCCATCTGCGCTCCAAGCCCAGCTTTCGCGTTCAGGACGTAAGCACTGGCAGCAGTTAACGCTTCACATCAAATCTCTGCGAGGCCTAGCGTTCTGAAAGCTCACTAGCTTTGAAGCTTTGGCGTTTGCCAGCTGTTGTGAAGCCGATTCCTGGATGACCTCTGGCCCTGTTGGTGATACGACGTGCCTTGTGTTGCAACAACGGGCCGGCCTCTGGTCGCTCTCCTCACCCTCATGACTGGACCAGTCTCTGCTCATACAGTATGTGAAGGGCCAGTGACTGAAAAGACATTTATAATGTCTTTTTTTTTTGGACACTCTTATAGAGTGGGTGTCAGACGCTATATATATATATTTTTACGACACTTCATAACAACATGGCAGCAGCTATTTGCACTGTGCGTATTCTTTAGCGATAGATGCTATTTGCATGGTCTTAAAAGCAATAGATTCTATTTACACTGTAAAAAAAAACATTTTCGTTGCAATATACGTTAAACGGAATGCAATTATGGAGTGTAAGTGTAAATGACTATTTTTATTAATTATATTAAACGCACGTTAGACACTTTATTTCCACTTTTTGTTCATTTCTATTGAAAATAAATGCCTTTCTGATCTGATATGTGATGGGAAAAGGGAGTTGAGCGAATTCGGCAAAGAGCAGATTCGGAACTTGGGTTGATTTGCGTCAACTTTGTCACATGCCTTGCCCCCCTACACTATTGCTACTGTTGGCAATACCGAGCGTCTTCCGTCAGTGGGCGGAGTTAATGTAAATAGCCTCTGCCAACAAGGTAAATAGTGTAAATACCAAGCGGCATCATTCTAATCTGAAAAATGAAGCCTACCCGGAAGTGCGAAAAACTGCGATACATCTAAAATCCACTAGAGGGAAGTCCCAAAAGTGAGCAAATGTCCATAGACCCCATGTTAAAATGTCTGTTTTCACAGCATAAATTCATATCTTTACAAGTTTGGTCCCTATGGACTTTTATTGTATTTTCCGAGTAGGTTCTGAGTGCCTGACAACTGTGAGGGTGATTTTTTTTTTCTAACTCATTAGTTTAGATTATATTTATATATAAAATGTATGACAAATAAGGGCGGTTAACTTTGAATGACAGCTGATAACGGGTTGCGCCAAGTGTAATTTTACGTCTCGGATATGATCTGACACAACACATCATACCACCTCTGTACCCTTTCTGAACATTTGTATTTTGCATTTCCCAAGATGGTGCCGCCCATAGCCCCCATAAACAGCCTCAAATCTGTTCTTTAGAAAGTCTATGGGTGATGTCACAGGCGCTTTGTCCATATTTTTTACAGTCTATGGTAAATACTCCTAATTTTTGAAAATCTTTTTGAAGCCCTTCAATATACCTGATGACTAATAGACAACTAAACTTTTGTGTGGTAGCTGTGGACAACGTCCACTGACAAACCTGCCCAACCCAACAGACCGTAACCCATAAACCTGTAAAACACCCATAAACCCTTCACCCAGCCACCTGAATCAACCAGTCGCTCTCTGAGACCCTCCAGACAAACGTGCTGGACTAAATCTGCGCGTGGGGCCGTAATGACCCCAGAGCCTGATTTATTTGGAGAGAGAAACACGTCGATCAAAGCCGACACGGTACAGCCAGTGTTTAGGTTTTGCTGATTGCCTTGTAGCCGACTCAAGATTCTGCGGCGACCTGAAAGAGAGGGAGTGTTTTTCTCTTGTCACATGTGTCGTTATGGGTTGTAAAATAGTACAAAGTGTTCGCTGCACCATAGGTTGTTGGCACAGGTGGAAGTGCTGTGCAGTGTTGGCTCTCTGGATGTTTCTTTTTTTCTTTACCCAGAGCTTCTAGTCCTTGCAGTCACTGCTTCATGTTTGAGTTGTTGTCAGCTGGATCTAATTTGCGTTAGGGTGTGAGGACACTGTGTGTGTTTGTCAGTGTTTTTCTAGAGGGGGAAGGGTTCGAGACGTTCCCTCCACTCCAACAAGACAAAACGTCCTGGTGGTTAATTACAGATGTTTTTTGTTTTTTTTAATGAGAAGGTTTTTCTTGCAGGCCACCCCACATCTATGTTTGGTGAGACGCCAACTGGCCGTGACGGTTAAGTCGGCTTCTTGCACGCTCTATAAATCTGCAGCAGAAATTAATTATGTCTTTTGAAGGTCCAATGTGTATTGGGAGCACGTGGCGGGTGTAGATGTAGATCTGTGACAGATTTCTGAAAATAACATGCTACATTCTGCACATGTGATGGTTATTTCATGTTGTTGATTTCTTTTAATCAAGCAGTTGGTGTGTTTGGTCTGATTTTTGTTATTCTGTATCTCCACAGCACCCTGCCAACCCTGTACAGATACGGAGGTCCTGCTGGCCGTTTGCACCAGTGACTTTGGTAAGGACGAGCCATATCTTAAAAGAAATGTTTCATGTTTTTAATGATCATTAGTTACAAATCTAAATAAATGCCTACATGTTTTGTAATTGGTAAACAGTATTTACTCACTCTCATGTTGTTCTAAACCTCTATGTGTTTATTTGTTCTGCTGAACACAAAGGAAGATATTTGGAAGAATGTTTTAATCAAACAGATCTCATTCCCCATTGACTACCATAGTAGGAAAAAATACATACTATGGTAGTCAATGGGGAATGAGATCTGTTTGATTAAAACATTCTTCCAAATATCTTCCTTTGTGTTCAGCAGAACAAATAAACACATAGAGGTTTGATCGAACAACATGAGAGTGAGTAAATACTGACAGAATTTTCATTTTTGGGTGAACCAACCCTTTAAGCTTCATGAATACTGTTCTGTCTTCGCTATCTATCTATCCATCCGTCTATCCATCTAGAGTTTGTTTACATCTTGTTAGTTTAATGACATTAACCTTCAAATGGTCTTCGTTTCCTGTTTACACTTCTGGGCTTCGGGGTCTATACGACCCCAACAATTGATTGAGTAATTGTACAAAAATTATACATTTTTAATCATACAAAGAATATATCTTTTTTTTTGTTTACTTCTCATCTATTCATTAATGCTGTGTTTTTGGAGATATAAAGTACTTTGTGTATCCATATACCACACAATTCCTACTACACCATTAGCTTGCATATGAAATATTTTTTTATGATACATTGCATTTATGCTCTAGTACTAGGCCTTCATTTCTATGTAAAAAATTTAGATTTATGTTTTTTTTTTTTTTTTTTTTTGACACATGAAGTAAATATATTTTGTTTTTTTCACATTTCCCATTCATTTCAATGTGGGGTCATATTGACCCCGAATACCAGAAGTGTAAACATACATACCTTCAGAACAACCGAATCAACACCGTTTTTGTGTGTGTGTATAGATAGATAATGTATGAAAAGTCACAAAATCCACTTATTCCACTGAGATGAAGGGAACTTCTTTTTATTAAGTAACAGTCGATTGGGTTCGTATAGACCCCATGACCCAATTGAGGGCTAATTATGCATATCTCTGGATCATATCAGCCCTCATTATGTCTACATCAAAACTTGCATTGCTTTAAAAAATCCTGAAAAAAAACCCCCAACTATTCCTGTTGATTTCCTAAAGAGGTGTCTTATGCTGTTTTATCTGTTCAATCATGTTCAATCGTCGTTATGGGCATATTTGGAGCATGTCTTCAAAATATTCTAGCTTTTTGTTTTATGTTGGAATCAAAAATGTTTCATAATACAAAATTAAGAGAAAATTCCAATGTAGATCCTTTAGAATGGATTCCATATGTGCTAATGGGAATTCCATACACGTCCTTTAAGGATTGTTTGACCAGGGAGAACCTGTAATGCAATCAATATGGAACAAAAATCCCACCAACTATGTTCCTTATGCAAGTTTTATTTCTCTTGACAGTGGCACGTGGGAATATTCTTGGTGTGGCAAAGGAAGAGGACCAGACCTCTGTTACCGTGTCCCTGAGTCGCTTATACAGACAGAAGACACAAGTGTTTGTGTCTGGGGCGGCCGGGCCAAACGCTGGACGGGCTTTGTGAAGATGCCCAGCCAGTGCGGGGTTAAACCAGGGGATGGTGAGTTCCTCTTTACTGGGACGGTGCGATTTGGAGAGGCCTGGCTCAGTTGCGCTCCATCGGTACAAGGACTTCCTTAGGGTGTATCAGGACGCACAGCAGCGAGGGACCAACCCATGTCATTTGGACACAGACTGAATTCTTTCCAGGAAACCACACGATCCGCCCAGTCGTGAGGAACTGTGACCTGCGCGCAGCTGTTTGTGTCTGCAGACAGGAGAGGTTTAGGTCTGTATAGACTGCAATATCGATGCAGAAACCTCTCGCCTGCTGTCCCAGCATTCCCTGAGACATGACTCGTGCTCTTAAAACATCCTGCAAAAACAGTTAAAAGTTGGACTTTTATTTACTAAGCCAATGTTGAATTCTCCTGACATGTCTTAAGACTGATATTTCAGATTTTTTTTTCAACTTTCTTGCAGTCACAATGTAGCAGACCGGGCTGTTGAATGTGTAAAATGTGAAAAGAACATTCTGAAAACGGAAGTCCCAAATGCTTTGTAAAAAGCTTGTTGTACAGTTTTGCAGTTGTTTCTACTGACAGAAATATATTGAAGAAAAAGCCTGCTTTTTAATTTTAATTTTTTTAAGAAAATGTAAAGTGCAATTCCTGCCTGTGTTTTGTCTTCAGGCTGTTCAATTGCAAATGTGTCTTTCCAAGGATTAAAGATCTTTTTTCTCTTTGGAATTAACTCATGTGTCTGTTTTTTGTTCACTCATGATCACTGTTAGCCTGGATGCCAGCCCCGAACTCCACCCACAATATTTTTTGCTCGATCCATTGAGGAGGAGTAATTATGATTAGACAAGAAACGTTCGGGCCAATCAAATTGCCAGGGCGGGCTTTAAACGATAATGGACAGGATGATCTGCCAGGATGTAATCATCACGTTATCAAGAGCGGTTGACTGGCCTTCTATAGATTCCGCTGTCGTGTCTGTTGTAAAATAAATCGACAGCGCATTCATTTTAATAGACGAACAGAGAACTGCAATCAAGGCATTTGTCGATCGGAAAGATATTTTTGGTGTCCTTCCAACATGATTCGGGAAAAGTGTAACTTATCAGATGGCTCTGACGGTCGCTAAGAAGATGGGACGTAATGAAATGCCTGTGGTCGTTGTGGTTTCTCCTTTGGTCGCACTCATGGAGGAGTAAGTAAAAGAAGCAACACTCATTATTTAACTTCTAAAATAAGTAAGTTCTGTAGTTGAAAACTGCGCTATGCAAAGGAGTTGACTTACTGCGTTGCTCTGATTGGTTGTAGGTCTACCGACTATCCAATTGAGTGCAGGTTTTTTTTTTCCTGGTTCGGTTAAGACACGCCTCATAATCAAAGCCCAACTTGAGCGGTTTCAGACTCATATTCTCCATTGAATATCGAGTATGACGAAGTCAGGCTACATCACTGTAGTTTTCAACCTAATTTATGAACCGTGTCCAAAAATTATTTATCATGTACTTGTTCTCTGTAGTTCTTAAGTGGTTGCTTACTAGGATTTTAACAAAAGGTTAATCCCAAAGGTGAATTCCGAATATTCTTGAGTCATTTTTTCTAAACTGTGTGAAATGAAGTAATATCACACATGATGTTTTATTAACAAAGTTCGGGAGGAGCACGTTCAGATAATTAAACACATGTGGAGCACATTCAGATAATCAAGCCTAATTAGACATGAGTGGAGCACACTCTGTTAATCAACCTAATCAACAAGTTAGAGGTGTATATATACACAACAAACTTACCTCAATTCATTGACAGTTTAACAGCATTTGGCACCGCAGTACCTTTCTAACATGTCCGAATCTAGCTCTTCCCGTTTGATGAAGAATATTTTGTCCTTCTGAATTAGGAATCTTTGCCACAATCCTCTGCTATTATCTCGTGGGCGCCAGGCCAAACAAACAGGTCCTCACTACCCAGGGACGAAACATCTGCAATCTACTTCCGCAAATTCCTTAAAACCGGACCATTAAATAATTCCTGCCATAGAAGAAATGGACAATAAGGCAATGCTGTCCTCTGCTGAGCACTCTGTGAGTGCTTTTGCTCAAAAACTTTTCTGTCCCTGATTGAACTTTGCATCGCTTCATTCGTTGAATCACGAACAAGTTTTGCTATCTGGATACCAATTTTCTGATCGGGGAACACGTGTTTTAAAAAGTTTGTGTACAAATGATTTGCCGTTCATTAACGCGATTCTTCCTTATGACATAAACTCACACGTGAACAGTAGATCGCATTAAGTGTAGATCAGGGGTTCTCAACTCCAGTCCTGCCGACCCACTGCTCTGCATATTGTGTATGTCGCCCTTGTTAAACACACCTGATTCAGATCCTCAGCTCATTAGGATAGATGCTATGTCTACCTTAACGAGCTGAGGATCTGAATCAGGTGTGTTAAACAAGGGAGACATACACAATATGCAGAGCAGTGGGTTCAGGACTGGAGTTGAGAACCCTGGTGTAGATTGCACAGAATCATTAAGAACCTTTTCGTTAACACTATACTGGAATTGATTTACAAAAATCGCTTCGAAACTAAAGTTCTAGCATTTTACATTTTATATGTATTTTTAATTTTGAAGTAGGTAATTTTAAACCCACAGCTTCACTGTTGGTTTTTCTGATTCAGATTGAAACAAAATCGGCAGGGAATGCGACCCATAGAAATTATGAAAATAAACTAAGTTGAGAAAATAGGTTAAAAGGTTAAAACCATGGGTTAACTAAACGTGAATTAATATCTTTGCTCGGCCACTTAAACTTCAGGTGCGCATAATTCTGCAAGTATTTTATCACAGCTCTTCTTCATGTCTTTGATTAACCCTCAAGAAGTGGAGCATTGGCCCGCCAGGCCACAATCTACTCATCCCTGTGCTTGGCCTCACACCATAGCTAAATTTTCTCAGGTAATTTCTCCACTGCTACAGCAGAGATGTCTCTGCTCCCACAAAGAGTTCTGTTTCCCTGACAAATTTTCTACACTGCCCTAGCAGTGATGTGTCCTCTGCTCCCACAGGAGCTCTGTTTCTCTGACAAATTTTCTACACTGCACCAGCAGTGATGTCTCCTCTGCTCCCGCAGCAGCTCTGTTTCTCTGGCTAATTTTCTACACTGCCACAACAGTGACGTCTCCTCTGCTCCCGCAGGAGCTCTATTTCTCTGACAAATTTTCTACACTGCCCCAGCAGTGATGTCTCCTCTGCTCCCGCAGGAGCTCTGTTTCTCTGACAAATCTTCTACACTGCCACAACAGTGACGTCTCCCATGCTCCCGCAGGAGCTCTGTTTCTCGGACAAATTTTCTACACTGCCCCAGCAGTGATGTCTCCTCTGCTCCCGCAGGAGGTCTGTTTCTCTGGCTAACTTTCTACACTGCCACAGCAGTGATGTCTCCCATGCTCCCGCAGGAGCTCTGTTTCTCTGACAAATTTTCAACACTGCCACAGCAGTGATGTCTCTTCTGCTCCCACAGGAGCTCTGTTTCTCCAGGTAATTTTCTTCACTGCCCTAGCAGTGACGTCTCCTCTGCTCCCACTGGAGCTCTGTTTCTCTAACTAATTTTCTACACTGCCACAGCAGTGATGTCTCCTTTGCTCCTGCAGGAGCTCCATTTCTCCAGGTAAGTTTCACTACTGCTGCAGCAGTGATGTCTTCTCTCCAGTACCTCACTTTTCAGAATTAATATATTCCTGTTAAAACCCCTAAGTGATGACTTTCTCTGTCCAGCGAGCATTGGTCTCCCAGCGGATGTTGCATGCATCTATGTTTCCTCTTTCTCTGTCCAGCGAGCATTGGTCTCCCAGTGGACGTTGCATGCATCTATGTTTCTTCTTTCTCTGTCCAGTGAGCATTGGTCTCCCAGCGGACGTTGCATGCATCTATGTGTCTTCTTTCTCTGTCCAGCGAGCATTGGTCTCCCAGCGGACGTTTCATGCATCTATTTTTCCTCTTTCTCTGTCCAGCGAGCATTGGTCTCCCAGCGGACGTTTCATGCATCTGTTTCCTCTTTCTCTGTCCAGTGAGCATTGGTCTCCCAGCGGATGTTGCATGCATCTATGTTTCCTCTTTCTCTGTCCAGCGAGCATTGGTCTCCCAGCGGACGTTGCATGCATCTATGTTTCCTCTTTCTCTGTCCAGCGAGCATTGATCTCCCAGTGGATGTCGCATGCATCTGTTTCCTCTTTCTCTGTCCAGCTAGCATTGGTCTCCCAGCGGACGTAGCATTCATCTGTTTCCTCTTCCCATCCAACATGTATCGATTTGCCAGCGGACACATATAAATCTCCAGTCTGGGTTTAAAAAAAACAAAAAAAAACGCACCACTCTGCCGTAGGCCAGAAGGGCCCACCAGCCCGATGCCATGAGCTGCTCCCGTCGGAAGCTAAACGGGCCCTCCTGGTCAGGCATTATCAAATCTTGCTGCCCCTCATTTGTCAGCTAGAAGGGCCCATCCGCCCAGCGCAGTGACCTGCTCCCGCCAGAGGCAACACGGGCCCTCCTGGTCGGGCATTATCAAATCTTGCTGCCCCTCATTTGTCAGCTAGTAGGGCCCGTCCGCCCAGCGCAGTGACCTGCTCCCGCCAGAGGCAACACGGGCCCTCTTTGTCAGGCATTATCAAATCTTGCTGCCCCTCATTTGTCAGCTAGTAGGGCCCATCCGCCCAGCGCAGTGACCTGCTCCCACCAGAGGCAACACGGGCCCTCCTGGTCAGGCGATATAAATCAAACTGTTCCTCATCCATAGGCCGGTAGGGCTCACCCATCCAACGCAGTGAGCTGCTCTTGTCGGGAACGGTACGAGCCCCTGCCCCTCTCTCAAAACACCAGCCCGCCAAATTTCTGCGTTTCGGGGGTCTTTAGTGTGGCGGCTGTCCTTTGCTCTTTTGCTTTTGGGGAGCACTCTGGGTTCGGGCAGAAATCCGAGCTCGGAGCCCTCCCCCCGGACAGCACGCCAAATACGCATAATCTTTTCTCTGTTTAATTGATGTAAGTGTGAACTCGTGAAATGATGTTTTATTAACAAAGTTCGGGAGGAGCACGTTCAGATAATTAAACACATGTGGAGCACATTCAGCTAATCAAGCCTAATTAGACATGAGTGGAGCACACTCTGTTAATCAACCCAATCAACAAGGTAGAGGTGTATATATACACAACAAACTTACCTCAATTCATTGACAGTTTTACAGCATCCCTCCACCACCCCATCTCCTCACTTCTTGTCCTAAATACTCTTACAACAACGGGGGGAGCACTCTGGGTTCGGGCAGAAATCCGAGCTCAGAGCCCTCCCCCCGGACAGCACGCCAAATACGCATAATCTTTTCTCTGTTTAATTGACGTAAGTGTGAACTCGTGAAATCTCCCCTAAAAAAACCCCCCACAATTTTAGGTATCATTCATGTATGTGTATGTTCAAATGGGGCTGAATAAATTATACGCTTAAAATAATAATAATCTGTCATCTACTGAGCCACATGTCTTCCCAAAAACATCTGACTTTCTTTATGTGGAACATAAAAGTATTTTGAAAGTCAGTGGACTCCAAACAACATATTCTGGACCAAAAAAAGACACTTTTCAAAAGACCTTCCTTTTGTTCCACAGAAAAAGAAAGTCATACAGACACTAATCAAAAACAGGAACAAAGTCCCTTTCAAATGAGTGAAAACATTTTTAAAGTCAAACACGTGGTACAATGCAGATTGTTTAAAAAAGCAGCTTTACAGGAATAAACAGGAAAATAATGATTCAATAATGCAAAAAGAACTCAATTCTGCTGTAAAGCAGGTCTAAAAAGACAGTAGTAAACAGTTCTAATTTAGTTGAAATCAGTTCAATAACCGCTCAATAACTGTAAACTTCATTTCAGCTATCTCTGCAGAAAACAAGTTGAGTTCTCATCCCAAAGTGTCAGTGCAGTCAAATTAATAATATTAAACACCGGTAAATACTGTTTAATGACGGTAAACTTTTGGAGTTATGGCACTTTTAGTTGTTCATACCTTAAAAATGCTGTGTTTGTTCAAATTTTCACCTTAAATTATGAGCAAGCACAATGAGTGACGCTTGGTAATCTGCTGATGATTTTAAGGTATTGATTTCACAACTAAGCACTTTTGAGGTCTTAAGTTTACAAAACTCTTTATAATTTAAAAAATAAGAGGGATCAATTGCTTCAATCGTTTGAATTGGAGGATTTGGGTAAATTGTCCCTTAATTTGTTTAACCCATTCAGACCCTGTGTTCATTACAATGGACATCACATTTCAGCCCCCTTTTTTAACTTCTGGAGCATTTCACCTAGTTTAAAGCCTGCAGTCCATGAGATTGGACGTTTGTCATCCAATTAAATGCCAGTAAAGCTCTGCATGTTGTAAATATATATAAAAAACTAATTGAAGAGAAGCATGGCAGCACTTCACTCCAAACACAGAAGCAAGCAACATTTTCTAAAGTGTATTTACATTTTGTATATATTTTTGCCAGTATTTCATAGTTTGTATGTAAAATAGAAATATTGAACTTATTAATTAAAGTTAAAAATCAACTGTAGAATTGCACGTTTTAAATCAGGATTTTTTAAATGTGCCTGTCCATTAGAATGGACAGTAGGTTTGAAAGCCTGTTACTGAAGTCACATTTTCAGTAATGCTGATTGAAATGTCTTTTATAAAATATATCACAGATACATTTTTGAAAATTTTTCATGTGCAGAACAAAGTTCTGAAGTGCTTGAACATATAACTGATGAAAAATAGCCATATTTAATACTTTATAAAGTAACATAACTTCTGGCCAAAAGAACATATGGATTTGACTTAAATCTAAAGCGCAACTTAAATATGAATATTTTATATTAATATATATTTTTTTATGGATAGATGCACTTTTATGATGGATAGATGCACTTTTAATGGGGTTTAAGGTAGTATATTTGATAGATATTTTAACTAAAGTTCCTGTCACTGATAAAAAACTATTTTACTGCACTCAGCAGGCCCCCCGGGTCCGTGGCATCAATCGCTGTCCCAAAATTCCACCATCCGTGAACCCACTGTTTTTATAATGGCATAAATACCACGTGGGATCTCAATATCTCAGCTCTGGAAGGGTCTAGAGCTTCCATTTTTGCGCTCAGGTCTAAGTCTCATGGCCCTCTATTAGAATCCAGAGTTTCAAGAAGATCAGAGAAACTCAAAATTGCAACTGAAAAAACAACAACAACGGGGTACCCATGTCGTTTTTTTGGGGATTTATGCCATTATAAATATCTCAATATCTCAGCTCTGGAAGGGTCTAGAGCTGCCATTTTTGCAGTCAGGTCTAAGTCTTCTGGCCCTCTATCAGAATCCAGAGTTTCAAGAAGATCAGAGAAACTCAATTTCACCCCCTCCCCCAAAATAACGACAGGGGTACCCCTGTTATTTTTTTGGGGGGATTTATGCCATTATAAATATCTCAATATCTCAGCTCTGGAAGGGTCTAGAGCCTCCATTTTTGCACTCAGGTCTAAGTCTCATGGCCCTCTATCAGGAATCCAGAGTTTCAAGAAGATCAGAGAAACTCAAAACTTTGACTCAAAAACAAAAAACCGACAAGGGGTACCCCTGTCGTTTTTTTGGGACATATGCCATTATAAATATCTCAATATTCTTCAGCTCTGGAAGGGTCTAGAGCCTCCATTTTGCACTCAGGTCTAAGTCTCATGGCCCTCTATCAGAATCCAGAGTTTCATGAAGATCAGGGAAACTCAAAATTTCTGACCAAAAACAAAAAAACAACAGGATACCCCTGATTTTTTCTGGGATTTATACCATTATAAATATCTCAATATCTCAGCTCTGGAAGGGTCTAGAGCCTCCATTTTTGCACTCAGGTCTAAGTCTCATGGCCCTCTATCAGAATCCAGAGTTTCAAGAAGATCAGAGAAACTCAAAATTTTGACCCCCAAAAAAAATGACAGGGGTACCCCTGTCGTTTTTTTCTGGGATTTATGCCATTATAAATATCTCAATATCTCAGCTCTGGAAGGGTCTAGATCCTCCATTTTTGCACTTAGGTCTAAGTCTCATGGCCCTCTATCAGAATCCAGAGTTTCAAGAAGATCAGAGAAACTCAACATTTCGACCCCCACAAAAAAAAAAAAAAAAAAAAAAAATGACAGGGGTACCCCTGTCGTTTTTTTGGGGGGATTTTTGCCATTATAAATATCTCAATATCTCAGCTCTGGAAGGGTCTAAGATCCCTCCATTTTTGAAACTTTTTCATGTGCAGAACAAAGTTCTGAAGTGATTGAACATATAACTGATGAAAAATAGCCATATTTAAAACTTTATAAAGTAACATAACTCTTGGCCAAAGAACATATGGATTTGACTTAAATCTAAAGCGCAACTTAAATATGAATATATTTATATTAATATATATTTTTTATGGATAGATGCACTTTTATGATGGATAGATGCACTTTTAATGGGGTTTAAGGTAGTATATTTGATATGATATTTTAACTAAAGTTCCTGTCGTGATAAAAACTATTTTACTGCACTCAGCAGGCCCCCGGGGTCCGTGGCATCAATCGCTGTTCCAAAATTCCACCATCCGTCGAACCCACTGTTTTTATAATGGCATAAATACCACGTGGGATCTCAATATCTCAATTATGCCATTATAAATATCTCAATATCTCAGCTCTGGAAGGGTCAAGAGCCTCCGATTTTTGCACTCAGGTCTAAGTCTTCTGGCCCTCTGATCAGGTTCCAGGGTTTCAAGAACATCGGAGAAACTCAAAATTTCAACCCCGCCCCAAAAAAAAAAAACGACAGGGTACCCATGTCGTTTTTTTCGGGATTTATGCCATTATAAATATCTCAATATCTCAGCTCTGGAAGGGTTTAGAGCCTCCATTTTGCACTCAGGTCTAAGTCTCATGGCCCTCTATCAGAATCCAGAGTTTCAATAAGATCAGAGAAACTCAAAATTTTGACCCCCAAAAAAATGACAGGGGTACCCCTGTTGTTTTTTCTGGGATTTATGCCATTATAAATATCTCAATATCTCAGCTCTGGAAGCGTCTAGAGCCTCCATTTTTGCACTCAGGTACTGAGTCTCACGACCCTTCTATGAGCAATACGTAACTGAGTCAAAGTAATA
>JAQIUQ010005030.1:0-10448 GCA_030378365.1 Hybognathus amarus | reverse complement strand
TGTTCATGTTAGTTTTTCTCTCAACTTTTAAATCAAAATGTAATATTTATAATTTGTAAGGATTTTACTATTAAAAGTACTTGTATTTAATTAGAATATAACTACACCTTTAACATTGGCAACATCGAACAATTAACAGAAAGAACTGAGGACTTAAATACAGAGAAGGAAAATGGTGACAGGAAAAACTAAACAGAACATGACCACGAAGATACAGAAGAAAAAACATGACGTAATCGTGAAAACTTTCGTGAAAAACTGTTTTTTGCTCATAATTTGAATTTCACATTAATGTGTTTAGGGTTAAACAAAAATCTTACCTGTATTTTTCCCCATTTTCTTACAGATTTTCTTATCTGTATCTCATGTGTCTATGGATACATTTTTGTGCTGTTAATCGATTATTTTGGTTTTTTCTGTAATTAATCATGATTAATCTCACCTACTGTAACACAAGTTCCCGAATATATTTTTAAATTGTAATACACTCAGATTTAATCTCCAAATAATGTAAAACACAAAACAAAGACAGTATATTTTAAATATTTGATAAATTGCATCTTTTTACTGTACTATAGATCAAGCCCAGTATCACTAATACTACTATTGACATGTCTATTAAATATAATGTAACACAACACAATGATGGATTAGGAGATACAAATAAATGTCCCTTAAAAGCCTGATGTAAAAAAAGATTCACTGATATAATCAAGTAAACCGAAAGTCCGCTTCAGTCCAGTAAGTTTTCATCTTGTAATATATTAACGAATATTATAAACGATATAAAAGTAATTCTTAAAGTCATTAAATATTCCGCAGCAAAAAGACAAATGTAGGCTACCGTGTTTCAGAATATGATACAAAAGGCTTTTTTTTGTAACTATAAATCAGACGACAAATAGAATGTAGCTTGTGTACAACATATTTTGCAGAAACGTTTTGATCACATTGTTAATTTAAAAGACCTTAGAAATTTGTGTAACAAATATGATACAGTAGACTTTACAGGTTTAAATAGGAGGTTAATTTGGCCAAACTCAGACACACACCTCTTCTACAGAGAGCCCCTTTTGATGTATAAATCAATTTGTGTGCCTCTTGACTTTTAAGATTGATTGACCAGTCACTTAACACAGGTCAGTAACCTCACACCATAAGCACTTAACCCCATCACCTCAAGTGACCTCAACCAACCTCAAGTCACTGACCTTAGCTTTTTTGTGTCTCACACTTTCAGAGAAAAACCAACAAATGCATATTGACCTATGCAGACACACACACACACACTTCACTATACACTCTCACTCCGTGTCCTCACTCCCCAAAGCCTGCAAGATTTATTGCCTTTTAAATGAGCTGCCATTGAATTAAACAACAATGCTGAGAAAATGCTAGTTGGCATCCTTCAATGGCCTGCGTTCTGCTTAAATAGCTGGTGATAATTGTAACGACCCCAGTCGTTCCTCTGCTACCGCCCATTGCAAAGGCGCAGAGGGTCTCACGTGTGCTTGGTGTGTGGGTGTGTGAGTGTGTTCGTCGGTCGTTCCTGACACCTCCTTTGGCAGGGATTCCGGCTGAAGAGAACGAGGTGGATGCTGTTTACTAAGAATGCCAGTCGTCTTTCAGCACACTTCTTATAAGAGCAGATGCTTAATGTTGTGTGTTTTCAAACTGCATCCAAAATGTCAATGAGTGAGACCGCAAACAAAATCTGAGCTGAAGTCAACATGAAAGAATACCTGCAACCCATTTCAATTCTATAATGTGACCTTTTTTCAATATGAAATGGACAAAGTTCTCCTGTTCTAATTTGTTGATTGAATAGTGAAAACTGGACGTTCCATACACCTGTCAGAAGTTAGTTTCTATGTGTTCTAGTTTTGTTTGTTCCTGTTTTCCTGCTCCAAGGCATTGTTAGTTTCCTAATACTGATTATATCCTGGTTTAGTTTCAACCGTATTTGAATTCCTTTTTTTTCGCCCTGTGCTTCCTTTGCTCATTGTCTGTTGTTGGTTACACCTATGTGCTTTGTGTTGGAAAGTTTCACTCCTGAAATTACTTGAATTTCCCTTCGTCTTTGTGCAATCGATTCAGCCACCGATAAAGAAGAACTGAACCAAGAAAAGATTTAAAAGAATAAGGAAATATGAATTTATCGTGTTGTCCGATTGCTCTGCTTAAAGCGTATTGCTATCCTCAAATTGCTGTTGAGTTGTGGATCGTCATTTATTACCAAGAAATAAATGTAAAAAAGCAGTATTATTACCTTGTGGCAAAGAACTCACTAAGAATAGAGGGAATGCATTGATGTCACTTTCCCGCCGGAACAACCCCCCTCAGCCTGACTGAGTGGCAAAACACCTGCTGCGTGACTGGATTTAAAAGGGTAAACTGAAAAATGCGACTAAAACGAACAATTATATCAATTTAAACTAGGGCTATCAAATAGATTCATCACGATTAATCGCATACAAAATAAAAGTTTGTGTTTACATAATACTATATGTGGGTGCACTGTGTATAATTATTTTATATATGTAAATACACACACATGCTTGTATATATTTAAGAAATATTTTCATGTATACACTGTGTATAGATTTATGTATAATTTATATTATATAAAAATATAAATATTTTATATGTACATCTTTTTTTTCTTAAATATACAAGCATGTGTGTGCATTATATATTTATACAAAATAATTATACACAGTGCACCCACATATATTATGTAAACACAAACTTTTATTTGGATGTGATTAATCACGATTAATGATGTTGACAGCCCTAATTTAAACTAAATGTTGGACTCAATATAGTGTTCCTGACTTTTATGTTTGCCTGATTTCGACGCCGGGGAAATAAAGCAATATAGACGTAAACATAAAGCAAATTTGCCTGTGGACGCTTTATATAAATACAATATAGGTAGGTCTAAATCCGGGTGATCACTTATATCAGTGTTATAGCTATATAGCCTATATATCATCATATCGTCCAGCCTTAAAACTTTATAGTTTTTTTGGTCAGTGTTTATTAAGAAACATCCAATAATGCAGAATATGCAATGATAAATATTTAATTGATGAGTTGTTAATATATATATATATATATATAAAACAATACAAAATATGGGTATGGTTTTACAGCTAAATTCAGCATATTGACACAAAATTATAACTGCAAATCCACCTATTGTCCAATTGTTTCTGTGAATTGCAGCGATCCATTTGCTCCTCTTTCTATTTGCACGGGACTAATGTCATCACAGGACCTCGGTGTTCGGAGAAATATCAGTAGGTCATTTGCGGAGGAATTTTACTTTACAAATTACATACATGGCTGATTCACACAGGATTACAACCTCCGCAATTATTACAAATGACTAGAGGTCACCAGGAATACTAATCCCGTGTGAATAGGGCTTATGTCAGTAAAGATTACGGCAACTTTTACCTTCAGTTAAAAGACCAGGAAAACTGACCTCATGTAGCCTAATACTAATCCCATGCAAATAGACCCGCTGTAAGTAGGCCTATGTAAATATTTTGTAATTTCTTGTTTAAAAGTAGTTTACCGCTGTTTTTCAGGGTGTGAGCAAGCCGTGGACAGTCAGGCTGATACAGAGATGACGACAGGAGGGGGACAGCGGTGCCCAAATCGACTTAACTCCCACTTCTGCTAGTTTTACTATATTGTATATCAGTGCGGGCCGTGCATTCACACCTAGGCCTTCTGTCCAACCTGAATTAATAACTTTTAATAGTATATCAGCGCAAAGCCTCTCTATAATTGTTGTTTTTATTTGCAACCACCATTATTGGATTAATGTGGTGAGTTCGGGAAAGGACCGGTAGGAGGAGCGAGCGTGTGAGTTCGGCTGGTGCGTTTGTACAGTGATTCTTGCATTTGGAATCCGATTATAATTAGGATGTCCGATCCGATACTAGGATCGAGTATCAGCTCCGATCCTGCCATTTTTTGCGGGGATCGGGTATCTAGAATCAGACGAGGCTGAATCCACATTCCGATATTGTGCGTATACTATTATGTTATTGTTAAGCCCCACAGAAGGCACAAAAACATTCTTAAGTACCATAACGTTTTCGTGCACTCTATTATAAGTGTTCTGAAGCCATTATGTGAGAGAGAAATTAATATTTAAGTCATTAAATTCAAGATCACGTAAACTTTTCCCTCTCTGCGGCTGTCAGTCATTCTCCATTCAGCACTCAAACAGCGCGTCACGTTCGGTTACAGTCAATGATGAAACTATCTTCAAGATGATTCAATGTTAATACTATTATACTTTATCTGTAGATAAAGGTCTATGTTTTCGCATAAAACAACATTATCTTGCTGGACTTAATTGCTGTAACTTAATCGTGTGTTACTTTCTACCAGGTGTCGGACGCCCTCGGTTAGATCACAACACTAGAGTCAGAGCACTATTGTTCTTCACGCGCACAGTAACTGAAATTTAAAACTGTTAAAAGAAAAGGCTCAATAAACTATTGTATAGATAGATACTGTATAATACACTGTCCATCAATATGTATTTCCTTTGTGCTTTGAACTTTTCAAAGCGGACTCGACGCGCAACGTGCATAACATAGGGTGCATACTGCATACTCGGCTCGGCTGCGTGCTGCTACTCCACGTGGTTTCAAGCGCATCATTCTGCGCTCGGGATGCGCATAAGCGCTTTGTGCCGCACTGTGTTGGAGTGATTCATATCATAATGCAGTGACGCAATTAAAGCTTCTTAACATTAATAATTATTAATGTTGCTGCCTCATTAAATAGCTGTGCTATACACTTAGAACATGTCTCAATTTTAAAATTCTAAAATAATTATCTTTTTCATTTTTGTTATTGTTTTTCATGAATGTATTTTACAACAATACAAAGAGCAATATGTATTATTCACTAATCTAGTTTATAATAGCATTTTTTGTCATAGATTATGATCATATATTTTGGGGATTTGTTGTTTATCTTTATAATGAGGCTGTCTGTATTAAGTAGATTGTGTTTAACACACACAAGAGTGATAATCAGTTTAACACACAGTTATAGAAATTATACTTGCTTTAAAAAAACTGTACTGGTATTTACAATGTAGAATACTGCTGTTTAAATTGTTTTAACTTTAAACCTGTTGGTAGCTAGCTAGCTTTAAGTAGCCTACTGAAGTACCAGTATTTTCTTTTATTATATATATATACTTTTATTTATTTATATTCTACTATATATATATAGTAGTGTTTGAATAAAGGGTGGCAATCTTTCATAATCAACTGTTGTTGTGGACTATATACTGAAGGTATATTTTAAGGGGCTAATTGAGAAAATTGCTATATTTTTATTAGTTTAAAAATAAAATAAAAATATCGGATTAATATCGGTATCGGCAAAAGCCAAAGCTGCGGCATCGGTATCGGTATCGGAAGTGAAAAAGTGGTATCGGGACATCCCTAATTATAATTTCAGAAACGGAGCCTCCCTTATCTTGTCGTTCAAGGGCTACACTAGTCCCTTTTCAGACGTTACAATAGTATGTATGAATGTTTGAAAAAAATAAAGTTTCGATCATAAATTTATAAGAAAAATTAAGAAGAAAATCATATTCACCACGGGGAAAAAACATTATACTCACCAAAACTACAGATTATTCTTTACACAAAATCCATCCTTATTTCTTTCCTCAAGAAGACCTCAATTAGCTACTGTTGTACAGGTTCAAACTGCGTTTCAGTTCCAACAATGTCGTGTCTGTGTCGTCATATTTCTAGCATAAGTTTTTATTCGCTTTATGGCTGAGAGTGCCTGTCGACAGAAGCACACAGTCACAGCAAAACATGACGATGTGTACAGCTTCCCCATGCTCTCACACAGAGTTTTGAACGAAATCAACGAGATCAGCGGGACTTTTGCCTTCAAAATCATTCGTTTCATAACTTACATTAGTCAGTTCTGTTTTTACCCGGAGAGATTGAATAGAGTTCCGTTATTCTGCGTTTAGCTCAGGCTGAATAAGGGATTTATTTCTGCTGGAGGTCGAGCAGGGAAAGAAACATTAATTTTTGGGTTGAAAAACGATTACATCTACAGGAATATATATTTAGTTTACGCAGTTCGCTACAGATGCGGATACTACCACTAAAAGTACCATAGACATATATGTAAAAGTACGCAGTCTGTACGCGCAATCCAATCAAAGAACGAGAAAATACATACGTTATTATATGCCAGCTAGATGGCCCCGCTGCAGTCAAAGCGAAATCTGATTGGCTGATTAAATCTGACAGATTATCTGATTGGTTAAAGAATTGCCATTCATTTATACTACAGGCGCCCGCACTGTCGATTCTGAAGGCCTCCAGGCAGATTTATTTACCCGGCAACGCATGATGGATGAAATATGATTGGATACAAGCTCTAACATAAATACATTCTACTGAAAGCAGCGCAACCAAGAGAAAAGCTATGAAATTAAGAGAACTATTTGGAATAATTTAATGCTAATTCATGGAAAAAAATATTTTAAAGTGCAAGTCAGTGATTCTGATAGTGTTTAGGCCAGCAGAGAAGGCCTTGCTGGCCCTGAGGCCGGAGACACACTGGATGCGTGGCGTGAGCGTCTCGGTAAGTAGGGTTCGTAACGGTATACCGGTATGGCGGTTTATCGCGATATTGACATGTACGATTATCAGTATCAGTACACATTTACTTATCCGAGAACACTTAATGTGCACTTTATAATTGTTTTTTAAAAGAATAATCATCGAATACACTGACTGAAACTCATAGGTGTTCAGTACAACCTGTAAAAAAAAGTTTGGTTTAGTCATATGACTAAAATAATGACTAAAATATATTACTATTGTGTATAATTTTTTTGTCCATGTTTTAATTTAGTAAACCTCTCTTGTGTAGACAAACTAAAGTTGTTACATTTTATCTGATTGCATTTTCAAAAATACATTTTGTATTCAATCACAGAATCCAGACCAGTTATTTCAGACAACCCAGAATTTCTGAGGAAATAAATTACATTTCATAAAGACTCTATTAAAAACTTCTTACAATAAACCATGTTCAACCAAAAAACATATCTGTTTTTATGTGATTTCAGGGCCATTGTAGCTGATGATGATTATAATAATGATAGTTTAATATCAGTATACCGTGAAACACAGTCATATTCTTCTAGACAAACTATCATACCGTGAATAAGCACCTCACAGTACGGCCACAGACCCTGACTCGGAAGCGCGTCGCGTGTCCCCTTTTTATTTTGGCTCCCATGTTAACAGATTAGAGCTTGCACACTGCCCGCGCTGACACGCGCGTCTCAGGCGCGGCATGAGCCGCGCGGAAAACGCGTGCATGCTAGAAATAGAACCGACGCCTATTTTTCACGCGACACGCAAGCGTGTTCGGAAGCGTTTCCAGGCAAAAAACAATAGGAAACAATGTTTATTTGTCATTTTGTACACGAATACATATGAATAAATTACATTTTGATGTTTGAAAGTCTAGGTTTTGACATACATTCAGATATCAAAGTAATTTAAACAAAAAATAATATTAATAATTATCAGTTTTCAAATATTGCCATTATTTTGCCTATATATAATTATGTCATTTATTTTTTTAACAATCGAGTGCTGGTGTCCACTACAGAGGTCATAGCATAACATAAAAATATATTTTCTCTTTTTTTCCATTTGTTTCTTATGCTCATAACAATGTGATTACATGAAGAAGAAGAAAAAAACTTTTGAAAAAAAAAAAAAAAACGTTCTGGGTCTCAGGATGATATAAAGATACGATAGGCTAGAATAACAACATACTAGTGTGTCTTCTGAGTAACGGTCCACCATCAGGCTAAATAAGCTCTTTAAAGCTACACAAAATTTGAAAAAGTTATTGAAATAAACAGACAGCCCACTTCCATATTTTTCGGATTTTGGAAGATGCGTGATAACAGACTTGAAATTGTTGTCATAAAGGCAAGAGCAACACACCGCTAATCCAAATGTAGACAGTCTCTCTATGTCACCTAGCAGCAGCAGCGCCGCGTCAGACACGCTTCTGGTGTGCAAAGACACAGAAAACGCGATGCAGCCGCCACGCAGCTGACACGCTACAGAAACGCCACGCTCACGCCACGCATCCAGTGTGTCTCCGGCCTGACGGCCCACCACTGTTATATATATTTGGCCGTTATTATTACGATCAGAATGTAGATATTATATCTGGTTGTAATGTTAACATTTAAGTCCCAGTGAAATAGAACTTTTGTTGTATTTAGACATACAAGTGTGTCATTATTGAAAAGAAAAAATGTAGGACAAGGACTAGGTTCTATGCATAGGTTGCTGATTGGATTTTGAGATGTAAAAAAAATAAATGTATTAATTGTTCACAATAAGATCTCTAAATTGCATTTAGAAAATAGGGTGAATCTTCATTCATGCTGACTTTAAAACTCAGAAACATTGCTGGTGCTTTTTCGCATCTTACCACCTGAGGTTACACATATTTTTAACTAGAGAAATACAGTGAACGTATTTATCCAATATCTAGGCTCCAACATAGAGCTCCAAAATCAATACCATATATCATTTTCACTTTGAAAATGGATAAAATGGGTCTTCATATACTGTGACCAATGCAGAGAGCAGAAGAATCTGTACAAAGATACTTAATACTTTTTCCATTCCATTTTCATGACAAATGCAATGTGTTCATATCTGCTTAATGTAAAACACATATCAATGCAGCAAAAAATATGATCATTGATTGCTGTTTGACACCAGTGAGGATTATAACATTATAGTATTTATAGCGCCATAAGACAGTGAGGCATTTCCCAAATGCCCAGCCCTTTATGTCAGAATCAAATTTCAGCCATTTTCTCCATGAATTTCAGCTGCAGCAGCTGCGTAAATTTCTCCACTGTATAATTAATCCACGTCAGGTAAAATAGCTGATGTATAAAGTGCCTTTGATGATGCAATGGTTCAATGCCCTCCAACCCATACCATCCAGTGCATTGTTTGGCTCTGAAAGTGAAATATGTCAGCCCCAAGGAAGCCATTTCTTTACTGCTTTCATGCTCTAATGTACACAAAAGTACAATGTTGGATTTCTGATGTAGGGAGCCTCTGATTGGCTTACAGGAAGACATTTTAAATGCACTATGAAAGAACAAATAAATATAACCACAATATAATCCTCATGTTGTTCTTGACCAAGAGATAAGAGTTTATCTATTAATCAGGGCATTTACTCTTTTAATGGTTAAACATTGGGAGAGGCACATTCTAATTTCCATGCACACACACACACACACACACAAATCTGTCTTACTTTAAAGAAATTATTCATCCTCCCAGCAATTTTCAAACTGTCTCCTGCTTCTTTGAGAGTATTGACCGTCCAGACTGAATCATTTACGGTCAAAGAGATTCACATTCGGTCAATTCCACCAACAGCTGTACGTTTTGACAAGTGTGCCAGAAGCAGGGATAAAAATGTAAACATGAGATGGAAGTTTTTCCTAGACTCCAATTTTTCATGAGTTGGATATTCTTTATGCAGGGACTGACTGCATGAACAACAAAATCTACAAAAAGGGCATTTGCTAACTCACTTTTGCTCTTACCTTAAACCTACAGCCACACGCTCTCAGATTATGCTTCTAATGACGCATACCTCTAAAATAATATTAGGGCTGTCAGAATGAACGCATTTACATGCAATAATTTTTTTTCAGTTTGACGTGTTAAAATATTTAACGCAGTTGCTGATAAATACTAGTGATGTATGTCTCTAGATAACACAGTCTAAGGACCGCTTCTGGTCTTGTCACGGTCTGGCTGGTTACTTCCGGGTTCTGGACTGGCTGCAGTAACACGTCTCTGTCCATGCGGGGGCGCTCGCGGTCGAGTGCAGAATGAATGGGAGTCAATGGGGTTTCACCCCCAGAAATCCACTTTCTCAGGATGTAATTTTTTGTCAAGTAATTTGAAAGTTGCATTCAAAAGGGAGGGCTGTAGATAATACACTCAGCTGAAAATTGCATTTTTAAGTTCACTTATCTGTTCTAAAAATCCGTTCAAAAATGTGATGACGTCACACAATAGCAGAATGCCAAGCGTGTTCCGGCCAACAACGGCCTAACCTGTAAGAAATCAAAAGGACATAAGTACTCGTTCATTCGACTTTTGGCCTATAATCTATATTGAACTTGCGGAATCAAACAATAAAATCTATGTTAATTTAACGACAAGCAGGTGAAAGAGACACATTTAGCCGTTTAGCCCCATAGACTCCCATTCATTCTGCTCTCGCCCGCGTATCACCTCTCAGTGGAATTCTAATGGAACTGCAACCAAGATGATACACAATGGGGCTAATAGGAAGTGCCA
>JAQIUQ010005029.1:0-12880 GCA_030378365.1 Hybognathus amarus | reverse complement strand
TGTCTAATAGAGCCCGACCGATAAAGGATTTTGAAGACCGATACAAATATTTTTTGGTTTTAAAATCCGATATGCCGATATATCGGCCGATATTTTTTTTACATTTTATTTTTTTCGAAACGCGCAACAAAACATTAACAGATTTCCCTAACGTTAGTTATTTGTAGTTATTTATGAGTTTTAACTAAAATATTATGATCATGCATTTTAAAAAGAAACTTGTTTCTTTTATCACAACAAACAGACTGATGATAGTAGCATTAGCTAGCTTTGTGATTAGCTAGTCTATGATGAGCCATAATTTAGCAATGGATAACGTCATACTGCAAAATGTACAACATACATTTTCAATATAACAGGCCAAGGAGAGATGATTAGTCTCATTGCTATAACAGTCACGCGCTATTAAAGAAATACTTCAGTCACTATGTCAAAAGTTAAAAGGACAGTCAGTCAACTACACTGTAACAACGTAACATAATTATTACTAACTAATTCCGCAACTGATGGGGATGTTCTTTTAATTGTTATTCGAGCAATGTATGTCTCGTGACCAACTCAACGAGTGTTGCCAACAGGGACGGTGTAGAGTGCCCTCTGGTGGACAAACTATACAACTCCAACACTCATGACATGGTTCAAGCGTGTTTCGTCCGTTTTTATTTATTTTATTTTTTTAAATATTAATTTATCGGCCATTATAACTGCCGATACCGATAATTTGGAAAATGCCTAATATCGGCCGATAATATCGGCATGCCGATATATCAGTCTGGCTCTAGTCTATAACAACAAACCTAACTGGTCCTTTCATGTCATGTGACTCAAAGGGATAGTTCAACCTATATGAAAACTTGTAAAAACTGATTTTTTGTATGCCTTTATACAAAGGAAGACAAGTTAGATAAATGTTCATGTTAGTTTTTCTTCTCAACTTTTAAATCAAAATGTAATATTTATAATTTGTAAGGATTATTACTATTAAAAGTACTTGTATTTAATTCGAATATCACTGCACCTTTAACATTGGCAACATTGAACAATTAACAGAAAGAACTGAGGAATTAAATACAGAGAAGGAATGATCAATAGGACAAGAGTCTATAAACGAAAATGAAAAATGGTGACAGGAAAAACTAAACAGAACATGACCACGAAGATAAAGAAAAAAACATGATGTAATCGTGAAAACTTTTCGTGAAACTGTTTTTTGCTCATAATTTGAATTTCGCATTGCAATGTGTTTTAGGGTTAAACAAAAATCTTACCTGTATTTTTCCCCATTTTTTCTACAGATTTTCTTATCTGTATCTCATGTATCTATGGATACATTTTTGTGCTGTTAATCGATTATTATTTTTTTCTGTAATTAATCATGATTAATCTCACCTACTGTAACACAAGTTTTGAATATTTTTAAATTGTAATACTCCGATTTAATCTCCAAAATAATGTAAAAAAACAACATAAAGACAGTATATTTACAATTTTTGGTAAATTGCATCTTTTTACTGCACTATAGATCAAGCCCAGTATCACTAATACTACTATTGACATGTCTATTAAATATAACACAACACAATGATGATTAGGAGATACAAATAAATGTTCCTTAAAAGCCTGATGTAAAAAAAGATTCATGGATATAATCAAGTAAACCAAAGTCGCTTCAGTCCAGTAAGTTTTCATCTTGTAATATATTAACGATATTATAAACGATATAAAAGTAATTCTTAAGTCATTAAATATTCCACAGCAAAAAGACACATGTAGGCTACCGTGTTTTCAGAATATGATACAAAAGGCTTTTTATTTCCTGTAAAACAATAAACTATAAATCAGACGACAAATAGAATGTAGCTTGTGTACAACATATTTTGCAGCAACGTTTTGATCACATTGTTAATTTAAAAGGCCTTAGAAATTTGTGTAACAAATATGATACAGTAGACTTTACAGGTTTAAATAGGAGGTTAATTTGGCCAAACTCAGACACACACCTCTTCTACAGAGAGCCCCTTTTGATGTATAAATCAATTTGTGTGCCTCTTGACTTTTAAGATTGATTGACCAGTCACTTAACACAGGTCAGTAACCTCACACCATAAGCACTTAACCCCATCACCTCAAGTGACCTCAACCAACCTCAAGTCACTGACCTTAGCTTTTTTGTGTCTCACACTTTTAGAGAAAACCAACAAATGCATATTGACCTATGCAGACACACACACACACGCTCTCCACTATACATTCTCACCCTCCGTGTCCTCACTCCCCAAAGCCTACAAGATTTATTGCCTTTTAAATGAGCTGCCATTGAATTAAACAACAATGCTGAGAAAATGCTAGTTGGCATCCTTCAACTGCCCTGCGTTCTGCTTAAAATAGCTGGTGATAATTGTAACGACCCCAGTCGTCCTCTGCCCGCCCATTGCAAAGGCACAGAGGGTCTCACGTGTGCTTGGTGTGTGAGTGTGTTCGCCGGTCGTTCCTGACACCTCCTTGGCAGGGATTCCGGCTGAAGAGAACGAGGTGGATGCTGTTTACTAAGAATGCAGTCGTCTTTCAGCACACTTCTTATAAGAGCAGATGCTTAATGTTGTGTGTTTTCAAACTGCATCCAAAATGTCAATGAGTGAGACCCGCAAACAAAATCTGAGCTGAAGTCAACATGAAAGAATACCTGCAACCCATTTCAATTCTATAATGTGACCTTTTTTCAATATGAAATGGACAAAGTTCTCCTGTTCTAATTTGTTGATTGAATAGTGAAAACTGGACGTTCCATACACCTGTCAGAAGTTAGTTTCTATGTGTTCTAGTTTTGTTTGTTCCTGTTTTCCTGCTCCAAGGCATTGTTAGTTTCCTAATACTGATTATATCCTGGTTTAGTTTCAACCGTATTTGAATTCCTTTTTTTTCGCCCTGTGCTTCCTTTGCTCATTGTCTGTTGTTGGTTACACCTATGTGCTTTGTGTTGGAAAGTTTCACTCCTGAAATTTACTTTGAATTTCCCTTCGTCTTTGTGCAATCGATTCAGCCACCGATAAAGAAGAACTGAACCAAGAAAGGATTTAAAAGAATAAGGAAATATGGATTTATCGGTTGTCCGATTGCTCTGCTTAAAGCGTATTGCTATCCTCAAATTGCTGTTGAGTTGTGGATAGTCATTTATTACCAAGAAATAAATGTAAAAAAGCAGTATTATTACCTTGTGGCAAAGAACTCACTAAGAATAGAGGGAATGCATTGATGTCACTTTCCCGCTGGAACAACCCCCCTCAGCCTGACTGAGTGGCAAAACACCTGCTGCGTGACTGGATTTAAAAGGGTAAACTGCGAAAATGCGACTAAAACGAACAATTATATCAATTTAAACTATTAATCGCATCCAAAATAAAAGTTTGTGTTTACATAATACTATATGTGGGTGCACTGTGTATAATTATTTTTATATATGTAAATACACACACATGCTTGTATATATTTAAGAAATATTTTCATGTATACACTGTGTATAGATTTATGTATAATTTATATTATATAAAAATATAAATATTTTATATGTACATCTTTTTTTTCTTAAATATACAAGCATGTGTGTGCATTTATATATTTATACAAAATAATTATACACAGTGCACCCACATATATTATGTAAACACAAACTTTTATTTGGATGTGATTAATCGCGATTAATCGTTTGACAGCCCTAATTTAAACTAAATGTTGGACTCAATATAGTGTTCCTGACTTTTATGTTTGCCTGATTTCGACGCCGGGGAAATAAAAGCAATATAGACGGTAAACATAAAGCAAATTTGCCTGTGGACGCTTTATATAAATACAATATAGGTAGGTCTAAATCCGGGTGATCACTTATATCAGTGTTATAGCTATATAGCCTATATATCATCATATCGTCCAGCCTTAAAACTTTATAGTTTTTTTGGTCAGTGTTTATTAAGAAACATCCAATAATGCAGAATATGCAATGATAAATATTTAATTGATGAGTTGAATATATATATATATATATATAAAACAATACAAAATATGGGTATGGTTTTACAGCTAAATTCAGCATATTGACACAAAATTATAACTGCAAATCCACCTATTGCCCAATTGTTTCTGTGAATTGCAGCGATCCATTTGCTCCTCTTTCTATTCGCACGGGACTAATGTCATCACAGGACCTCGGTGTTCGGAGAATATATAGGTCATTTGCGGAGGAATTTTACTTTACAAATTACATACATGGCTGATTCACACAGGATTACAACCTCCGCAATTATTACAAATGACTAGAGGTCACCAGGAATACTAATCCCGTGTGAATAGGGCTTATGTCAGTAAAGATTACGGCAACTTTTACCTTCAGTTAAAAGACCAGGGAAAATTACCTCATGTAGCCTAATACTAATCCCATGCAAATAGACCCGCTGTAAGTAGGCCTATGTAAATATTTTGTAATTTCTTGTTTAAAAGTAGTTTACCGCTGTTTTTCAAGTATGGCAACGTCAACGTAGGCTAATACAGAGATGACGACAGGAGGGGACAGCGGTGCGCAAATCGACTTAACTCCCACTTCTGCTAGTTTTACTATATTATATATCAGTGGCGGGCCGTGCATTCACACCTAGGCCTTCTGTCCAACCTGAATTAATAACTTTTAATAGTATATCAGCGCAAAGCCTCTCTATAATTGTTGTTTTTATTTTGCAACCACCATTATTGGATTAATGTGGTGAGTTCGGGAAAGGACCGGTAGAGAGAAGCGAGCGTGTGAGTTCGGCTGGTGCGTGTACAGTGGTTCTTGCATTCCGAATCCGATTATAATATCAGAAACGGAGCCTCCCTTATCTTGTCGTTCAAGGGCTACACTAGTCCCTTTTCAGACGTTACAATAGTATGTATGAATGTTTGAAAAAAATTAAGTTTCGATCATAAATTTATAAGAAAAATTAAGAAGAAAATCATATTCACCACGGGGAAAAAACATTATACTCACCAAAACTACAGATTATTCTTTACACAAAATCCATCCTTATTTCTTTCCTCAAGAAGACCTCAATTAGCTACTGTTGTACAGGTTCAAACTGCGTTTCAGTTCCAACAATGTCATGTCTGTGTCGTCATATTTCTAAGTTTTTATTCGCTTTATGGCTGAGAGTGCCTGTCGACAGAAGCACACAGTCACAGCAAAACATGACGATGTGTACAGCTTCCCATGCTCTTGCACAGAGTTTTGAACAAAATCAATGAGATCAGCGTGACTTTTGTCTTCAAAATCATACGTTTCATAACTTACATTAGTCAGTTCTGTTTTTACCCAGAGAGATTGAATAGAGTTCCGTTCATTCTGCGTTTAGCTCAGGCTGAATAAGGGATTTATTTGTGCTGGAGGTCGAACAGGGAAAGAAACATTAATTTTTGGGTTGAAAAACGATTACATCTACAGGAATATATATTTAGTTTACACAGTTCACTACAGATGCGGATACTACCACTAAAAGTACCATAGACATATATGTAAAAGTACGCAGTCTGTACGCGCAATCCAATCAAAGAACGAGAAAATACATACGTTATTATATGCCAGCTAGATGGCCCCGCTGCAGTCAAAGCGAAATCTGATTGGCTGATTAAATCTGACAGATTATCTGATTGGTTAAAGAATTGCCATTCATTTATACTACAGGCGCCCGCACTGTCGATTCTGAAGGCCTCCAGGCAGATTTATTTACCCGGCAACGCATGATGATGAAATATGATTGGATACAAGCTCTAACATAAATACATTCTACTGAAAGCAGCGCAACCAAGAGAAAAGCTATGAAATTAAGAGAACTATTTGGAATAATTTAATGCTAATTCATGGAAAAAAATATTTTAAAGTGCAAGTCAGTGATTCTGATAGTGTTTAGGCCAGCAGAGAAGGCCTTGCTGGCCCTGAGGCCGGAGACACACTGGATGCGTGGCGTGAGCGTCTCGTAAGTAGGGTTGTAACGGTATACCGGTATGGCGGTTTATCGCGATATTGACATGTACGATTATCATATCGTGCACATTTACTTATCCCGAGAACACTTAATGTGCACTTTATAATTGTTTTTTAAAAGAATAATCATCGAATACACTGACTGAAACTCATAGGTGTTCAGTACAACCTGTAAAAAAAAGTTTGGTTTAGTCTATGACTAAAATAATGACTAAAATATATTACTATTGTGTATAATTTTTTTGTCCATGTTTTAATTTAGTAAACCTCTCTTGTGTAGACAAACTAAAGTTGTTACATTTTATCTGATTGCATTTTCAAAAATACATTTTGTATTCAATCACAGAATCCAGACCAGTTATTTCAGACAACCCAGAATTTCTGAGGAAATAAATATACATTTCATAAAGACTCTATTAAAAAAAACTTCTTACAATAAACCATGTTCAACCAAAAAACATATCTTTTTTATTAATTTAGGGGCCATTGTAGCTGATGATGATTATAATAATGATAGTTTAATATCGTATACCGTGAAACCGTGATATTTTCTGAGACAATTATCATACCGTGAAAATCTCATACCGTTACAACCCTACTCGTAAGCGTGGCGTGTCCCTTTTTATTTTGGCTCCCATGTTAACAGATTAGAGCTTGCACACTGCCCCGCGTGACACGCGCGTCTCAGGCGCGGCATGAGCCGCGCGGAAAACGCGTGCATGCTAGAAATAGAACCGACGCCTATTTTCACGCGACACGCAAGCGTGTTGGAAGCGTTTCCAGGCAAAAACAATAGGAAACAATGTTTATTTGTCATTTTGTACACGAATACATATGAACAAATTACATTTTGATGTTTGAAAGTCTAGGTTTTGACATACATTCAGATATCAAAGTAATTTAAACAAAAAATAATATTAATAATTATCAGTTTTCAAATATTGCCATTATTTTGCCTATATATAATTGTCTTTTTTTTTTAACAATCGAGTGCTGGTGTCCACTACAGAGGTCATAGCATAACATAAAAATATATTTTCTTTTTTTTCCATTTGTTTCTTATGCTCATAACAATGTGATTACATGAAGAAGAAAAAAAAAACTTTTGAAAAAAAAAAAAAAAAACGTTCTGGGTCTCAGGATGATATAAAGATACGATAGGCTAGAATAACAACATACTAGTGTGTCTTCTGAGTAACGGTCCACCATCAGGCTAAATAAGCTCTTTAAAGCTACACAAAATTTGAAAAAGTTATTGAAATAGACAGCCCACTTCCAAATTTTTCGGATTTTGGAAGATGCGTGATAACAGACTTGAAATTGTTGTCATAAAGGCAAGAGCAACACACCGCTAATCCAAATGTAGACAGTCTCTCTATGTCACCTAGCAGCAGCAGCGCCGCGTCAGACACGCTTCTGGTGTGCAAAGACACAGAAAACGCGATGCAGCCGCCACGCAGCTGACACGCTACAGAAACGCCACGCTCACGCCACGCATCCAGTGTGTCTCCGGCCTGACGGCCCACCACTGTTATATATATTTGGCCGTTATTATTACGATCAGAATGTAGATATTATATTGGTTGTAATGTTAACATTTAAGTCCCAGTGAAATAGAACTTTTGTTGTATTTAGACATACAAGTGTGTCATTATTGAAAAGAAAAAATGTAGGACAAGGACTAGGTTCTATGCATAGGTTGCTGATTGGATTTTGAGATGTAAAAAAAATAAATGTATTAATTGTTCACAATAAGATCTCTAAATTGCATTTAGAAAATAGGGTGAATCTTCATTCATGCTGACTTTAAAACTCAGAAACATTGCTTGTGCTTTTCGCATCTTACCACTGAGGTTACACATATCTTTAACTAGAGAAATACAGTGAACGTATTTATCCAGTATCTAGGCTCCAACATAGAGCTCCAAAATCAATACCATATATCATTTTCACTTTGAAAATGGATAAAATGGGTCTTCATATACTGTGACCAATGCAGAGAGCAGAAGAATCTGTACAAAGATACTTAATACTTTTTCCATTCCATTTTCATGACAAATGCAATGTGTTCATATTTGCTTAATGTAAAACACATATCAATGCAGCAAAAAATATGATCATTGATTGCTGTTTGACACCAGTGAGGATTATAACATTATAGTATTTATAGCGCCATAAGACAGTGAGGCATTTCCCAAATGCCCAGCCCTTTATGTCAGAATCAAATTTCAGCCATTTTCTCCATGAATTTCAGCTGCAGCAGCGCTAAATTTCTCCACTGTATAATTAATCCACGTCAGGTAAAATAGCTGATGTATAAAGTGCCTTTGATGATGCAATGGTTCAATGCCCTCCAACCCATACCATCCAGTGCATTGTTTGGCTCTGAAAGTGAAATATTTCAGCCCCAAGGAAGCCATTTCTTTACTGCTTTCATGTCTCTAATGTACACAAAAGTACAATGTTGGATTTCTGATGTAGGGCGCCTCTGATTGGCTTACAGGAAGACATTTTAAATGCACTATGTTAAAAAGAACAGATAAATATAACCACAATATAATCCTCATGTTGTTCTTGACCAAGAGATAAGAGTTTATCTATTAATCAGGGCATTTACTCTTTTAATGGTTGAACATTGGGAGCACATTCTAGTTTCCAAGCACACACACGCAAATCTGTCTTACTTTAAAGAAATTATTCATCCTCCCAGCAATTTTCAAACTGTCTCCTGCTTCTTTGAGAGTATTGACCGTCCAGATGAATCATTTACGGTCAAAGAGATTCACATTCGGTCAATTCCACCAACAGCTGTACGTTTTGACAAGTGTGCCAGAAGCAGGGATAAAAATGTAAACATGAGATGGAAGTTTTTCCTAGACTCCAATTTAGGAGTTAGATATTCTTTATGCAGGGACTGACTAACCTGACTCCGCCAGATGGATTTGCTCCGCATATCCATCTGGAAACCTTCCGTTGAAGTAGTTTTGGTAAGGGGCGAAAATACTGGTTAGCTGATTGGCCTATGTTGGTGATAGACGGGCCAAATCAACCAATCAGATCAACGAAGCACATGACGTACTAACTTGCTGCTACAGGTAAACCTCGTTAGCTCAGCAAATAAGCAACATGTCGGCAAAGGATATTTGCCGTTTATGTAACTACAATTTGCGAATAAAAGGCACCATTTCAGCTGCCCGGTCCATATTTCACAAGAAGGATGCAAGAGAAAAAAGCATTAGCGAGCGGCTAAAAGAATTAGGACTACCGCTGTCTGAAAATGTTTCTAGATCGCGTTGCTTCCGCTTGATTGCGTCACACCTCAACCCGCCTCAAAGCCAACGCTGATTGGACGTTCGTTTGGTGAACTGCTCCCAAATTTTCTTTAACGGAAAGTATCCAGACTGATCTGCGAGTGAAACCTTGAAAGCTCGCGAGATCAGGATGGTCTCGCAAGGCTCAGGGACTGACTGCATGAACAATATAATCTACAAAAAGGGCATTTGCTAACTCACTTTTGCTCTTACCTTAAACCTACGCAGCCACACGCTCTCAGATTATGCTTCTAATGACACATACCTCTAAAAATAATATTAGGGCTGTCAGAATGAACGCATTAACACATGCAATTATTTTTTTTTCAGTTTGACGTGTTAAAAATATTTAGCACAGTTGCTGATAAATACTAGTGATGTAGCCTATGTCTCGAGACCGGTCTTGGGACCACTTTTACGTGGTCTAGGTCTTTGGTCTTGGTCGGGGCTGACATAGTGGTCGGGCAGTGCAGTCTCATCCCAATTCATCATATAACTGACGTTTTGGGACGTCTTTTGACCATTCGTCAATATATGCCTTTTTAGGGCCCCATTAAACGTCAGTAGATGACGTTATGGGATCCTAACTCTACCCAGACCTAAACCTAACCCTAAGCCCAACTCGTCACCTAACTGACGTTAAAGGTAAAGCGTCAGTTGTAGGGATGTGCACGAATATTCGAATTTTCGGATATTCGATATGTAATTATTAATCGAAAAATAAAATACTATTCGAATTTTGAATACGTTGCTTTGCTGGCCGTAAATGCAGTGAGTCCATGATAAATCCTAAAGAACTAACTCACAGTTACAATTAAATGCACTGGATGGCGCTGTGGAGTGTGTTAACAAGTTGTCTGTATTTGATCACAATGTTGTCGTCTGCCTCGCGAAGTTTAGAATTAACGTTACTTGAAAAGGATCTTACTAAACGGAATTACTTTTGATCAAATTAATTAATTAATCTGAGTTATGATATCATCACCATGAGAAATCACATGAAATCCAAACAGTCGAGTGAGGAAAGACAGCTGTTCATCATTGCATCACGACTGCAGGTAAGCGCAGCTGGACCCGCGTGATCAAAGATGTTAACTTACCTAATAGCAAAATGATTTTGAGACACTTATTTTAAGTTTCGTTGGGGAGAACGGTTTAAGAACAGAAAATGCAAAGTGCTGTTAGAAACACCGTTCTCTGAAACGTCTGATCAGTGCGGCGTCTTTCCTCACTCGAGCATAAAGTGCTGGCGGCGCCCCTGCATGTAACGTTAGATATTATTGTTTTTCTGAACATAAACGTGAAACAATATAAACACGATAATCAGTAATTTGCTGACTCGTGTGTTAGGGGTGGTTAATCTGTCTGATTTCCCGATTCGATTCGATTACGATTATTGAAGTCCGATTCGATTACAGTCGATTTTCGATTATTAACGATTCTCGATTAGCGATTATTGATTTTCCATTTTACAACAGTAAACAAAAATACACTAGACCAACATATGATTATATTAGCAGCAGCATCATTTTGGTATTAATTGCACTTTTTATTTGTTTGATATTCAATGAAAATGTAATGATGGTTAGTGAAGACATGCAAACATGCTTGTTGTCTACTACTTAGGCAACCCATTATCTTTAAATAATTTTTTGAACAACTGTGTTGCATTATAATGCAAAGGCACCTGGTTCTATTAATTGACAGCATTAAAATGCATTTTGTGATTTCCTTCAATTGAAAATCTTTGAAGCAAGTTTGGGGGGCTTGAAGGGCACCCGATTCAGAGAATCACCCAGAAATTCAAAAGAACAGCATTTATCTGAAATAGAAAGCTTTTGTGACATTAAACAATACAGTTCAAATGTTTGGAGTCGGTAAGAATTTTTCTTACATTTTTTGGGAGAAAGAAAAAAGAAATCTATACTTTTATTTATCAAGGATAAATTAAATTAAGTTGATCAAAAGTTACAGTGAAGACATTTATAATGTTACAAATCGATTATCTGAATCTTTTGTGTGTGTGACTATAAATACTTTCCTTTAAATGTACAAAGTAATGACCCATAAAGAATTAACGTACAATATATTTTATTAGCATTCCAAAGAACCAACAGGAAAATAAACGTGTGCCTGAACTAGGAGCATAACTTTAACTTACTTGTAGTAAATTAATATTAACGACCGGTACAGCCGAGTGTTTTTCCTCTTATGGCTGGAAACGTGTCATATGGCTTGTCATATTTGTCGTGTTTCCGTCGTTAGTTTTATTATACAAAGCTTACAACTAGCGTGGCTCTTGCCCAGTTCCTTTCCCTCTTCAACTTCAGAAGCCAAAATATTTCCACACGTCAGCTTTTAACCTAACAAGGAGGGTGTTTGGACCTTGCGCGCCATCGCGTCTCTGTTATGTGCACGCGTCAGACGGTCCGGTCACTGCACTTCCGTCTTTCGCGTTCCGTCAATATTACGTTTTTATAAAGATATATATAATATAGTTTTTTTTTTTTTTTTTTTTTGGAAAATCGATTTTGGGATATTTGTGAATCGATTCAGGATCGTCCACGTCCGCATCGCGATGCATCGAGAATCGATTTTTTTCCCCACCCCTATCGTGTGTATAGGTGTACGTTCTGTACGATATCTGACGCAATCTGCTTTATTAGGGTTTCCGCTCGCGCTGCTTGAGCATGCTTTTAATAATGCTTTTTTATATATATATTTTGTTTACTCATAGGCCTACTGTTTAATGTTTTCTTCAACTAAAAGAAAACTTTAATTACTATTG
Source organism: Hybognathus amarus (assembly GCA_030378365.1). Classification (NCBI taxonomy): domain Eukaryota; kingdom Metazoa; phylum Chordata; class Actinopteri; order Cypriniformes; family Leuciscidae; genus Hybognathus; species Hybognathus amarus. The sequence goes on along the minus strand of JAQIUQ010005029.1, from coordinate 777 downwards.
TAAGCTTGTTGTGTATTGTCTAATTGTAAGCTTGTCCAGAAATGGTGACAAAAACGTAAAAAAAAACCCTTAAAAATAACGTATTTTTCGTTAAACATAATTTAAATAAATAACGAATATTCGAATATTCCATTTTTATGAGCCCGAATATTTGAATGCAATATTTTAGAAAAATGCCCATCCCTAGTCAGTTGTATGATGACCCGGGATCGTCATCTACTGACGTTTAAGGGGGCCCTAAAAAGGCATATATTGACGAATGGTCAAAAGACGTCCCAAGACGTCAGTTATATGACGAATTGGGATAAGACTGTGTTAGGTCGGCGGATTTTAGAAATACAATACTACAATATCCGCGGTTTTAACTTCATTCAGGAGATTTTGGGTAACTGACAGTTGACTTTGAGCACACAGCCAACGGTGTGTGTGTGTGTGTGTGTGTGTGTGTGTGTGTGTGTGTGTGTGTGTGTGTGTGTGTGTGTGTGTGTGTGTGTGTGTGTGTGTGTGTGTGTGTGTGTGTGTGTGTGTGTGTGTGTGTGTGTGTGTGTGTGTGTGTGTGTGTGTGTAATCATAGTGACAAAACAAGCAACTTTCGTTTCCTGCACTTAAGCTTATAATTTCATTTTTAAAAATATTTATGTATTTAAAAGTTGCAGAATAGATTCATTTAGAGACTTCGAAATCGGCAAAGATAGACAGGTAATGCAAAACTAAATCTTACAAGTTATTGCTTAGCTTCAACAACACTAGTCTGTTTTTTGGTCTCGGCCTTGGTCT
>JAQIUQ010005028.1:0-10475 GCA_030378365.1 Hybognathus amarus | reverse complement strand
AGGGCTGTAACGATATACGATATAAAATCGAAATCGCGATACTCAGGTCCACGATCCGTCATCGCGATGTGAGAGAGGCAGAATCGCGATCGACACACCCCTTCCACCTCCCAGTTATCCTTCCCGTCCAGATCCAATGCTATTACATCTTTAAATTACTATTAATATTATTTGAAGTTAACATTATAAAATATGTAGACCTACATCACAAAACTAGTTGAGGGTAAATTAGCCAAAACTTAAATCCATCAAAATAATATACATTCTCAGAAAATGCATAATACCAATATATTGACACTTCTGTTTATATATCCATAGCCTACTCCCCTTAATAAAATCCAGTACGTCCAGACATTAGAAAAATATAAGTCTACACATGCATTTTATATTTAATATGAGGGAAATACGCACGCGTACACGGCCGCGACACAAAACATATCTTTAATATTTAGGTGGAAAAAATATAGCCTATTTTTTATAATTCTGTAAATTACACTGTACAAACCAAAAGTAATACTAGGCTACCCACCGGATGAAGGGTTAGCTCTCCCCAGAACATAAAATATTTATTTTGTTTTATTTTTCGTGTTTGAGGGAAAAAAAACAATGTCGTGACAGTTCTCTGGAAGCGGCATTAAAACTTTCAGAGAATTCAGATAGAAAGCACAAAGACTTACTTTAAATTGAATTTCGTTTTTTTATTAATTGTATTTCAATTTTAAGAAATGTTTCATCAACCAATTGCCTGGATTTAATAAATAAGAAGAAAATGTAGCTACTACAGATAATCACGACAATGAGGTGCGGCGCCTGAACTGGAGCTCCTCTCATGAATTCGAAACCCTATAAGCGTATAGACCTGAGAAATATATAGCCTATAGGCTATAGAAATGTCTAGTAAAAAGAACAATTCAAAACGAAAGAAAAAAGACTGCTCTCTGCTTATGTAATCCGTATGAAAAGTGCATTTCTCTTAGGCGCGTTCACTTCTGCGAAGGCTGTCGCGGTTATGGAATTTCCCTTGCGGTAATGTTGAGTGGCTCAATAGCGCGAAATGCCCTATTACCGCCATTTATTTATTTATTCAATTTATATGTATTTGTTGTTATATAAATATGTTTACGATGTGGACAAAAACGAGGACATTTTCATTAACCACTGTAACCGAAACTAAACAGCGTCTATATGCGCATTGAAAGGCTTTCACTCAGCGCGCACATTGTTATGACAACGGACTTTGAGCGAGTCATTAAACAGTTCATTCAACGAACACGTTCAAAAAGCTGATTCATTAAAAGAGATGTAATGAAGGTGTTAATTATTTTTAACTTTGAGTTCCACTATTCAAGGCTCATCTGAGCAGCAACGCGTCGCATGGGTAATGCTGAAGCTGATGCTTCACTGAGAGACCAATATGGCATTGATTCAATGCGTGACTCTGTGATTTTATTTCCCCGCGGCTTCCTCGCGCTGTGGGATGCTGACCAGCGCTGCTGCTGAAGCACATTTATGGGAAATACCTGTGACGTGAATGTTAAAATTAAGATACACGCCAACCTTTTCACAACTTCAAAAGACAGACGCAGGTAATCGCACACGCTCTGCTGATCTCTCTCATTCACTGTCTGTATAAAGCCTCTGTAGGCTAGCCTACACATCACCAAGATAAAACAGTCTTGTTATGATTACATTATGAACTTGTTTAACATTCAATACACATACATGAAGTTCAAAACAAGAAGGGTTTAGCCTTATAAAAAATAAATATAGTTGGAGCACAGAAAACAACCCAAAAGCAGCAGCCTACACTGCCTAGTTTAGTTTAATAAATTGCATAGTTATTATTGTTTTTGGCGTTCAGATTCTACACGTTTTTACAAATGTTAATTAATAAAAATACCGGTAGGCCTATATTTTTTGCTCTCAAAATCAATTTTTTCACCCCAAGCCCCGCCCCGTGATAGAAATCGCGATACGAATCGAATCGTGGGTCAAAAATCGCGATACGTACCGAATCGTGGGTTTGATGTATCGTTACAGCCCTACAGCTTCTGCGTTCATCATTACGTCATGCACCAGCTCAAGGTTTACAAGGTTTCACCGTAAAGCTACAATATGTAACTTTAGTGGCCACAAGAGGGCGACGTTTCCAGACAATAACAAAGGCGAATGTATGTGACGTAGTAACGAGCTGAATGATGGGACTTGCTGTCAAGCTGATGGATCTAATAATGTTTAAGGATTAGTGAAAACAATCATGTTTTTTAACATTACAGTGGTATGAAGCAGGTCGCGATTGCTAATAAGATACATATATCACACGCGAGTCCTGCGGATATAAAGGAATAAGGAAATTTCATCCTATTGAACTACACGCAAGTGCTGGATTACTCACACAGGTCAGTTTATTAGATGAATTAAATTTGTGAGGACTTCAAAACAGAAATGGCCATTCTCTGCCATTATAAAGCTTGGAAGAACTCCAATTGTAGTGCAATTTTAAGTATATTTCTGAGAAGTACATGAATTATGAAGACTGAAGTATACTTATTTTTAGTTGTTTTCTTTTAAAGTATTCTTATAGCACACTTGAATAAACGTATTTTTCGTAAGGGGAAGGACATGACGATACACTGAGTTGGCTGGCAATCCTAGATTATGAAGTGGTAGCCGCAAGCAATAGGCAAAAGAGGATGTGAAGGACGAGGACAGAATGTTGATTGCACATTGTCTCGAGGGTATTTCTCACTCCTGCTCCCCTACAGAGGTGACTCATCACAGTACAGTAGGATATCCAACCAGGTAACAAAACTTTGCAATAATTAAACGTAAATTGAGTTTCCAATTCATACTTGATCAGTCATAATATATATATAAAAAAAATGCTTCAGTTAAAATAGAAGAATTTAGCTGTTTATTTTGTCTCCTTAATACCATTTATTTGCTCTAAACAATAGTGAATCATGAAGAGGATGTGACGTCATCTCAATTTTTCATATCGCATGTTGCGATAGTCTTTTCTTCCTTATTGAGATGTAATTCAACGGCTTCTTGAACAAGAAGAAATGTAGGATGGGACTTGATTTTGTCCATGGGAAATTGATAGAAAGGTTGTGGTTTGCTATTGGTGGATCTCATGTGAGTGACAGGTTGTCCCGCATTTTTTTTAAATACTAAAGTAAACAGATAAATAATTTGTAATAAATACTGTAATATGTCATAGAGGAAAAATAAACTTGTCCGTTTTGATTTTATGGTGACTTTATAAGCAAGTTCTATTCTCATTTAATATAATTTGTTGTTTTTCATGCTTGACAAAAACAAATCCATAAATTACCTATATCCTGTTTCCACCCTGTCACATTATAAAATAATTTTTTATTTGTTTTGTTTTTCCTACAATTTATACAAAGTAATATCATTGATGCTTGAATGCTAAAGATAGGAGGTCATAACTTTGAAAACAGTGTTGTTTCCCTCGGTCACAAGTCCAGAATACTCAAATCATTGTTATTTGTTGAGTAATTTATCTTGAGAAAAGAGAATTCAATATATTAATTTTCAATACATTCCTCAATACATGGGTTTCAATGCATTCAATACAATACACTAGAAAGTTACAAAAAGGTCTGTTTGATCAGGGATGCAACTAAACTCTGTGGACCTTGAGGGACAGAGTGTTTAAACTTGAGGATTCACCTTACACACATTTTTTTGTACCGGTAATAATCTTTCAATTTTGAGATTTCAGGGTAGAAAGGGAAACAAAACAGGCAACTAATAATATTGCTACTAATTTGAAATATGTGTCTGCAACAAAATTTTGTGAAATGATGTGGGCCCATTTCACTATTGACATATTTTACATCCAGGATCATGAATAACAATGTTGTACATGACCCTAAGCTTAGTATTAGACTTACAGAGAGATGAACAGAAATTCATCATTGTTCTTTCAGACTGTTGTTAGTACATGGTCATTTTTCAAAATTATCTTGGAACAAGGACTCCTAATCATGAACAGAGCTGACCCTGCCACATCTGATCCAAAGTGTCAAGGCTGTAAAAGAGGATAATTGAAACAGAAACGACACATTTTCTTTTGAATACCTTTTGGAAAATGGTCTCAGACTCTTCACTAAGACCTCAATGTGTTTACATGCACTAAATTTCATCAAAATGAAATAAATCCAATCCAATTTACAAATTCTGGAAGGTTTTTTTTTTATCTGATCAAAACAATAGTCGGATTCAAGCAATTTAATTTGTTTATATTTGTATTGAAGTTTAGATGAAATCATCAAAACATGAGGAAATGTGTGTGTGTATATATATATATATATATATATATATATATATATATATATATATATATATATATATATATATATATATATATATATAGAATATATAAATCCTACCTAGTGTAGCTTTAAAGCTGCAATACCTAGATTGGCATGTCGCTAGAGGGCGCTACATTCAAAGCAACAACAACGGCTTTGCTTAATGATGACGTGGAGGAACGTGGAATGATGGGAACTGTTGTTTTCAACTCCACCGTGGATGAATCAGTCAGACGGGAATCGCAAATTAGTTGTCATGGATGGGGTAAAGTTCGATTTCTATAAATGTTGCGTTTAATGACATGCTTGTTTTTCATTAAACTGAAATAGCCGCAAGAAAAGTCAGGTTTAAAAGTAAATTAGTTATCACAGATGTTACTGTACGAGTCACTGGACGAAGCTATGGTGGAGAGGGTTTGAAGTCAAATCGTTGCTAATGTATCCTGACTTCGCCCTATGCTGCAATATGCATTTAGTTTTGCATTCATTTACAGAAATCAGCTGCTTGAATGACAATTGCTGATGTTATTAGATTTTTCAGGTGATATTCTCAATTCATTCAGTTAACGGATGCTCTGAGGTAAAGTTTTCAGACTGCAGACTCAGCAATGATTGTATTTAATTGTACAGTACAATCATAACATAGAACAGACATTATCTTCCTTTCATGTCATTAAACATAACAATATTGCTGGCCATATACTGATGAGAAAGTGCGCGTCCGGTGTGCGATACTGGACTTTGTCCTAGACGTGGCGCGGCTCTTCTCGTCCGGTGTGCGACCCCTTTTACAGCCAACAGTTCACATTCCGAGAATAATTGAAAAGAATAATGCACCAGAATGTGCACCATTCCATTACAAATGCGCGAAACAAGCTGACGTTTGTTGCTTGATAGACGCTAACGCACAGCTTATCAACTTGTTGCACATTTATCCAGGACTACACGTAGTACGAGCGGAAACCGAGGTAAGCAGCGATATGACCAGAATTGACTGGCGACTCCCAGCTCACCCCTGCTCACACGCCCCGTTTCCTTGGTTAAAATCTAAATTTTCTCGCGATTTAAACATTGCTTGAAACATTTGGAATATTGTAAGTTATCATCTTAACTAAATATATAACACTGGCCTTGTGATTTAGGGATATTTTAATGCAAAAATCTTAGGTATTTCACCTTTAAGTTATTATTTTTCATATTATTTGGAGTAAATGGTAAAGTCCAGCAACTGGTTTTATTTGAATGCAAAAATATTTCTCCCTTGTTTTTAACATGTGTTCATAATTTCTTTGTTTGACAGCCAGGCAAATAATTATGTCCGCAAGTTTTGGTGTCTTTCATTTTACGTATTATCACAAATAAAACAAATTACTCCAAGTTGAATCCAAGCCAATATGCTTACAAGATGTCATTTTTCCTAGTCCGGATCTCACTTTTGGCCACTACTATATATAGAGAGAAACAAGTTCTCAACAGAGAAAAATGTAGGGCGGGACTCTATTTGTCCCCACAAGGAATTAATTGGATGTTGTTGTTGCTATTGGTTGATTTCATGTGAGTGACAGGTTGTCCCACCCTCACGCAGTAAACATGTAATCGGAGAAGAGATTATGAGGGCACAAGAATTAAAAAATAATGCTGTGCACAGATTTATAATAAATACTGCAATTTTCCATGAAAAATAAGAAACGTCCATTTTGATTTCATGGTGACTTTAAGGAATAAAGAAAGAGACACTGTGATTCATTTGGAAGGTATATGAAGGTATTTTACAAAAACTGACTGATCAGATAGTCCATCACATGTCAGACGCCACGCTCCGTCCTTGCCAAACTACCAAACAGCAGCAGCTGGTACACACTCCGCTGGGCATTTTCCACTTTCCACCGTCACCGCTCCATCACATCTGAAGATGAGAGGCTGTAATTCACAGGCTATCTATTCTCAAGGTTTAGCCACACATTCTTACCCCTCCACTCGTCCATCCACCACAGCTCCCAAACCAGGGTGGTATCCATCTCCTGGCTGCAGGACAACCTCTTCAGGCATGGCATCACTCCCAGTGCCCCACTTACAGCCATCAGTCACTGTCTCAGCTGATAGCTCCATGTGTCAGCCGTATGGATGACTGTCGCTTACCTGTACGGTCCTGCATGCCAATAGACTCAGAGTTAGGGGGAAACAGAGTAGTCAGTCTGTTCAAGTATTTCAGCATCATCTGTGACGGCATGGAAAAGCATCTTATATTCATTAAGGCTGTGAAATGCGAGTATACTGCAAAAGTGGATTTCTTATTTTTGGCTTGTTTTTCCAGTTAAACATTTATTCCAAGAAAAGAAACCAAGTTGATTTTTCTTTACCCCATCAGTTTTTTTCTCATTGGAAGTGCTTAGTTTTGATAAATCTGTCAGAAAAGACTTAATATCTTCTTAAGAAAATTACTTTCTGTTTAGATATCTGCTACCGTAGATATTATAAACAACATATTGTATGATATGTATTGCGTTTAGTGTGATAGAAATTGTGTATCGGACAGTGTCAAATTTCCAGAATGGGACAATAAAGTAAGTAAAGTAAGACAAAAATACGAATGCGAGAAATTGACCTTGTTCAGTGATAAGAATCAGGTTTTAGAGGTAAACAACTGCGATGCTAACTTATAAAGCTATATTTGTCAATAGTGTGAGAGCATCGCAAGACGAATAGTGTTTCTCTAGTAACTATTGATCAAATGAGAAGCAGAGACCGAAACAGTTTTAATGTCTTAGCTAAGAGAATCAAACATGCAAACCTAAATGGTTTGCTCTCAAACTTAGCATAGGAAAGTTTGATTAATTGAAGCAAATTGCTTCATCCTGACATAGATATACAGTACATGCCCTCTTTAGCATTGGAAAGTCTGATTCATTATTAGCTTGCAGGTTTGTTTTGAGTTTGATTTGCTTGATTACTTTTAAAAGTAACAATATTGCATAACTCTTAAAGAAGTAACTAATTGCATTATCTTGATTACGTTTTTGGAAAGCAAAGTTACTTTTCCTCAGCTGGGCTGAGCTTAAAGCTGCAGTCCATAGCTTTTTGGGGGTTAAAAACGACCCAAATACATATGAGAGAATACATAACCAGCCAGTGTTGGGCAAAACTATCTGTCTTGCCGTAGCTACGAATTCGAAGCGATTTGAGCTTTAGATCTAATGTTTCCAGTTCCAGATGGATATCTGGTGGATTCTCCGCGGGAGATTCGAGACATGTCTTTGCATTGAGTTACATTGCATTGCATGAGTCTCGGCTAGTCGGCTTTATTGCGTGTGAGGAATGTTGGAGGTGGAGAGTTATAGCCTTTTCTCACAGCACTGATGCATGGTGATTTTAGCAAGTTTTGATGGTGGGATACCAGAGAAGGTTCAACGAGACAATCCACCAGTGATAACAAATTCACCCACTTGTAAAATGCAGAGACTCGATTTGGACTTCTAGGGCGGCTACAAAAAGCAGTTGGGCTGCAACTAGCCTCGATGCCAGCCCCGGAATCAGTTTTGGTGCGGGAGAAGTTCGGTCTGGACTCGATCCCATTAAGGAGAAATTGTGATCAGGTCAGAAAAGATTATCAGGCCAGATCAAATTGCCAGGCGGGCTTTAAATGCTGATTGACTGATGATCTGCAAGGATCGTCATGGTCAGCGTTATCAAAGAGCGCTTAACTGGTTAGGGAGATGACTGCAGCTGGAGAATTCCGGTGAACAGTTTCAGCTGTCGCGTGTCTGTCGTGAAGTGAATTTACAGCAGCATTCATTTTAATGGACGAACAGAAAACTGCAATCAAGAGCATTTGTCGATCGGAAAGATATTTTGCCGTCCTTCCTACATGAGTTCGGCAAAAGTGCTAACTTATCAGCTGGTTCTGATTGTTGCAAAGGAGATTGGGATGTAATGAAAAGCCTGTGAGTTCGTTGTGGTTTCTCCTTTGCGCCGCACTTTCATGTGAAGGACCAAGTAAAAGAAGCAACACTCGTTATTTTACTTCTAAAATCATGTAAGTTATATAGTTAAACTGCGCTATGCAGACTGGTTTGACTTACTGAGTTGCTCTGATTGGTTGTAGGTCTCACCGACTCTCCAATTGAGTGCAGAGGTTTTTTTTTACCTGGTTCGGTTGGAGCACACCTCACAATCAAAGCCCTATGGGACAGTTTCCACATTTGACAAGAATATGAGTATGACGAAGTCAGGCTAGACTGCAACCGGACCCATGCGAAACAAGGATAATTTACGTATCGGAAGGACGTTAAATGTATTTACACAATGCTGATGTTGTAACATTAACAAGTTGAGAACAGGTGCCAAGTCCAGCTGGAAAATTAAGCTTTCCTTCAAGACGGCTCGTAGACGGCTATGCTGACTCTGGACTTAATAAAGGACAGTGGACCAACACCAACAACACGGCCGGTTTAGCCCCGCCCACCGATTCGGCATTCACACATAGGTAAACAAAAGCATACCTCGTGATGACAAACGGAGCGAGCTACCAGCAATAAACATTCTGTTGACAAAATGTTGTGCCGTGCCTGGCTGTGGAAGAAGACAGGTCGCTGCATAAGCTTCCTCTGGATTTCAGATATTAGGAATGCCTAGTTAAAATTTGTTTTAATGACGTTCCAGCAGATGAGTGTAAAACATTATCTCCGATATGTAGGTCTTATTTACACCGTAGAGACTGCTTTGTGAACAAGACTGGATTTTGCAGATCGGAATTGAGCGTTTAAAAGGCGCTGTCCCTTCTATATTGGATCCAACAGTAGTCGTGCAACGCACTTATGCGAGTAATATTTTTATTTTAGAAATAATAATCTACTCGGCTAGCATTGCATTGTTACAGATCGTTTGATATACTAATAATTATGTTATGTGTCTACAAGTATCCGTTGTATTCGAGGTGCTGTTGGTTCATTGTCCCTGCGTTAGGATCGAGACTCTGGGTGAAACATGTATGGGCGAATCATTTTGACGGTTGCCATTTTACAACAGTGGTTTTCAAAACAAATTCCCCAACGTGCACCAACCAAAACCAACGACAGAGTTGAAGCTCATTATAATATGCAAAACTGTTATCCACTCACAGCAGTGGGCATTTACTTCCTAGTCTTCAATGCCGATACGGCCATAAAATCCGAGCATTTTTCAGTAGGCTGAAAACTAGGGAAGAAAATAGCCCATAACTTATTCATTTATTTTTTTTTGAATGTAAAAACCAAGCGAACGTCATAAGTTGACCTCAGACAACAAACAAAAAAAAAATGTAAAAAACCAGTTCATGACCCCTTTAACTACAATAACCATCATGTTCACACAAAGCCGTTGCACACTCCGGATTTCCCTCAACATGGTTTCAGTGTAAAACAAAGCAACTTCCGATATTTGAAGAGTAAGACTCGAGATACTTTGTTTTAAATTTAAAAGTAGCAAATGCATTATATTACTTAGTGACATGGGAAAAAAAAAGAACGTATGTAACTCAAGTTACTTGTAACGCAGTACCACCCAAAACTGTTAAAAGATTTTTTTTCTCACTTCAAAAGTGGTTGAAATCAGAGAACATGGCTGAACAGAAATGAGGACAGTTCGTTTCCAATCATTATTTCAGTAAAAATAGCAATGTACTTGGTGCAATAAGCTTTGCAGCTTCTTGGTTTAAAGCTTACAGGGTTTTTCTGTTGTTGGGGATCTTATACAAACAAAGGCTTCGCAGTATCAATTGAGAATATAATTCTGTCATTATCGGGGCCCAAGGGAGGCCTTTCAACCACTCAGATGAGGACAGTTCGCAGTGAGTGCCTATTATTCAGGACTAAATGGGACTGAAAATGTACATGCCACACTGAACTGGCTGCTGAAAGTACAGTCTTCATGCCAGCAGAAACGGCGAATCCCTTGTAATTGTGCCATTAGTGTTCCCATTCACTTCAGTCCAAATAGGCTGTCAGTCAGTCAATTGAATGTCTCGATGGTATGGGAAAGTTTACTTATATTGCAGTCTCTTATACAACTCTATCTTTTTACATTGAAAATATATTTGTCTCTTTGTGAATGTCTACTGACCCGTAGGTGTTAAATATCAATTCCTTAGTACCTACA
>JAQIUQ010005027.1:0-13961 GCA_030378365.1 Hybognathus amarus | reverse complement strand
GCGTTCATCATTACGTCATGCACCAGCTCAAGGTTTACAAGGTTTCACCGTAAAGCTACAATATGTAACTTTAGTGGCCACAAGAGGGCGACGTTTCCAACAATAACAAAGGCGAATGTATGTGACGTAGTAACGAGCTGAATGATGGGACTTGCTGTCAAGCTGATGGATCTAATAATGTTTAAGGATTAGTGAAAACAATCATGTTTTTTAACATTACAGTGGTATGAAGCAGGTCGCGATTGCTAATAAGATACATATATCACACGCGAGTCCTGCGGATATAAAGGAATAAGGAAATTTCATCCTATTGAACTACACGCAAGTGCTGGATTACTCACACAGGTCAGTTTATTAGATGAATTAAATTTGTGAGGACTTCAAAACAGAAATGGCCATTCTCTGCCATTATAAAGCTTGGAAGAACTCCAATTGTAGTGCAATTTTAAGTATATTTCTGAGAAGTACATGAATTATGAAGACTGAAGTATACTTATTTTTAGTTGTTTTCTTTTAAAGTATTCTTATAGCACACTTGAATAAACGTATTTTTCGTAAGGGAAGGACATGACGATACACTGAGTTGGCTGGCAATCCTAGATTATGAAGTGGTAGCCGCAAGCAATAGGCAAAAGAGGATGTGAAGGACGAGGACAGAATGTTGATTGCACATTGTCTCGAGGGTATTTCTCACTCCTGCTCCCCTACAGAGGTGACTCATCACAGTACAGTAGGATATCCAACCAGATAACAAAACTTTGCAATAATTAAACGTAAATTGAGTTTCCAATTCATACTTGATCAGTCATAATATATATATAAAAAAAATGCTTCAGTTAAAATAGAAGAATTTAGCTGTTTATTTTGTCTCCTTAATACCATTTATTTGCTCTAAACAATAGTGAATCATGAAGAGGATGTGACGTCATCTCAATTTTTCATATCGCATGTTGCGATAGTCTTTTCTTCCTTATTGAGATGTAATTCAACGGCTTCTTGAACAAGAAGAAATGTCAGGATGGGACTTGATTTTGTCCATGGGAAATTGATAGAAAGGTTGTGGTTTGCTATTGGTGGATCTCATGTGAGTGACAGGTTGTCCCGCATTTTTTTTAAATACTAAAGTAAACAGATAAATAATTTGTAATAAATACTGTAATATGTCATAGAGGAAAAATAAACTTGTCCGTTTTGATTTTATGGTGACTTTATAAGCAAGTTCTATTCTCATTTAATATAATTTGTTGTTTTTCATGCTTGACAAAAACAAATCCATAAATTACCTATATCCTGTTTCCACCCTGTCACATTATAAAATAATTTTTTATTTGTTTTGTTTTTCCTACAATTTATACAAAGTAATATTATTGATGCTTCAATGCTAAAGATAGGAGGTCATAACTTGAAAACAGTGTTGTTTCCCTCGGTCACAAGTCCAGAATACTCAAATCATTGTTATTTGTTGAGTAATTTATCTTGAGAAAAAGAGAATTCAATATATTAATTTTCAATACATTCCTCAATACATGGGTTTCAATGCATTCAATACAATACACTAGAAAGTTACAAAAAGGTCTGTTTGATCAGGGATGCAACTAAACTCAGTGGACCTTGAGGGACAGAGTGTTTAAACTTGAGGATTCACCTTACACACATTTTTTTGTACCGGTAATAATCTTTCAATTTTGAGATTTCAGGGTAGAAAGGGAAACAAAACAGGCAACTAATAATATTGCTACTAATTTGAAATATGTGTCTGCAACAAAATTTTGTGAAATGATGTGGGCCCATTTCACTATTGACATATTTTACATCCAGGATCATGAATAACAATGTTGTACATGACCCTAAGCTTAAGTATTAGACTTACAGAGAGATGAACAGAAATTCATCATTGTTCTTTCAGACTGTTGTTAGTACATGGTCATTTTTCAAAATTATCTTGGAACAAGGACTCCTAATCATGAACAGAGCTGACCCTGCCACATTGATCAAAGTGTCAAGGCTGTAAAAGAGGATAATTGAAACAGAAACGACACATTTTCTTTTGAATACCTTTTGGAAAATGGTCTCAGATCTTTACTAAGACCTCAATGTGTTTACATGCACTAAATTTCATCAAAATAAAATAAATCCAATTTACAAATTCTGGAAGGTTTTTTTTTTATCTGATCAAAACAATAGTCGGATTCAAGCAATTTAATTTGTTTATATTTGTATTGAAGTTTAGATTAAATCATCAAAACATGAGGAAATATATATATATATATATATATATATATATATATATATATATATATATATATAATATATAAAATATATAAATCCTACCTAGTGTAGCTTTAAAGCTGCAATACCTAAGATTGGCATGTCGCTAGAGGGCGCTACATTCAAAGCAACAACAACGGCTTTGCTTGATGATGACGTGGAGACGCGGAATGATGGGAACTGTTGTTTTCAACTCCACCGTGGATGAATCAGTCAGACGGGAAATCGCAAATTAGTTGTCATGGATGGGGTAAAGTTCGATTTCTATAAATGTTGCGTTTTAATGACATGCTTGTTTTTCATTAAACTGAAATAGCCGCAAGAAAAGTCAGGTTTAACAGTAAATTAGTTATCACAGATGTTACTGTACGGGTCACTGGACGAAGCTATGGTGGAGAGGGTTTGAAGTCAAATCGTTGCTAATGGATCCTGACTTCGACCTATGCTGCAATATGCATTTAGTTTTGCATTAATTTACAGAAATCAGCTGCTTGAATTACAATTGCTGATGTTATTAGATTTTTCAGGTGAGATTCTCAATTCATTCAGTTAACGGATGCTCTGAGGTAAAGTTTTCAGACTGCAGACTCAGCAACGATTGTATTTAATTGTACAGTACAATCATAACATAGAACAGACATTATCTTCCTTTCATGTCATTAAACATAATAATATTGCTGGCCATATACTGATGATAAAGTGCGCGTCCGGTGTGCGATACTGGACTTTGTCCTAGACGTGGCGCGGCTCTTCTCGTCCGGTGTGTGACCCCTTTTACAGCCAACAGTTCACATTCCGAGAATAATTGAAAAGAATAATGCACCAGAATGTGCACCATTCCATTACAAATGCGCGAAACAAGCTGACGTTTGTTGCTTGATAGACTTATCCAGGCTTATCCCTTGTTGCTAGATTTATCCAGGACTACACGTAGTACGAGCGGAAACCGAAGGTAACGTGGATATGACGCGATTGACTGGCGACTCCCAGCTCACCCCTGCTCACACGCCCCGTTTCCTTGGTTAAAATCTAAATTTTCTCGCGATTTAAACATTGCTTGAAACATTTGGAATATTGTAGTTCTCGTCTTAACTAAATCAGGGATGTGATTTTTCCGGATTAATGCGGAATTCCGGATTTTCCGACCTGAAAATGTGACCTACGTGAATCATGCAGATCTGTAAAAAAAAAAAAAAAAAGCGAGGGGGGGGAGGTGTCGGCTGCCGGAGTGAATAGGGGACATAAGGCTGACGTGCGTACAGATTCTTCCTTCCTTTCCAAGTATCAACAAGGACGTTCTTGCGTTCAGCTTGTTCACCTGCTCAATTTCGTACCTCAGTCGCTCTCGCGCTACAGTGGTATCGTTGTCAGTTGACAAGAACATCACCGTTAGGTCCCCAGTAGGGCTGGGCGATATGTCGATATAATTCAAATTTGCGCTATGATCCTTGCTCCAAGCAAACTGCTGACTGCTTTTGTAGAAATAGTATGTCGTGCATTCTATCAGTTGCAGTTCTGACGCCTCCTTCTCAACAGCATTAGTGTACAACCAACGCGACAATTACTCACATAAAATATTAAC
Organism: Hybognathus amarus; assembly: GCA_030378365.1. Taxonomy (NCBI): domain Eukaryota; kingdom Metazoa; phylum Chordata; class Actinopteri; order Cypriniformes; family Leuciscidae; genus Hybognathus; species Hybognathus amarus. The sequence goes on along the minus strand of JAQIUQ010005027.1, from coordinate 10,111 downwards.
GCAGAGTAACGGCCACATCAGTTCAGTGAGTTCACAAAAGTTCATTATTTGCATGTGCTTTAAAGCCTTGCCGGTTAAACGTCATTCACTGCTGATCAGCTGTTCTGAGAGCGAACACCCGACACGCACATGCACTAAAAGCTTGTCTCTGCGCCTGGTTGCTGCTGGACTAAGTTGTCTTTCCGATTCTTATTTCGCTAATACTCTCAAATACACACACGGTTTACATAAGAAAATTTGGTTATGTTTAAACTGAAAGCAAACCAAGAAAATTGAGAGAAATCTGCTTGTCAAATGCGTGTATATTAGACGTGTCGCTTACAGGTCTTAAAGTGACAGTAGCCCTAATAATAAACATGCAGCCGCTTGTCCTTAAAGGGATAGTTGACCCAAAATAAAAATTCTGTCATTATTTATTCACTGTAATATTGTTCCAAACCTGTATTAATTTATTTCTTGTGCTGAACACAAAAGAAGATATTTTGAAGAATGTGGTTAACCAGACAGTTGCTGGTCCCCATTGACTTCCATAGGGAAAAATATACTATGGAAATCACTGGGTACATCAACTGTTTGGTTACCCAAATTCTTCCAAATAACTTCAACAGAAGAAAGAAACTTATTCAGGTTTAAAACAACTTGAGAGAGTAAATGGTGACAATTACAATTTTTGGGAGAACTATCTATTTAATGTTAATAAAACAAGAAAACGACAGCTCACTAGGAAATCACTCACTGCTCTTGACTGAGAACTTTAATAGTAGCTTTAATAAGAATCAATGTATAATTTATACAGTGAAGACTATATTTGGCTTTGATTTTGACTTTGATTTTTTTTTGTGTGGGGGGGGGTGGGGGGTTGTTGGGGCTCGGTATATTGGATTTAGGGGGGGGGGGGCTCGGTATATTTTCCTGCTTTTTTGTCCTTAGCCAATCACATGCCTGCTAAATATATGAACACTGGCCTTGTGATTTTGGGATATCTTAATGCAAAAATCTTAGGTATTCCACCTTTAAGTTATTATTTTTATATTATTTGGAGTAAATGGCAAAGTACAGCAACTGGTTTTATTTGAATGCAAAACTATTTCTCCCTTGTTTTTAACATGTGTTTATAATTTCTTTGTTTGACAGCCAGGCAAATAATTATGTCCGCAAGATTTGGTGTCTTTCATTTTACGTATTATCACAAATAAAACAAATTACTCCAAGTTGAATCCAAGCCAATATGCTTACAAGATGTCATTTTTCCTAGTCCGGATCTCACTTTTGGCCACTACTATATATCAGAGAGAAACAAGTTCTCAACAAGAAAAAAATGTCAGGGCGGGACTTTTATTTTGTCCACAAGGAATTAATTGGATGTTTGTTGTTTGCTATTGGTTGATTTCATGTGAGTGACAGGTTGTCCCACCCTCACGCAGTAAACATGTAATCGGAGAAGAGATTATGAGGGCACAAGAATTAAAAAATAATGCTGTGCACAGATTTATAATAAATACTGCAATATTCCATAAAAAAATAAGAAACGTCCATTTTGATTTCATGGTGACTTTAAGGACTAAAGATACGAGACACTGTGATTCATTTGGAAGGTATATGAAGGTATTTTACAAAAACTGACTGATCAGATAGTCCATCACATGTCAGACGCCACGCTCCGTCCTTGCCAAACTACCAAACAGCAGCAGCTGGTACACACTCCGCTGGGCATTTTCCACTTTCCCCGTCACCGCTCCATCACATCTGAAGATGAGAGGCTGTAATTCACAGGCTATCTATTCTCAAGGTTTAGCCACACATTCTTACCCCTCCACTCGTCCATCCACCACAGCTCCCAAACCAGGGTGGTATCCATCTCCTGGCTGCAGGACAACCTCTTCCGGCATGGCATCACTCCCAGTGCCCCACTTACAGCCATCAGTCACTGTCTCAGCTGATAGCTCCATGTGTCAGCCGTATGGATGACTGTCGCTTACCTGTATGAGTCCTGCATGCCAATAGACTCAGAGTTAGGGGGAAACAGAGTAGTCAGTCTGTTCAAGTATTTCACATCATCTGTGGCGGCATGGAAAAGCATCTTATATTCATTAAGGCTGTGAAGTGCAAGTATACTGCAAAAATCGATTTCTTATTTTTGGCTTGTTTTCCAGTTAAACATTTTATTCGCCAAAAAGAAATCAAGTTGATTTTTCTTACCCCATATATTGTTTTCTCATTGGAAGTGCTTAGTTTTGATAAATTTGTCAAAAAGACTTAATATCTTCTTAAGAAAATTACTTCTGTTTTGATATATGTACCAGTACACTGTAAAAATGATCGTGATTTTAACAGTAAAAGACTGTAAAAATGCTACTGTGAAAAACTGTTAATTGGTTAACAGAATGTTTCCTTACTATATACGGTAAATAACTGTGATATAAATAATGGTATGTTTAATGTAATTTTACTGTAAAATACTGTTAAATTTACAGTTTTTGGAAGTTAAAAAAGAAGTCATTGTATAATTTACAGTGAAAAAAATTCAAATTGACCTTACCACAATTCCCTGCGTGACACTTCACATTTAATGTATTTTAACTGTTTCTTCATAATTTTCTTAGTTTTTCAGTTATGTACATTAGGGTTTTATGTTACATTTAATGTTGTTAAATTAATACTTATTGCATTTTTTAAATTTCAACATGTTACCATGATGGTGTTTAATAGGGCTGTCAACTTTAGTCGTTTAGTCGACTAATCAGTAAATGCCGTCTTGGTCGACTGAAATTCTTATTGGTCGACCAGTCGCATTTTTTTTTTTTTTTTGCCAATAGAAATACATTTTCAATGATTTACTCCCTGATATTTATTCCTTTATAAAGCAGTTATTTATTACTGTATTCTAAATATAATTAGCCTATGTTTTATCCCCAACTTTAAATGCTTTTAGGCTATTTCTTGTAACTGCGCCACAGTTTAGCGCACACACATAACACACTCGGGAACCGCACCTACTGGCTGCGCTGCTGCTCGCGCTCAGTAAGGGATGTACTGGTAGGTGGTTTTGCTGTATTCATTCAGTTCACGCTACTTTAGTCGACAGAATGTCCAAGAAATCTAAATCTTTTGTCTGGCTACATGTTTGTGGAGGTAGGCGACGGTGGCGACCGCGTTGCTCCATTATGAGCGCGCACATCGCGTGCCTATTTGAAATCAAACTTGACGCGCAAAAGACGTGAGCAGCTCTTTTAACGGCTTTATCATACTGACTCAATAGATTGTTTTCTTAATAGGTTTTTATCTGTACACTTGACTCATTTGAAAGTAGCCTAAATAATGTAACAAAACGAAATTAAACTTATATGCTATCTTACAACACAGCCTAGATTTCAGATAGTTTTTTAGGCTATTTTGTCTGTTGTTTTAAGACGCCTAACAGATCGGCTGGACAAAAGTTAACCCATAGCTTTGTAAGTAAGAAGAATACAGCCTGTATAAACGAGAGCTTTTGTTAGGATTTTTCATTATGTGGCAGATAGCAGTTATATTATTTTGTAGCGTGTGGTGTGATCAGGTGCGCGATTGTGACCGTCACTATAGACCAAGGACAGAGCTCCTCACTTGCAGTTAAACAAATCACTTAATTTTCAAAGAATTGTATTATTATTATAGTTTTATTTATTTTCGATGTTTTTTCGTTGTTGTTTTATAAATGCTCTATGACAATTGTTTAAAAAATGTTCAATCAAAACATCCGTTTTTTTTTTTTTTTAGTCGACTAATCGTCACGCAGGACAAGACCTTGGTCGACTAAGGATTTCTTTGGTTGATTACAGCCCTAGTGTTTAATGTTTGTGTGAATGACACTGTGCAGCTTCTATATAATAGTATGAACTCTCTTGTGGAAGATCTGATTATGATGAGTTTTGATTGATCATTTGACTCTCATTACGGTTGTGATTGTTGGCAGTCAGTGTATTACAATTGAACAAAACAGATATTAATACTTCAAAAGGTCAGTAAATTACTGTAACATTATATCAGATAATGAAATACGGTTTATTGCTGTATAATTAAATACGGTCAAAGTCTCTAAAACCTAAAATGTTGCTACCGTATTTTTAACAGGAAAACTCTGGTAACCACAGCCGCCAGGGTTTTCCTGTAAATTTAACAGATTTTTTTTACAGTGTATTCGATATTATAAAAAACATATTGTATGATATGTATTGCATTTAGTGTGATAGAAATTGTGTACGGACAGTGTCAAATTTCCCATGGATGGGACAATAAAGTAAGTAAAGTAAGACAAAAATACGATGCGAGAAATTGACCTTGTTCAGTGATAAGAATCAGGTTTTAGAGGTAAACAACTGCGATGCTAACTTATAAAGCTATATTTGTCAATAGTGTGAGAGCATCGCAAGACAATAGTGTTTCTCTAGTAACTATTGATCAAATGAGAAGCAGAGACCAAACAGTTTTAATGTCTTAGCTAAGAGAATCAAACATGCAAACCTAAATGGTTTGCTCTCAAACTTAGCATAGGAAAGTTTGATTCATTGAAGCAAATTGCTTCATCCTGACATAAATATACAGTACATGCCCTCTTTAGCATTGGAAAGTCTGATTCATTATTAGCTTGCAGGTTTGTTTTGAGTTTGATTTGCTTGATTACTTTTAAAAGTAACAATATTGCATAACTCTTAAAAGAAGTAACTAATTGCATTACTTGATTACGTTTTTGGAAAGCAAAGTTACTTTTCCTCAGCTGGGCTGAGCTTAAAGCTGCAGTCCGTAGCTTTTTGGGGGTTAAAAACGACCCAAAATACATATGAGAAAATACATAACCAGCCAGTGTTCAAAGCTATCTGCTTGCCGTAGCTCGATTCAAAACGGTAAGCTTAAAATAATGTTTTCAGTTCCAGTGGTACTGGTGGATTTCCCGGGAGATTCGAGCATGTCTTTGCATCATTATATTGCATCTAAGGAGTCTCGGCTAGTCGGCTTTATTGGTGTGAGGATGTTGGAGGTGGAGATTTATAGCCTTTTCTCACAGCACTTGATATAATTAAACTTAGCAATTTTGATGGTGGATCCAGAAAGGTTCAAACGGACAATCACCAGTGATAACAAATTCACCCACTTGTAAAATGCAAAAGACTTCGTTTGGACTTCGGAGCGGCTACAGAAAAAAAGAGAGACTGCAACTAGCCTGGATGCCAGCCCGAATCATTTTTTGGTTAGGAAAGTTCGGTCTGAACTCGATCCATTAAGAGAAATTATGATCAGTCAAAAAATTATCAGGCCAATCAAATTGCCAGGGCGGGCTTTAAATGCTGATTGACTGATGATCTGCAAGGACGTAATCATCACGTTATCAAAGAGCGCTTAACTGGTTGGGAGATGACTGCAGCTGGAGAATTGGAGAATTTCAGCTGTCGCGTCTGTTGTAAAATAAATTTACAGCGCATTCATTTTAATAGACGAACAGAAAACTGCAATCAAGGCATTTGTCGATCGGAAAGATATTTTTGCCGTCCTTCCTACATGATTCGGCAAAAGTGTAACTTATCAGCTGGTTCTGATTAGGGATGTCACGGTACCAAAATTCCAGTAGTCGGTACCGATATCAATTTCGGTACCACAACAAAATTAGTTTTTTTTTTAAATTTTATTTAACTACTTGAAAAAAATATATTAAATTAAATTCAATCACTTTTTTATTTATGATGGTACATTTATGAAAGCTTTGAAGGCTATAGCATGTTGTTTAAACGAAAATATTGATGATACTGAGAAATATTGTTTATAATAAAAATCAAGTGAAAAATACAGCATTCAGTGGATTTAGGCTACAGTAGTATTTTTAATAAATGGAGACGTAGTTAAATATATTGTACAGTAGCCTAATATAATTATTTCTGTCCATTTCTTTAAGCTAAACCAAACTTTTATTTTGACGGGTTGCCGTCAGAGACCTTTGACTTTCTGTGTGTGTATGATATATGATATGATACGACCCTATGGATATGATGATAGTTTTTCTCAAATGAAACGGTAAAATGCTAATGAAGTGACTCTCGGAGATGGAATCATGAATCATGTCATCATATTGTGAGGCAGCAGAGACTGAAAACAGCGCGAGCGTCACTCTTGCTTCAGTGTTTGTGTGTGTGTGTAGAGAGAGAGGTAACGTTAAATGAAACTGCGCGTCTGCGCCGTTAATTCACATAGAGACAAGCAGAACATGCAGGGTTCATATTTTAAACGGTAAAATGCTCATGAAGTAACTCTCGGAGATGAATGGATCATGAATCATGTCATCATATCGTGAGGCAGCAGAGACTGAAAACAGCGCGAGCGTCACTCGTGCTTCTGTGCGTGCGTGTGTGTGTGAGGTAACGTTAACGTTAAATGAAAGCGCGCGTCAGCGCCGTTCATTCACAGAGACAAGCGCAACATGCAGGGTTCATATTTAAATAGTCGTTTTGCTGTTTAGTATACACAGAAACCACATCAGCAGCGCCGCTGCTTTCATGAAGAGGACGCAACTTCACGCCCTTCGTGCATGCATGCGCATCCAGATCCGGGTTTTGACCGGATCTTCGGTAACACCGGCACTTGGTACCGTGACGTTTAAATTTTTTTAGTACCGACTTGGTACCGAAGTACCAAATATTTGACAACACTAGTTCTGATTGTTGCTAAGAAGATGGGATGTAATGAAAAGCCTGTGGTCGTTGGTGGTTTCTCCTTTGGTCGCACTCATGAAGGACCAAGTGAAAAGAAGCAACACTCGTTATTTTACTTCTAAAATAAGTAAGTTATATAGTTAAACTGCGCTATGCAAACTAGTTGACTTACTGCGTTGCTCTGATTGGTTGTAGGTCTACCGACTATCCAATTGAGTGCAGAGGTTTTTTTTTTCCTGGTTCGGTTGAGACACGCCTCACAATCAAAGCCCTATGGAGCAGTTTCAGACTCACATTCTGACAAGAATATGAGTATGACGAAGTCAGGCTAGACTGCAACCGGACCCATGCGAAAACAAGGATAATTTACGTATTCGGAAGGACGTTAAATGTATTTACACAATGCTGATGTTGTAACATTAACAAGTTGAGAACAGGTGCCAAGTCCAGCTGGAAAATTAAGCTTTCCTTCAAGACGGCTGGTAGACGGCTATGTTGACTCTGGACTTAATAAAGGACAGTGGACCAACACCAACACGGCCGGTTTAGCTCCCGCCCACCGATCCGCGCATTCACACATAGGTAAACAAAAGCATACCTCGTGATGACAAACGGAGCGAGCTACCAGCAATAAACATTCTGTTGACAAAATGTTGTGCCGTGCCTGGCTGTGGAAGAAGACAGTCGCTGCATAAGCTTCCTCTGGATTCCAATATTAGGAATGCCTGGTTAAAATTTGTTTTTAATGACGTTCCAGCAGATGAGTGTAAAACATTATCCGTATGTTCGCTTTATTTCCCTGAGGACTGTTTATGTGAACAAGACTGGATTTGCAGATCGATTAAGATTAAAAAAGGCGCTGTACCTTCTATATTGGATCCAACAGGAGTGGTGCAACACACTTATGCGAGTAATATTTTTATTTTAGAAATAATAATCTACTCGGCTAGCATTGCATTGTTACAGATCGTTTGATATCTAATAATTATGTGTATGTGTCTACAAGTATCCGTTGTATTCGAGGTGCTGTTGGTTCATTGTCCTGCGATTCGGGATCGGACTCTGGGTCAAACATGTATGGGCGAATCATTACGGTTTGCCATTTTACAACAGTGGTTTTCAAAACAAATTCCCCCACGTGCACCGACCGAAACCAACGACAGAGTTGAAGCTCATTATAATATGCAAAACTGTTATCCACTCACAGCAGTGGGCATTTACTTCCTAGTCTTCAATGCGATACGGCCATAAAATCCGAGCATTTTTCAAGTAGGCTGAAAACTAGGGAAGAAAATAGCCCCTAACTTATTCATTTTTTTTTTTTTGAATGTAAAAACCAAGCGAACGTCATAAGTTGACCTCAGACAACAAAACAAAAAAAATGTAAAAAGCCAGTTCATGACCCCTTTAACTACAATAACCATCATGTTCACACAAAGCCGTTGCACACTCCGGATTTCCCTCAACATGGTTTCAGTGTAAAACAAAGCAACTTCCGATATTTGAAAGAGTAAACTCGGATACTTTGTTTTAAATTTAAAAGTAGCAAATGCATTATATTACTTAGTGACATGGGAAAAAAAAAGAACGTATGTAACTCAAGTTACTTGTAACGCAGTACCACCCAAAACTGTTAAAAGATTTTTTTTCTCACTTCAAAAGTGGTTGAATCAGAGAACATGGCTGAACAGAAATGAGGACATTCGTTTCCAATCATTATTTCAGTAAAAATAGCAATGTACTTGGTGCAATAAGCTTTGCAGCTTCTTGGTTTAAAGCTTACAGGGTTTTTCTGTTGTTGGGGATCTTATACAAACAAAGGCTTCGTAGTATCAATTGAGAATATAATTCTGTTATTATCGGGGCCCAAGGGAGGCCTTTTTCAACCACTCAGATGATGACAGTTCACAGTGAGTGCCTATTATTCAGGACTAAATGGAACTGAAAATGTACATGCCACACTGAACTGGCTGCTGAAAGTACAGTCTTCATGCCAGCAGAAACGGCGAATCCCTTGTAATTGTGCCATTAGTGTTCCCATTCACTTCAGTCCAAATAGGCTGTAGTCAGTCAATTGAATGTCTCGATGGTATGGGAAAGTTTACTTATATTGCAGTCTCTTATACAACTCTATCTTTTACATTGAAAATATATTTGTCTCTTTGTGAATGTCTACTGACCCGTAGGTGTTAAATATCAATTCCTTAGTACCTACACTCACCGGCCACTTTATTAGGTACACCTGTCCAACTGCTCGTTAACACTTAATTTCTAAGCAGCCAATCACATGGCGGCAACTCAGTGCATTTAGGCATGTAGACATGGTCAAGACAATCTCCTGCAGTTCAAACCGAGCATCAGTATGGGGAAGAAAGGTGATTTGAGTGACTTTGAACGTGGCATGATTGTTGGTGCCAGAAGGGCTGGTCTGAGTATTTCAGAAACTGCTAATCTACTGGGATTTTCACGCACAACCATCTCTAGGGTTTACAGAGAATGGTCCGAAAAGAAAAAACATCCAGTGAGCGGCAGTTCTGTGGGCGGAAATGCCTTGTTGATGCCAGAGGTCAGAGGAGAATGGCCAGACTGGTTCGAGCTGATAGAAGGGCAACAGTGACTCAAATAACCACCCGTTACAACCAAGGTGGGCAGAAGAGCATCTCTGAACGCACAGTACGTCTGAACTTTGAGGCAGATGGGCTACAGCAGCAGAAGACCACACCGGGTGCCACTCCTTTCAGCTAAGAACAGGAAACTGAGGCTACAATTTGCACAAGCTCATTCGAAATTGGACAATAGAAGATTGGAAAAACGTTGCCTGGTCTGATGAGTCTCGATTTCTGCTGCGACATTCGGATGGTAGGGTCAGAATTTGGCGTCTACAACATGAAAGCATGGATCCATCCTGCCCTTGTATCAACGGTTCAGGCTGGTGGTGGTGGTGGTGTCATGGTGTGGGGAATATTTTCTTGGCACTCTTTGGGCCCCTTGAGTATCTGATCTGCAACGCCACAGCCTACCTGAGTATTGTTGCTGACCAGGTCCATCCCTTTATGACCACAATGTACCCAACTTCTGATGGCTACTTTCAGCAGGATAATGCGCCATGTCATAAAGCTTGAATCATCTCAGACTGGTTTCTTGAACATGAAAATGAGATCGCTGTACTCAAATGGCCTCCACAGTCACCAGATCTCAATCCAATAGAGCATCTTTGGGATGTGGTGGAACGGGAGATTCGCATCATGGATGTGCAGCCGACAAATCTGCGGCAACTGTGTGATGCCATCATGTCAATATGGACCAAACTCCCTGAGGAATGCTTCCAGCACCTTGTTGAATCTATGCCACGAAGAATTGAGGCAGTTCTGAAGGCAAAAGGGGTCCAACCCGTTACTAGCATGGGGTACCTAATAAAGTGGCCGGTGAGTGTA
>JAQIUQ010005026.1:135000-179486 GCA_030378365.1 Hybognathus amarus | reverse complement strand
TGATACTACGTCCATATGTTTTTGTTTACAGTCTATGGTGTGAATACAGCACAACTAAGACACACACATTACAAATGATTCCATATCGTGATTCTTTAATATCACCCATACATTTACATTTTTTCTGATACAGGTACAGTCAGTGTTGTGCCTGTTGTTGTCATTTACCAGAGTCCAGGAACTCTTTCATATTTTTGGGTGAATGTACTGTATTGCTTTATGAATTCGTTACCCATGAAATCTTACTCAGTGTCTGTAATCACGTCTCCTCAGTTTATCTTCGTTTAATAGGATGCCAGATTTTTATAGTTTCAGACAAAAGCCCGGCTAAAACACAACATAAGCAGGCCTCAACATGAGCGGGAAAACCGCAACACACGCCGCCTACGTATCAAAACAAAACTACAGCATGTAGTCTGACAAGCATTGAGGAGGTGTTGCATGATCATTTAAACAATTTTTTATGACAAGGTCGTGAGGATCGGAAAAATCTTAAATTTCTGTGCAAACTTTACCCGCCTATAAAAATAATTGCTGTTGTGGTTGTATTGGTTGTATATGGGCTGTGGCAAGCAATAATACTTTTTTTTAGAGCTCGCAGACATATGGAAAAAATAACTATAATCCTAGTTAATTTTTGGAACTTGTTAAAAATTGTGAAGTATGAACTGATGAACTGAACTAGTACATTTTAAAATTTGTGAACTGAACTTTGAACTAGTTCTCATGTAGAAGATATCTTCCCAACACTGGACAGTTACAGTGTTGTAAGACTGCTCCATTCAAGAAGAATAGATTCACGAATCTCGGCAATATACTCTAAAATAATTTGCAATTGGATTTGGGGGCATAATATTTGTCCTGTAGATTTAAATAATTAGATGAACTGGGTTCTTTTGTAGTAGAATGACCTTGTATATTCTGATATTAAAGTTGTCTGCCTACATATTCTGCATATAACTATTGGAATACAAATGTTATAGTCTATTTGATAGGAAATTTGTCACGTTATCCACGTACCCCTGACATTTCTGAGAAACTGGCTGTCATCGTTGTGGGTTTCTTGCTGAGTAATGGCCTCTCTGCAACTGCAAAATCCATTTGATGCTTCATACAAAATCATAGTGCTAAAGCTATGAAATGAGTTGTTGTTTAGTAAAGTATTGCATTGCTAACATATTTTGTTAGTTTCCGTGGATTTGGCTTTTATATATGTGCAGAAATTGAGCTTCATTTTTAAAGTGTCAGAAATGTATAGGCTTAAAACTTTGCATTTCTTCATCTCTTTATGGGGACGTGCTGATCCTCAGTCTGTTTTGGATTAAGCCTTTGGTTTTTAAAACTTTAGTAGTTTACTAAATGGCAATGTGATTTTTCCAGAGCCTCCTTCTGCAAGGCTCGTTCTGCTGAAGACGTCATGAAATGTGGTTGCAGTCCTATTAGTGTTCCATCGGACCACTTATCATCACAGAGTTTATTGCTGATTGGCTTTCCCACCAGTAAGCATGCCCACTATCATGACATAACCTTAACAGACTGCTATATCAAACTACAGCATTATATTCCATTTTCTTCATTTAGTCTCTGATCCATATTTGTTTGTGTTTTTAGCCCATTTTTGGTAGAATTTCCAGTACTGCCAGAAAAATGCCATAGAAATTATTGCACTAACTAATAACCTTAAAAGAATAAAACATTTTGTGATCTCAATTTCTTTTCTGGAGAGCTTAAAAAGAGATGAGGGTTTCAGGTATGAACCACTAATGAGCACTAATGGGTAGTATCACAATGTGTATATATTATTATTATTATTATAGTTTTAATGTATAATACTTACAAAAAGGGTGTTTTTTATGGGTTAATCTGGTCAATAGGAAGGCAAACCTACATTCCAGCTGGTCTTTTCATGCTGTTGTGTTAAGGTTTGCATTTGACTGAAAATATACTTTTGGTTTTATGGTAGGTCTTTTTTTTTTTTTTTTTTTTTTTTTTTGTGCCTTTAAGCTGCCTGGTCAAATAAGGAAACAATTACAAGATGTTGGCTAGGGAAATTGCTTCAATTTGCCAAATAAATGTATCTTGATCCGCATAGTGGTGAAAACATTTGTGGAGCTTTGCCTATTCATTAATCAGAAACGTATGATCGCTGAAGTATTATAGGGTTTATAATAAAGTATTACTCTCCGGATTTCTGCAGAACCTGTAGACAATTAGAACGCCATAAAACGTGGTCTCATTGTTATTCAGCTAAAGCTGGAATCTCTGAATCAATACGAAGTTCCAAAATAAATAAATTAAATATAACTGAATTACATTATTTAAATGACAAAACCGTATTCTTATACTCGATTAATAGATTTTTCTCCCCCATGTGATATAAAGAAATGCAGTCTTTATCAAAAAGCTTCTATCAAAACAGCTTATCAAAAAGTTGTCGGCTCTCATGTGCATTGTAGATGCACAAAGCAAATATATTCATCCTCTCTTGTATTCGCCACTCAGTTGTAGTTTCTGGATACATTTGCATCCCGATGAGTAGAGTAGAGTATTTCAGCCATTTGAAGTTCACGTCACTAGTACTGATCAGTGGAAGTTCACGTGTGTGCTGTATCATAAAAGATAGAACTATTAGAACTGAATGACTGGAGTCTGTGCCTCAGGCAGACATTCTTTCAAAATCCCTGTGCCTGTGAACCATAGCAGAAGACTTTGATTTCAAAAGACATTCATTACCATTGATGTGGCATGTTGTTGCCATAATTCCTTTGCATTTTTCAGTGAGCTTAAGAGTTGTTCATCTTTTGTATTAATAGTTAAGCAATGAAATACACCTTAAGTTACTAGTTCATTTTTTATTCACAATCAAAGTCATCTTCAGTTCCCCCAACGTGAGCAGTGCACAGGCTTTTTACATGTCTGAGTAATGTATTATGTTTCTTGCAAAAGCATTCTGACACAATACTCTATTTCTGATGTCTATAGCATTTGCTATGCAGTATGCACAGTTTTTGTTTTGTTTAATGAACAAACAGTACACTGCAAAGTATAGGGCACAAAAATAATGTTTTTATTATTAAATAATTTTTTTTATTTAACCGAATGTCTAAAGGGAACCATCAAAGTAAAATGTAACCTTTTTTAATTCCTCGTTGTTTAGGGATGCTCCAAAATAAAAATTATGGGCTAAAAAGAAAAAAGTTACGGATGCTCTTGTAACCGAAAATGCTTTTTAAAAATGACTTTTGACTTTTTAATGAAATACAGAAAGATTCTAATAATTACGCACTGCTCTACAGTAATTTGAAAGTGATTGCAGTACCAGTTTTGGCCACAATCTTGCACACGGCTCCTTTAATTCTGTGTAATTTTCACAAACGAGGACACTTACACTGCCATCTGGTGGCATCAGAAGAAAAAAATTTACTTCAATAATTTAAAGATGTCGGAGAACACAGGTCACATGTCACGAAGCCAAACTAGACCAAAACGTCAAAATCGAAAAACATTTCATTGTTGATTCTTGTTGAAGTTATGCATAGTAGTGTTGTATGATTAAATATGAACATTTGACAAACTTTTGTAACAAAGATTTACTATGCTGCTAAAGTTAATGTCCACATGTGTGGACGATGGGACTTCAGCTTTGATGGAACTGTATAAGTTTCAAACTGTATGAGTTTAGGACTCAAGGTCGAGACACACTAGTGATGTATGTCTCGAAACCAGTCTCGAAGTTGAGACCACTTTTACGCGGTCTCAAGTCTTGTCACGGCCTTGCCGGTCTTTGGTCTTGGTCTTGGTCTTGTCTACGTCTCGCTGTCTCAGACTGACAGGTTGGGGGATTTAGCAATACAATACTACAATATATACACAACACTATCCTCAACGGACTGAAGCATGCGTCCGAGTTAAGCCACATGAGAAAACTGTATCCGCGCCACTGATCGCAATCGAGCACTTTGAACACTTGATTTGAAAAACACTCATGTAGGACTAGAGTTTTTGATGTATTGATATTTAGTAAAACACATATCAGGGACATGATGGGTTTCTAACTTCATTCAGGAAATTTTGTGTAACTGCACAACTGACTTTGTGTGTTTGTGTAACCATAACGACAAAACGACCAACTTTCGGATCCTGCACTTAAGCGTATAATTTAGTTTTTTAAAATATAATTATGTATTAAAAAAAAGGGTACTTTTGTATAAAAACAAATAGCCTATGTCAGCCTGGATAAGCCGTCCACTGTCAGGATGCACCAAATCATACTTAAACCTTTTTAACAGGCCAGGTAAAATGGCAGACCTTCTCCTGTCTTTTTCATCCCTGGAAACCAGAACAGACCATCAGGGACATGCATGTGCCAAAGATTCCCAAGATCTCCACTTCCAGGTTTAGGGAAGGAGTCAGGCCTCCCTTAGTAAAATTGTGTTAGATGCTAACTGAATATAACCATATTTAAACTAAACAAATGCAGTAGATGCTGTTCCAGTACTGTTTACAGAAAAAAGATGCTTATTTTTAAACTGTCAATTTATCAATTTCAATTGTGTACCCTGTATTAAAGTGCAGCAAATTGAATCATATTTCATAAATAAACCAGCAGATATTTTGAATGTATTTTTGTAATCCTGTGTGAAACCTGATACCTAAAAGTTTTCCCTTTTGATTGTTTTGAGAGATTTCTCTGGAAAGAAATGTCTCAAAACAAACAAAAAGTTTGGCCCAAGCCAAGAGAGAAAAAAAGGTGGAGGTTTCCTATTCTATTGTCACTTGCATTTGGCTTTCATTATGTTCCTGCCCCAGGCGCCTGCCGGCCTGTGAGGGAGCCAACAGTGATTTGGTTTATAGAGATCATATGGCAAGGAAACAGGGCTTGAAAGATGCAGCTCCAAGAACCAGATTTGATGAATTTCCTATGATTTGAGCCCGAGTTTATTCTTTCCTGTCGTGGAACAGCACACCCCGTAGCACACGCGGCGGACCGGGGATGAGCAGCAGAGAGGGTCATTTAAGCTACAATGTGGGCTCTGTTTTCACACATCTTGAATTGCATTTCCTATATCAGGACAAGAGGTCCTGGTAAGTGATCCAGAATGTTGGCAGGAAACCACACAGAGTGAAGGTTGCCTTTGTCATTAACAATCAATGGGGCCGCCGTCAGCTGCTGCATGTGTGGAATTTATAATATCGTACGATTAGACCGTTTTAGCATATGATTTAAAAAAAAAGTGAGGCTACAGTGCCCTAAATCAGGAAAAGTTGATGTAACTTTTAAGTTCTCCTTCTTCCTTGCAAAAAGACAATCACCTTACGCCCATCTGCCGGCTGTCGGCCTTCTGCTAGAACGAATGCCAGTCTTCATCAACACGACTGAAATGTCATCAAGTAGTTTAATGCTCCTTAATATCGCTGTATCGTTTACGTTCCCGAGCATGCTAGAAATGAGTCCCAGCTGGGGATATTTGGAAACCCGGAGAGACTAGAGGGTGGGGGGAATTGACAGGCTATTTAGACGTGCTACTTCACTTTGCATTAGAGTGTACAATATCAGGCACATAGAGCCAAAGTAAGGCCAGATTTCAGGCAATGCTCATTGGGCCTGGAGCGATGGATCACTTACCTCAGGAAATCAAAGTCAATGGTAGAGGATCTGGCCTGGAGACGAGCCCAGAAGCCGCGTGAAAAAGTGTGAAACCTGTAGAAAGAAAAGAGTGACTCATTGAGAAAATCCATTACCGCTCGAGAAGCCAATAAGCATAAAAAGAGCTGTCTTGTTAAATCCAGTGGTTGATAAAGCAAGGCTTTGACTTGAAGAATTGCCTCGGGGCACCGGTGATACAAGGTAGCAAGAGAGATGGTTATTGATATGGGGGAGACGTTTTAAGAGAGTCGCCGTTTACTGCCTTACGGGCCTCTGTGTTTAGTGCCAAGAGAGAAAGTCAGGGGTGAGACGTCAGGTTTTACCTGTGGTCTACTTGGAATCAAAGCACAGCACGGGATTTGTGTTTAGTACAGTGAAGACATACACAAATAGACAGAATTGCAAGGCAAGGATTATTAGTTTCCTCCCTTCAGAAGCAGAACGTACAAAAATTTGCCTGGTTTTCTAAATTGACATCATTCAGAATGTAGGCGGTTGTATGCTGTTTTTTTTTCTCCCCGTCGCTGTCCTGTGTGATTACAGGGTGTTTGCTTTAAACCCTCACTGAAACTGTTACTGTACCAATAGGCCACTGATTTCATCTTCTGCTTCGTGTTTTACTGCAATCATCCTCATTTTCCTGCTTGACCTCTTGTCCCTTTCTCACAATGTTCAGGTGTTACAGTAGCTCTCAATCTGGTGGGGGACAGTAAAGTACAGTATTTGAAGAAATGCCTTGTGTAAACCGATTTGAAGTGACATGCTCAAGATGCTTAGATCGGCTTAATGTCGCCCTGATCGTTGTTATTGAAGACGATGGTGCCCTTTACTTTCAAATGCGTCAATTTTAGGAATAGAGGACGGGTATTATTTCTTTCTCAAAGATGAGGTTCGGGCCATCATCAGGTATGAGCCACCTGTCAGATAACCTGTGACCCTTTAATCGTCTTGGCTCTCCTAAGCTGGTGGTAGATTTATTTTTAATGCGCTGTGATTCTGTTTTTTCTTTTCTCAAAGCTCTTCTTTTCTCATCTATGTCCTGCTGTGTGGTTGGAGCTCAAGTGCTGCCAAAACAAGCTTCAAATCCCCCATATTCAGGACAGTTCGAAAAAGACAACTTAATCATGAATCCATCCTCTTGCAACTTTTTACTATTTTTTCACTTAATAGCAGCATAACACCAGAAGAAAAAGTGTCTATAAAATAGTATTTCTGTTGCATTAGCCTACATTTTTGGCATTATGCCCTGTAGATTATTTTCATGTTAATCTTCATTTAAAGACTAAGCAGTAGCATATTAATTCAGTTTGTTAGTGGTTAAATTGATAATATTGTGCCTGAGATCGTAACCGATACTGAAAAAGCAATTTCCATGGACATAAGGAGAATTTATTTATGTATGAAATCAAATTATTTTGCCTTCATCCCATGACTCTCTGAGGGAGTTTCTTTCTAATCAATCAAGTACTGGATTTCTAGAGCACTTGGAGATGTTTAGTAAGATTCAGGCATATCAAAAAATTGGGCTTATGCTTTGTTTTCTCTATTACATTGTTACTTTTTTTTTAAAGGGGTGGTTAAATGCTTTTTTTCTTTGCATGAGATGTGTTTATGGGGTGTAATTTAACATGTATTCATGGTTTTTCTTTTTTTAAAAGTCTTATTTTTCATAAATTTCACCTTTTATTGTAAGCCGCTTTCTCCTCTGTCATTTGAACGAGCGGTTGACTTCCTGAGTCTATGAAACCACTCCATCAGAAACAGTTCAGATTGGTTAGTTTGGGCCGGTGTGTTGTAATTGGCTAAACTGTAGTGCACGTTGTCCGGATACTTCACGCCCATTACCTTTACAGGCGAAGTTGCATATGTTGTTCCTATCAAATGTAAATAATGGTGCTGATACTGCAGTATCAAGTATGAGCCAGAATCAGACCCAGAAAGTGGCGATGAAGAGAGGCAAGCAGAACCTCACCACACACGGCTCTTACAAAACGTTTCTGAATAGTAATTTGCCTATTTTATTTTAACTTTATACAAGTTTGTCTTACACAAAATAGAATCGAATTGACTGGCTACTATATACACAAACAGCGTTGGCACTGTACATATGCAAAATTCAGGTCCATAATGTTTGTACGCGTTTGTCGTAGACACAAAATAGCATAACTAGTAGCCTAGTGGCTATAAAGCCAGCGCTGGCATTTGATAAAACTAAAACATTACGTCTGAAATTATAAATGCAAATACATTTAAAATGATTAAGTCTAGTCCTACTTACAGGTTGCCTCAACAACTGCTGCCTCTGGTTTTAAAGTTGGAACTGCTTCACGTTTTAGTAACAGTTTCTTGTTGAATCCGCCATTGAATTTGTGGAGATTCTGGAAGCTGTTTTTCTGAAAATGCGCAGCTCAGAGAGCTAAATTACGATTGTAATTTTCAGGAACATAATCAAACAAAATTGTATCCATTGTTGACGAACTACAGAGTTCGTAGGAAGCCCGAACACAGAAGACCTGACGGCTGGGTGAACATAACACACTTTCAACCCTTTTTTCCATTCTTTTTTTCCATCTTCCATGCCCTTTTTTGCATTATCCGGAGGGAGGGTTGATGCAAATGCATGGGTTAGTGACGTCTAAAACCCGGCTGTAGTCCCAATCGAGTCGTTTTTGTAGGCATTAAACTTCCTGATTTTTAAAAGACGATAACTCTGCTTACATTGAACTTTCAGCGTTACAACTTTGCAGATACTGTTCGTGCACCAACAGCAACAAAAGTGAAATCGCAATCAACCACCCCTTTAATGGGAAAAAATTTAATTAAATATAAAAATGTATGTAGGTAATTCAGTAAAATTAACAGATCTAGAAGATTATTATTTAGTTTGTTAAAGGGATTGTTCACCCAAAAATGAAAATTCTGTCAGTAATTAATTACTCACCTCTAGCAGCAAACTGACATACTGATCCTTTGGGGTGGTGATGGCGCAGTGTATAAGACATATGCCTTTGGTGTGAGGGACCCAGGTTCGAATCCACTGTGAGACACCAATGTGTCCCTGAGCAAGACACTTAATCCTTAGTTGCTCCAGAGGCGTGTGACCTCTGACATAGTATATAGCAATTGTAAGTCGCTTTGGATAAAAGCGTCAGCTAAATTAATAAATGTAATGTAAATGTCCTTTAAAAAGACTTTTATCCAAGGCTTTTATTAAGGTTTATATTTCTCCATTTCTCATAGCACGCCTTCATTACTCATTGTTAATTTTATTACTCATTCTTCCTATTTTTTTCCTCATCATGAAGTGTCTCTTATACAGTCATATTAGGTTCTCTCTTTCCTGACCTAAAATAATATTTTAAGTTACACTTTCAAGTTGTTGTTCAGTTATTTTAAGTTGTCCGTGTGACAATGTAATTATACATTTAAGTACTGAGTAATATTAATTAGCTGCATGTTCTTACTATTGACCTTATTCACAGCAGCGCCATCTTTTTAACGGGAATGAAAGCGAGGCTGTGAGGGAAAGAAATTCATCTCTTAAGTGGGTTGTACTATTATGTGTTTTTGGATTATTCTGCTGACGAAACTGCAAAAATATATTTCTGAGAAATTTCAGTAGACAAAAAACCTAAACAATTTGAGCTGTGGAAAGTAAGTAATCTAGGAGCTTTATACAGCTTTTTACAACAGATGCCACTGAAATCATGGTAAGTCAATGCCTCACAGCCTCGCTTTCATACCTGTCATGGCACTGCTTTGAATAAGGTCTATAAGGTTAGGATTAGATTTGGTTTAGGGTTAGATGTAATTATGCATAATTTATTGTAATTATTCTAGAAACTGCATGTAACATGTAACAAGGACCCTGTAAAATAAAGTATTATATTTTGTTCTGAACTTCTGATTAATATTTGACAGGGACATTTCTTGGTTTTGGCTGAACTGGGAAAATATGAAACGAAAACCCTCTATCATTATTTAAATCTAAAGACAGCACTCGCAAACATCTCTGACAGCTTAAGCCATTGTATGCGGGGTTAGAAAAGCACTTTTGGAATAGTCCAAGATAACCAAAGTGTCTAAAGAATGAAAATTATCCCTCAAATCAAATAAAAACTTGGCAGGTGCAATAGTCCCTCTCATAATGCTTCCCAAGTCACTTAAGTTAGAGCTCAGGGACAAGCGGATAACCTTAATCAGTGCAATGTTGAATGCAATCATTTATTTCTGATTTGCAGACTGCTGGTCTTTGTTTACAGCAGAATTGCCTGCTATCATAATATGTGGCCTCTTCGTTTATTCAATGTCATCACATTTTTTTCCGCATACTTTCATTTATCTTTTTTTTTCCTTCAAGTCAGCCTACCCTATGTTATATTGAAAACACACAATCATCGAAACCTTGTTCTTGATTCTCCTTTCAGGGAGGTGTCAGTCAAACTACAACAGAAAGTAGAAAACATTTTATTTTGATACGACTGAAGTACTCTTATAGAGTGGACTATTGGTTTCAGAAAAAGAACTGTTGATAAGTATCTCTCCATTATTATATCTGCTATTATGAACCAATGGACACAAATGCAAGGAAAAATGAAAACAAAAGACGGCATTGTTGTCGGATTAAATTCAGCTTCGCCAGCCCGAACCTCAGATCATTCCATGGTGTCACATAATACTGTCAGTTTCCTATTGGAAGTGCCAGCATAGAAGGAATGAGTGTGCTGGCAAACAGAGTGTGTGACTATGTCCTTTCTTTCTTTCTTTTCTTCCCCCCTCCTCTGTCTGTGTGTGTGTCTGCGGTGTTGGTGGTAGTGGTCTGGATAAGGCTTATGTTACCTTTGGAAAAATGTTGGATTTTTATAGAGTTATCCCATATTTTTTGGAATGTCTTTTTCGTCAGTCAGGAGCCTGTAAGCACCTTATTTGCTTTATCATTTTATCACCATATGTAATATTCTGTTAAACAAGACAACCATATGCTGTCCTGCCATATGCTTCTGCATGGAGTGTGTGCCGTCCAGTAAAGCAGCATTGACAAGGGGCAAATATTCCTGCCAATGGAACGTTGTCTGTGTGTCTCTCAGGATGTACGGCAGCTGCCCGCGCTAGTCTGCAGCTCTGGGAAACCAGTCTACATTTGGGTGTGCCAGAATACATGGGCAGGGTACTGACAGTGAAATAACTCACCTGTTCTTGGCAAAATGCTTGTTTCAGGATTATTTCTCTTTTAATTTTTTTTCCTATTTGTTTAAACGGATGGTTCACCCAAAATTAAACTTATGTCACGATCAGAAGAGATATAAATGAATATAAAATATCTCAGTGAGGTTTTTCTTCCATGAAATGAAATGCAGTTGCGTCCAAAAAAACAATGATGTCAGAATTCTCATTACTTTTTGGGTGAACTATTCCTTTTAGAGAGCCATGATTAACTTGATTGACTCCTGTCTTGTCGTAAATATTGTAAACTATAAATTGTTATTGTCGTTTTGATCGCATGCTGGCGGTTCTGAATTATTAATAAAGCTCTTCAGCTTCGAGCAATGCTTGATTGCTTTTTGAGGTAAAGAATGACGTTACATAATTTTGTATTTATTATAGCCTTGGTTTTGGTGCGTACAAGCCAATTGTGCTACTGTAAAAGACAAACCAATGTATGATTGACCACAATCATCATGAGTTTACCAGATGAGAAGGCTTTTCCTAAGATAGTTTCCTTTCTGATGCATATAGAAGCCAGAATGCTAATGACTTTTTGAGCTCAGTCACTTGGAGAAGAGAGATTTCATTTCCAGCTGTAGCTATGGTGCAGTCCTGACTGTTTTAATAGATCTATGACCTCGTAACTTGACTTTTTTAATTTTCCCCAACTGATGCCAGACCACACCACAACTTAGTTAAAGTGATGCATTTGAAATGTCTGTACCATAGTTAAATACAGGCCACTTTATATGTGCAACCTATATAGTCAGCCATTTGTTATGCATGTATTTTGGTATTTTTTGTGCACAGTATCCAATATTTAAAATTATATGGACATGTATGTCTTTAAGAATAATTAACAGATATGGTTTACTGGAAAAGTCCATGTCTAATGCATTTCCCTGGTCTAACGGTTGCTCGGTTGTTTCTTGACAACGATGTGGTAAAGCGTATTTTCCCATACAGACGACAACGTTGTCATAATTATGCCTGTTCACACGGATCCACGAAAACGATTAAAAGCGCTGTTTTATTCATGCCAGGCCAGTAGGTGGCGATGTCACTTTACCAGCCTATAAACTGAACACACATTGCGCATATTCATGAAGTCATCTTTTGCACAAATTTGTCTTTTTGTAGTTTTTATACAAGACAATAAAAGTGTCAAAAACGTGCACATTGAAACCCGTTTTCAGAAGTTTTGCATTTTCAAGGCCCTAAAATGCTGTTGTTGTGTAATTTAATGACCTAATTTTTTTGCATACAAAGTTTTTTGGTTTTAGTTGAAAACGGTGTCGTGTTAACGAAAATTTAAATGATTCGATGGGAAAAATTTAGAGACTCTGAATGTGACAGAATGCTATTGACTGTTAGCATGCTAAAACTGTCTGAAAAATTACGTCTTTTAATTCATCCTCTTTAAAGCACCACTGCTAGCCATAAAAAGCAAAAAGAATAGGTGCGATTAAAGGTAATGCATTTATTTAACCTGTTTATTGTTTTTAGTGTGTCGGTTACTAATCAAAGAACATGCAGCCATGGACCAAAAAAAGTGTACAAATGTACCGTAGATGTATGTCTTTGGAAATAGTGTCTTGTCTCAGTGTTTTTTTATTATGTTTTATGTTACTTTTTAAGATGCTTTATCAGACTGAAAATAGTTTATTTATTATTTTCATAGACCCTTGTTCCTTTTTCCAAATCTTGCACAATTTGGATGTCTTCCTTTTTGGACACACCCAGCTCAGGACATGTACAGTAGTATTAAACTAATCAGCTGATGACATGAGTTAATACAGCTGTTTTAAATAAGACATCCATCCAAAATATGCAGTGCCTTGTCCTATACAAACACACCCTAAGAAATGCATCTCAATACAATAGATATGTTTACATGCACTATTATTTTGTCTCAATCTGATTTCAGTTTGTTCTGTGACTGTTTATATGAACCCTGAACTTTGCTATATCTCATTCACAATCATATTCGTTCACATGTGCATTACATGTACTGTATGCCAAATGCATGAATATGAAATAAAACGTATGTAGGATGGCACTGTGCATACAGTATGCACAAGGTGTTTTTGAATCTGATTGAGAATATTCATGCTCTATATACTTATTTTCTTCCTGATGATCAGATTATATCAGGTCTACGGAACCCTGTTTCAATCTGATCTGAAATTTCATCGAAAAATTGGATCAATTAAGAGTGTTTACCTGAAGGTTTTCCAATCCAATTGAGCCATCAATCCAATTCTAAATGGATTATTTTGGTGCATGTAAACTGACCTACTGATAGTTATAGGACCTGACTCTAAACCAGCCTAATTACACAGCGCTTCTTGTACTTTTAAGACCAACTAGTCATTTAAATGTAGTTTTGCACATCTCTAATTACTGATCTCACAAGAAACACATGTTGTGTCAGCTGGTCCAGTAGGGCGTTGTTGTACGTAGGCCCAACTTACCATTGTGTCATTGTGTGTTTAACCTTTGGCTCCCACGTCTCGCTGCTCATTATAGTGCTATAGTCATCTGGTGGATATGTTAAATTGAGGTCATTAAATATCCCAGGGTGCTTTTCCAAAACAGTAGAGCTATAAGCTCGACGTCTTGGACAAATTTTCCCAATCGGCCTTCCGTCAGTCACAGCCTCCTCATCATCCCCGCATAGAACTGGCTACATGACTCCTCTCCACCAATAGCTGATGTTGTGATGCGTTGTAGATGTCATCCAGGTGGATGCTACACACTAGTGGTTTAGTGCTAAATATAAGGTATTATTTATTATTAATCATGTACTCTTAAGAGAAAGCACTCTTTATGTGTAAATTAGCCCTTGGCCTGGCCCAGTTACACCATACTCGCTGGCAAGCTGACATTAATGAGCAATGAGCGATCTAGTGATTTAGAGGTGGGGCAGCTCCACTCCACACTAGGAAAATAAACGCAAAATAACAGATCTCCGGGCTGTAATTAAACGGATTGTGATTCAACAATGAAGTCATGAGCGTGTCATTCAGCTGGAAGTAACGCAGCCTGTGAGCCACATTAAGGAGTGTGATCACATCTCCCTGCACGGTGAGACTCTCTGCGGTTCCATAGTAACACGTTGTTGTCACCTGCGAGCGGTGGCGCGGACTGGCACACTAGGTGATGACGTGGCAAGCTGCTCGCGCGGTCCGTCAGGAAACCCACTTCTCTGTGCTTTATGAGCTTGTGCTGAATTAACTATTGTGTAGGGGTTTTCATAGGCCAGATAAATGAAAGCCAAATAGTATTTAGCAGTAGAGTTTAATAGATTTGGTGTGTTTCACTCAAAAGTAAATATATTGCCTGGTTTAGAAGGTCTGTTAATATACTTTTCTTTCTTTTTTTTTTTTGCTCCCAGGGTAATACATCTGAGCTGTTCTTTTAAGAGACAGTTAGTACCTTTAAGTGTAGGCTACTTGTGTATTCACATCAAATAATAATGTCCATTCCTTCATTGATGTCATAACAGTCCACTGTTGTATTAGGTTTTGTTTATAAAAAAGCTTTTTAAACATACATTTGTTACCTTTTGTGATTTGTGTATAATACACGTACAAAAAAAGCTAACTTATTGTATAAAAAAGGCAGCTGTGGTTGCCAAAACTTTACCATAGAAAATATGGTAGTGATATTTTATGTTTTACAGAATTTTTACAGAATACTGATTTTTTTTATTAACTGAAATAATGTAAATATATCAAATTACTAAGTTTAGTCTTTTAATAATACGTTTTATTCATATAGAGCCTTTCCCAAGCTCAAGGACGCTTCACAATGACAGTAAATACAACAATTTACACATAAACGGACAATGGACAATGGACATTTGCCCAATCCAAGTAATGAGCGATTGCAGTTGCAAGTCTCATTACATTTGCAATACAAACATAGAAAAAAAGACAACAAACATTAATTATAGACAGCCTAGTGTACAGTCAGAGTAAAGATGCAAAAATAATTGGAGTCTAAGTTAACATTGTGACTGAGTTATGTCAAATTAACATTTCCATGACTGAAATACTGGTTTAAAAAATCGTGTTCTGAGTTTATACTTAAATTCGTGTAATTTTACCTTTTGTAATATACTGACAAGACAACCACCTTAAACACAGGTGGTAAAGAGAAAGCCACATGATGAATCATCATACAGTTCATCATACATTAAGTAGCTTTTCCACAAGGTGATGTAAATACTAATATATAGAAAGTGCACACAGTATCATTCACACAAATACTGTTTTTTTTACAGTGTAGAATCATTCTAAAATGTGCATATTTTACTGCTCTTCTGTGTTATGTTTTTTTTTGTAAGTTTACGCGCAGGGAACAAAAGACACGGCAACTGAGTATCGTGTGAATATCATGCTCAATTAGAGCACAAACAAATAGAAACATGTTTGCCTTTTGTCAACCCCATTCTTTATAAGAGATCAAGTTGCGCATGCACAGTTTTTGGTGATGTTAGCTTAGTTAGATTTGATCAAATTAAATTGGTCTCCCCCTTCATTTATTATCTTTCTTTTTTTTTACCTGTGAACCCAGTGTGGCACCCCTGCTGTAAAGGCCAGAACTAATTATGCTGTTTCTCGCTCTTAGATTTTCACACTGCTGCCTGGAACATCTGCAGCCTGTCATGTAGCATCCTATTCATTTCTACTTAATTTGATCCTGAATATGTGTCTACATGAGGAGCCAGATGTTGCCAGAGACTGTGGCACTGAAAGTTTTGTTTTAGAGAGTTTGAACCTTGCATGGGAATTTGAACCCTCGCTTCGCCTGGTGTGTGTGTAGATGGCAGTCAAGATTATTTCCATAATCATTAATATGTAATAAAACATGGTGATTCTTTTTTTCTCTCTCTCTCTTTGCTTCAGTCTATCAGAACACGTATCAATCCATCCTAATTTGACATGCTTCCCTTGGGTGGGACTGAAGTTGTTTTTCTGTTGTTAATTTCACATTTATTTTTAAGGGATGCTTGCCATTTGTGCTGACCATAAGATTAGATCCACAGCTCACAGATTTGTTATTATTATTTTTTTTGTGCATTATCTATTTTACTATTGTTTTTCTGCCCTAAAACTAATGTTATTTAATCTAATTTCCCCAATAATTGATTTAATCCCAATGCATACGAAAAGTAGGCGATGTGCAATGAATGGATTCGATTACATCTCACTTAGTCTAGCAGAATTTTGTAATGTCGCTGAACGTATTTCACATTAGAGAGTGATTTACAGAGTATCAAAGCTCTTTGGCACTTTTCCACTATTTTAGTACTTCGCATGATGGATGTGAGCTTCAACTGAGACCTTCATGTTGTTTTCCTGTTGCAGTTCATAAGGGAGGAGGGTCCATGGCTCAGCACTTGTCTGATTAAGGAGATGAAAACCCTCGTGCTTCTCTCATAATAAGCACCATATGTTGCCCACTGGCCCCTCACTTGTGCCTTGTCATATCCAGTGGCTCCCAGACATGCCTCTTGACATGCCCTGCATCAAGCTCCTGGCCTGAACTAATGAGAAAAGTGTTTAGCGCTGGCGAGCACATCCCCGGTCCTGTGTGTGAGGCGTGTCGCTGGGAAAGATGTGGGCCATATGTCCCAGAGTGCCCAGCCCCCTTTCCTCTGCGTTGGCATATGGAAGACAACCTCCCCTGATGGCACAGGGTCCAAAACATGGCATACAGAGCGCCAAATGCTTAGCTGCCGAGACTGAGGTGTTCTCTACGTCATCGGAATAGCCACAGTATGCACTGTACATTTCCAATTATGGCCCGTTTCATGAATCAGGGTTTGTTTTATTTAACATGAAACTTAGCGTCGATTGAGCTTTTTCATTGTGTTCTTTGCGGCTTTAATGTGGCTTGCATGCTGTATATTCAAATATGGTAGTAACCACTGACAATGATGAAATTACATTAGTGTAACGTAAGTATTTGGATGTGCCAGCTCTTATTTAGATTTTTAATTTTTTTATTGAGTATTATCTGAAGCAGATTGCTGGGGCAACTGCAGCGTTTTTTATTTATTGTTTCATACTCAAGGAAGCCGAGCGTTCCTGTCAGGAGACACGTGATGTTGATTCAGACTCCCACCATTGAAACATACACCCATGTGTCTAGAGAGGCATCTGCTCCTGTTTAACCTCATCGGTTAGCATTGAGAGAAGCGGCAACCCTGCACGCGGCCTACGCCGCGCTTCGACGCCTGTCCCATCATGGAAAAGAGAGTGGGGCTGACATTCTTGCGAAGGGAAAAGGGGGTTGTTGGAACCTGTATGTGGGATTTGTCAAGCATTGCTAGCAATGTTTAAGGTTTATCAGTGATGATTTCTAATTACAGGCTCACTAGATGTTCTTGGTGAAGTACCATGTACTGCCTGGGAACATAAAAGACTCCTCAAGCCACATATGTCCCATTTGTTTACTGATAATGAGTATCTAGTTATATCCAGAATGACAAGGGATAGGCTTATTGATCTTGAAGTATTGATACTTTTAATTTTATGTGAGATTGATTTGCGTGTTGTTTTTTCCTTGACAAATGATTTTATTATATATATATATATAAAAATGTGTAGATGTGTGTGTGTATATATAAATATATATATACACACACACACTATCCTTCACAATTTAATTAATTTAATACTTTTATTTAGCAAGGTTTTTGTTTATTAAAAAATGCTGTTATTTTGTAACTTTCTATTCATCCAAGTTAAAATATGAATTGAACTGTTTTGAATGATAATGATAATAATAATAAATGTTTCTTGAGCACCAATTTTTTTATTAGGATGATTTCTGAAGGATCATGTGACACTGAAGGAATGACGCTTAAAATTCAGCTTTACCATCACAGGAATAAATTACATTTTAAAATAAATTAAAATACAAATAGAAAACAGTTATTTTTTGATTGTGTTTTTGATTAAACAGTAAATAATGAACGGAGAGTAAGATAAACCTCATCTGGAGTTAATTCACATTAAATAATAAACAAAGTTATTTATTTATATTAGAACAAATGTCACACAAAACTTTTTTAAGCTTTCTTAAATTAGAAGTTGTTAAAAGACTGATTTGTGTTTAATAATGGTGATATTAACTCTTTGCAATTTACTGTAGGCCCTTCAAGAGATTATAAATTGTTGTTATAATGTCAATTGTTAAAGAGATTTATTTTCAGAAAATGCAAAAATATTGAATTTAAAAAAATATTGTACTTGTGAACCTTGTCAGATAAAAAACTTTCTCTACGCTTCTTCACAAGAAGCCTCAAACATGTGTGTCTCCTCTCTTAGGTGCTGATTTCGCATATCTAAATGTTTTTTTTATTGTGGATTAGAATAGCAACTTATCACAATTAGAAAAAGGCAGAATCTAAGATGCAGACTCATTGAAACGTCCATTATTGATCTGTTTCATTCTTACATTTGTAGTGCTCCTCACAGCACTACACTACAGAGCTCAGTGTCTCATGTAAAGACGGTCAGAGAGTGCCTGACGTGGCTTTGTGCTCTCAGTTTCAGTGCTGTCATACTAGATGACTGTGCAGGTTCTTCAGGCGAATGGGGCTGTCAGCTGACTTCATGCTCATTGTCTAACATTCTCACACACTCTGCCAATGAAAGCTTTGCCCCCTCAGGCAAAGTACATGGCAGACTGCTTTGTTCTACATGCTACTGAAACGCTACTGCTCTCCTGCTAAACTGGGAGCGTCCGATGCAATTAATGTAACAGAAGAAATCTCACTCTGTGATGCAGAGGCAGGATTCTGCTCGCATGCTCCTTTTAATTAATTTTGACATATACACTAAATTATTTCAGTGTGTGCAAGATGTCGAAATGGCTATGTGGAAATTGAATGTAGGGGAGCGTGGGGTAAGATGTGTCAGTGCTATCGCCATTAAAACTAACAATTTCTTTTTCTTTTTTTTTTTTTTCTGGTAGGAAGGGCCCACCAGCTGTGACCTGAAAGATGCACATCAGAAATGCTAAGCTTTTTTGCTGAAATCAAAATGTCTTTTCAAGAATCAGAGGTTAGTACTGGCAAAGAGAAACCAACCATTCAAATATTGTAGTGTCCTATAATGATTTAGCTTCTTTTTTGTGTATATTTATATATATACAATTTCAGAGTTTGAAACGTCTTGAAAAAAATGTGTCTTTAAGTTAATTTATCATATTGTATTTTCAGAAAGTTTGGGAATATTTTTCCTCTCCCAAATTTATCACTACCAAAACACAATAATACATTTGATTGATAAAAAGGGCTTATATTGGCCTATTAATATTTTGTTTACCTTATCTACCTTAAAGAAAGAAAGGTGTATGTGTATATATACCAATTTTTATATATATATATATATATATATATATATATATATATATATATATATATATATATATATATATATATATATAAAAATAATTGGTGCAAACTGCTGTCCCACACATTTAAAAAGAAATTAAGGTTTTTAATTTTAGATGTTTACAAAGATCCCTCTATTATCTATTGAATCCCACAATCATTTTTTATTATCAGTAAGCTTAATATATATATATATATATATATATATATATAGTATATTTAGTATGTATAGTGTGTGTGTGTGTGTATATATGACAATTAATAGGTAATCTTCATTGCCATTTAAGTGAAATTACTGAACTTAAATATACAAGCTTGATAAAAATTATCATTTTAGAAGAAAATTTCAAATGGCACTTAGAGGCTTTTGCATCTGAACTCTTCATATATATACTTATATATACTTTAACTGCAATATAGTGAAATGTTAACAATCTTTGTGATAATCTCACTAAAAGTCTTATAGGCGACACTCTAATTTTTACTGGCTTTCACTGTGATCTGTTTGAATTGGTTATTAATGTTGCACTCTCATATTTCTGAGATCTATAATTCATCAGTCACTGTTCATGTGACCATCTCTTCGATAGTGCTCCTTGGAGGTGTTTTGAGCCCTTCATTATAACTCCAGCTTCAGTCTTTGGGGAGATAACGCATGGCCCTGTCAGTCTCTCCATCCCAGCACACTCGCATATCAGAGCGCTGGGCAGACGCTGAGAGCTGAAACCAGATGCTAGCTGTGCTACTGTTAATAGAGAGACTGTGTGTGTGTGTGTGAGAGCGGGTGCCGATGTGTATGACGGGGACATTAGTAAACTGTAGAAGAAAGAAAGATAATCGTGGCATCGTGTTACTTGTAACTGACTGAGAAAGATAGACAAAGAACATTGTTCCTGCTGAGAGAGAACAGACAGAAAAAAAGGAAACAAATCGGAGACACATAAATATAAATGTATGAAATGGTCATTATTATTTCATACAAATGCCTTACTTTGCTTGAAAAATTTAAGCTGCAGCATCAGTGCCAATGCAGCGTATGTCAGAAAAAAAGCCCTGGGACCACAGATGATTTAACTGGGAGAGGAGAGCGTATGCAAAAACCACATGTGCAACAGCCAGCAGTAAACAGTAAATATGTGGTCAGCTTGGCAGGACACTGCATTTTCTTTAGAGTGCACAGACAATTTGTGTCAAATAAGAAGAAGGCAAGCTCGCTGGCTTGCTCTCTCTCTGGGTCTGAGGAAACACCCTTTTCTCATTTTGTAAGTGACTATTTTGAGGCCATTTGTTGTAGTGTACACCCTGCTAAAACTAACTGCTGTACTGCGAAAACTTCCACTGTTAAAGATAAAAGTAGGTTATATACTGTATATCATATACTGTATATGAAGAGTTCAGATGCAAAAGCCTCTAAATGCCATTTGAAATTTTCTTCTAAAATGATCATTTTTATCAAGCTTGTAAGTTCAGTAATTTCACTTAAATGGCAATGAAGATTACCTATTAATTGTCATTTAAGTGAAATTACTGAACTTGTATATGCAAGCTTGATAAAAATGGTAATTTTAGAAGAAAATTTCAAATGGCATTTAGAGGCTTTTGCATCTGAACTCTTCATATACTAAAAGATTTGTACTTCTAAAAACAGTGAAACTATTAGTTTAGCTACATTAGCAAAGCTATGAAGTGTTTTTTTTATATCTTTTCAACATCAAAGCTATTTTAATGTTAAATTAGATAAACATTGTATTTTCCTTTACAATATATAAAATGGCTGTTTAGCAGTATTTTTTGATTAACTTGTCTGATACTGAAAAAAAATGCATTTCAATAAATATGAAACTAACTCTAATAGTTTAAGCTTTAGTTTTACCTTACTATTTGTAGTGATCACCTTACAATTTCCTGAATCTAACATCCTCTTTCTGCCATCAAACGGCTGTTCCAGATGACCGGGAGGTCAAATCTCTCTCACTAATGTCAGATGCATGATAGCGTGGAAAAATGTTGGGCAAATTCTGCCTGTATTCAGACCAAACCTTTATCTCCTCCCTAGTGTGCAGAGACGCTTTCAGGCACATTACGGCTCATAATGAAAGCAGAAATGATTTATCAGGACAAATGCGAGAGGGAGGTGATTGATGTGATAAATATTTACACTTGGAGTTGGGGTGGTGTTTTTGAATACGTACTACACAGCCTTTTGGAGACAGATATTTTTGTCACATTCTAAAACTCATGAAAACATGCATCGCCTCATCATACGAAAGCTGGGTTTTTGCATAATTATTTGTCACCACCGGCACACCATAATGCATTTGCACCATGTCCTATTGATTTAGCCAATGTTGCATTTCACGACTGAGTGTTTTTGAAAACAGGGAGTCTAATTAGAGGCCTGGCTGATGATGCTCTGTCCTCTCAGTCCATCGTAAGGAATTAACTGTCTCTATCTCCGCATTATTCAGCCGCGGCATCATTGACCATCTGCACATAAAAATAAACAAGAAATGATTTTTGTGCCTCTGTAGAACCCTCACAGCAGTGGCACCTTTGATGTGTACTCCTTGATCTGTTTGGCCCATGGTGTCATATCCCCCTGTGATGTACTGGATTAATTAGGCGGAACGGGTATTTATCCGTTAAAATCATAATACTAATTTACCCAATGCACTGTGGTGCCTCTGTGGGTGGCGGTGGTGGCTCATACGTTTTTTTTCTTCTTCTTGCTTGAGAAGGTGCTCAGCCTCACATGTGTCAGACTAATGCTTTCCATACAAAACACAGAAAACCCAAATCACTGGCTCTGATCAATTCGACTCTTCTGCTCTGATGGTGCACTCCTCCTGTTTTATTTTGCTTAGCCTAGTGAATAAATCAAGATAAAAATTTAAAAAAAAATCATAAATAGATCATTAAAAATGAATTAATTTAACTTGTCGAGTATTCATATTTTTATTGTTTTATATTATATTAATAATTATATTAGGCTATATTGTATTGTATTAATAATAATTAATAATTATTTAAGTGGTCCTATGTAATTTAAATTTGAAATAAAGTCCTTCAGGTGTTGATATATACATACATACATATCATATATATATATATATATATATATATATATATATATAGATATATGTATATAGATATATATAGATATATACATATATGTATATATAGACATATATACACATATATATATATATATATATATATATATATATATATATATATATATATATACATATAAATAATTAGGGCTGTCAAACGATTAATCGCAATTAGTCACATCCAAAATAAAAGTTTGTGTTTACATAATATATGTGGGTGCACTGTGTATAATTATATTATATTTTATATATAAATACACACATATGCATGTATATTTAAGAAAAAAATATTATTTATATATATATAAATTATATATAAATCTATATATAGTATATACATAAATATATACAAGCATGTGTGTATTTATATATATATATATATATATATATATATATATATATATATATATATATATATATATATATATATATATATATATATATAATAAACCGTGCTCCACATATATTATGTAAACACAAACTTTTATTTTGGATGTAATTAATCGCGATTAATCGTCTGACAGCCCTAATATATATACATACATTTTTTACATGCTATTTTTTTTCTGTTTAGATAATATAATGCCTTGGAAACTCATTTAAATTATATTCTTTTTTTTAGACACTCTTTCCTATTTGCCATTGATTAGCGCAAATGTGTTTTCACCAAGGTGCCCATCAGACCAGATTCTACCATTTACACTTATTTCATTAAATTTCATATTAATGAATTATGACAGCTTTGACTTGTCTTGCAAACACACATCTCTGCTGTCTCTTTTTCTCGCTCCCCTTTCACAAACAAGCTCCCGCTTTCTCTCTGTCTCTCTGTCTGTCTCTCTCTCTCACCTACACACAGCAGAGACAAACGGTACCTACCCTACCTCTCACACACTCCGGCACACAACTCTTTCAACACGCCCTCCTGCCCAGCGCCCTCTCCATCGAACCTTGTTTCTTTGTGCTAAACCAAATATAGAGTATATTGTCCATCTGTGTACAATGGGCCAGTGTGGAGCCTGTGGTTCTCTGGACTGAATGTAGCCTGTTCTCCGGCCCTGGGCTGTGAATGCTATCGGCGCGCTGCAGCATACGGAGCGTGTACTATTCCCATACCCAGACGCATTGCTCTGGGGGATAAGACCGGCACAATTGATAGAAAGTGTATTCTTTTCCATGGGTTCCCACCAGCAAGCCCGTTTCCGGGGCCTTATCAAAGAACAAACGCCTTTGAAAAGCATGGTAAACAAAGCACCGGGAGGCATTGTTGCCCACACTTTGACAGGAGTAATCTGGCTTATCCATCAGCCTACATTTGGAGTCTGTCCGGGCCCCACCCAGCGGCTCCAGGGGTTGAGATCCAGATGCTTTCACACCTCTACGTGCTCCGAGGTGTCTATAGCGAGCAGATATATCGTACTAGTGCCAGGGTTTCTTTCATGCTGTCTCGCTTATTCCCCATTGAGCAGAAGCAGCACAGCAACACTTACTCCGTTCCTTAACAGACACACCTTTTCTAAGGCTATTTGTTTATTACACCATTTTTCAAGTGCTATGGAAATATATGCACTGTGTGGACGAGAGTTAAGGCTAAATGTTCTCTCTTCCCTTATATGCTGAAATTGATTCTCTCAAATGTACATGACATATACTACTATCTCTTATGATAATAGTTTTATAGGCTTTATGCACACTTTATCGCATAAAATCAACATACTTTTTTATATATATATATATACACACACACAGCAGAGCATCTCATCCTGCTGAAAGAGCTCACCTTTGGGACTTAGAGCCACAGTATAGTGCCATCTACTGGAAAATAACCGCCCTGCACCTCATACAACCACCTTCTATCGTGGATTTGTGAACGGGAGAATACCACTTAAAGCTTCAAGCCATAATCAATTAAAATACAGATACATACTTTGATCAAGGTAGCAGTCTCAAACTAAATGCTGATAACAAATAAAACAATAGTTTTCTCCTAAGTCATAATACATTTTAGGTTCATTTCTTTCTTTTTTTTTAAATAACATTCCTACAAATTCAGTGCTCCAATCAGAATAATGTACACAAAAATGTATACATTCACTCTGTTGGCTTTCATGTAAATATATGAGTATGAAACATGGCCCATGTGCTGGGAGTCATTTTCCATTATTTCTTATCCTATATCTGTGATTACATTTGCATAAATTCTCAACTATTGTAAATAATTGACTTTTCCTCAATAACACCCTGCCCGACTTTATTTGGTAATGAAATGCATCTGCATTTGCATTAAAATATCTACCATAATTGGACAACCTAAAAGCATGTGCGATACATTATGTCAAGAATCAGCTAATTAATGTATCTAGCAAAGGCTGTTTTGCAGTTTTGATTCTTTTGTCACATAAGCAAGTTGCGTTGTGCATAACACGAAAAGACCTCTGCCTGACTTTATGATTTTTTTTGCTGAATATAAAACACATATTTGTAACACTTGCTTCATCTGCCCGTTTGAGTGAAGAGGCGCAAATCTAGTCTGAGATGGAGCAGGAGAGAGATGTTTCCTCCGGTGGCGGATGCGATGAGAGATGGATGGGGAAGTGGAAGTGCACGGATGTGCCCCCTTCTCTCCATCTGATGCGGAGGGCAATCATGATTACTCACAGAGTGACAGTTTAAGAAAAACCCTGTCCTCTTGTCTCAGCCTGCTTTAAAAATACTCTTCATTATTTTCAGCCACTTTCCGTTTTAATAACACGAACACCATTGCCAAGCCATATTTCTCTCTTCGGGGTCAGCAATGATAATTTAGATGGGGCCGAGGCACGTCAAAGCAGACAACATGTTTTTAGAGGAATGGAGAAAAGACGCAGCGTGCTGTACATGTTTGAATTAGATACCGCTACGTGTGTCTGTCTGATTATATTCCCATCTGGAAATGCTAAATGAGGACTGCAACTAAAGAAAAGCCATGAGATAAACCAACAAATTCTTGTGTATTTTATTACTGCTTATGTTTGTGATACAATTCGTACATTTCAAGCTATTGAAACTTGTCTGTATAAGTGATTCTCAACCTGTTCTCCACATCAAAACCTCTCTTCACATCTTCTTGTTTGAAATCTGGGGTGCGTTTTAATATTTTAAAGACGGAACCTTGGACGTCAATAAATTACTTATAATTGGCTTTCATGTTTATGGCGGCAGTTTTCTTGGATTTCTGCGTTATTGTGTGCCATTATGCATTCTGCTCAGCATTATGGATTTTTCTGTAAGCTTAGTTCGAGCAGCGGTAGGACGCTGAGTAAAACCGAACACAAACCCCATTTAGCATTGTGCTGGGTGATTCCTGATGGACCCGTGTGTCCAGTGAACTCTCCGTTGGCCTGCTTTCTATTCCAACTGCCTGAAGGCTGTTTTCCATAGCCATATTAATGAGAACGTCTCCACATCTACCGTTCTAGCGCTGTGGTGAGGAAGGGGATGGGCCTCAGTTTGTGTGTGTGTGTGTTTGGGTGCATGGTCCTATTTGCACTATACCTATACTAATCTCACAGCCTTGATCAGGGTACAGTAAATAAACCCCCAAGGCCTCTATTGATCAGCCTTGAATTTGTTTTTCTCCGAACGTGGCATCTACTTAGTTATTACAGATGTTACTCTGCGTCAATGAATTATTTTATCAAAACAGGTATGCTGCATTAACTATTTATTTGCAAGTAAACTCTCTTTCAGAGCAAAATGTGTCCAGGTTGCCACACACTCTTTTGTGTGTGTGTGCGTGGCAGCACTCAGTGGAGGTCGTGGGTCAATATGGACCTTGTTGGATGCCAAGCCCCGATGGTGTTCTCCGTGCTGAGCCGGGATTGTAGCAGTAGGTTACAAACTTCAATCTCTGCAAAAGCAGTGTGCTTTCATTATTTATGGGCCGCAGCAATATGGGGGGCGGAAGAATGAGGTGTCGGGAATGAGGGGCTTGTATGTCTTGTTTTGTAACAGACGTACACAGGTACAGTAGTGTAATGATAATTATTAACAGGCATGCATAGCACCGAATTTTCCACCGGGTTATGAAACCCGGCACTGCTTTTGTGGTGCTAACTCCGCATAGCGCTTTCAAACTTGTACAGTATGAAAAGATGCGGTGTTAGAATGTTACAACTAGATGCTTAGCAACTCATCAACCAATCACATACCTTACGTATATTCACATGTTTTTTTGGCAGTCACTGAGACTCTGTGCTGCATCGAAATTGCGTACTATGTATATTTAAATAAGAACATACTTTGCAACCGTTAAAAAGTACGTTCTATATAGTATGAATATGGGTAGTATGAATGAGTCTGGACGTACTACATGCGCGGCGTGACATACGCTGTCACAACTGCCCATTCCAGTAACTGCACCAACTTCGCACGGTTTTTAGTTCTGCTTTCTGCGTGCGGGACAAGTGAGGGCCGCGGGAGAACGCCGTGAGTCATGTTTACTGTGGCGAGCTGGAGGAGTGAGGGCCGCGGGAGAACGGCGCGAGTCATGTTAACTGTGGCGAGCGGGACGAGTGAGGGCCGCGGGAGAACGGCATGAGTCATGTTTACTGTGGCGAGCTGGACGAGTGAGGGCCGCGGGAGAACGGCGTGAGTCATGTTTACTGTGGCGAGCTGGACGAGTGAGGGTCGCGGGAGAACGGCGTGAGTCATGTTTACTGTGGCGAGCGGGACGAGTGAGGGTCGCGGGAGAACGGCGTGAGTCATGTTCTACTGTGGCGAGCGGGACGAGTGAGGGCCGTGGGAGAACGGCGTGAGTCATGTTTACTGTGGCGAGCGGGACGAGTGAGGGCCGCGGGAGAACGGCGTGAGTCATGTTTACTGTGGCGAGCGGGACGAGTGAGGGCCGCGGGAGAACGGCGTGAGTCATGTTTACTGTGGCGAGCGGGACGAGTGAGGGCCGCGGGAGAACGGCGTGAGTCATGTTTACTGTGGCGAGCGGGACGAGTGAGGGCCGCTGGAGAACGGCGTGAGTCATGTTTCACTGTGGCGAGCGGGACGAGTGAGGGCCGCGGGAGAACGGCGTGAGTCATGTTTCACTGTGGCGAGCGGGACGAGTGAGGGCCGCGGGAGAACGGCGTGAGTCATGTTTACTGTGGCGAGCGGGACGAGTGAGGGCCGTGGAGAACGGCGTGAGTCATGTTTACTGTGGCGAGCGGGACGAGTGAGGGTCGCGGGAGAACGGCGTGAGTCATGTTTACTGTGGCGAGCGGGACGAGTGAGGGCCGCGGAGAACGGCGTGAGTCATGTTTACTGTGGCGAGCGGGACGAGTGAGGGCCGCGGGAGAACGGCGTGAGTCATGTTTACTGTGGCGAGCGGGACGAGTGAGGGCCGCGGGAGAACGGCGTGAGTCATGTTTACTGTGGCGAGCGGGACGAGTGAGGGCCGCGGGAGAACGGCGTGAGTCATGTTTACTGTGGCGAGCGGGACGAGTGAGGGCCGCGGGAGAACGGCGTGAGTCATGTTTACTGTGGCGAGCGGGACGAGTGAGGGCCGCGGGAGAACGGCGTGAGTCATGTTTACTGTGGCGAGCGGGACGAGTGAGGGCCGCGGGAGAACGGCGTGAGTCATGTTTACTGTGGCGAGCGGGACGAGTGAGGGCCGCGGGAGAACGGCGTGAGTCATGTTTACTGTGGCGAGCGGGACGAGTGAGGGCCGCGGGAGAACGGCGTGAGTCATGTTTACTGTGGCGAGCGGGACGAGTGAGGGCCGCGGGAGAACGGCGTGAGTCATGTTTACTGTGGCGAGCGGGACGAGTGAGGGCCGCGGGAGAACGGCGTGAGTCATGTTTACTGTGGCGAGCGGGACGAGTGAGGGCCGCGGGAGAACGGCGTGAGTCATGTTTACTGTGGCGAGCGGGACGAGTGAGGGCCGCGGGAGAACGGCGTGAGTCATGTTTACTGTGGCGAGCGGGACGAGTGAGGGCCGCGGGAGAACGGCGTGAGTCATGTTTACTGTGGCGAGCGGGACGAGTGAGGGCCGCGGAGAACGGCGTGAGTCATGTTTCACTGTGGCGAGCGGGACGAGTGAGGGCCGCGGGAGA
Organism: Hybognathus amarus; assembly: GCA_030378365.1. Taxonomy (NCBI): domain Eukaryota; kingdom Metazoa; phylum Chordata; class Actinopteri; order Cypriniformes; family Leuciscidae; genus Hybognathus; species Hybognathus amarus. The sequence goes on along the minus strand of JAQIUQ010005026.1, from coordinate 151,025 downwards.
ACGGCGTGAGTCATGTTTACTGTGGCGAGCGGGACGAGTGAGGGCCGTGGGAGAACGGCGTGAGTCATGTTCACTGTGGCGAGCGGGACGAGTGAGGGCCGCGGGAGAACGGCGTGAGTCATGTTTACTGTGGCGAGCGGGACGAGTGAGGGCCGCTGGAGAACGGCGTGAGTCATGTTTCACTGTGGCGAGCGGGACGAGTGAGGGCCGCGGGAGAACGGCGTGAGTCATGTTTACTGTGGCGAGCGGGACGAGTGAGGGCCGCGGGAGAACGGCGTGAGTCATGTTCACTGTGGCGAGCGGGACGAGTGAGGGCCGCGGGAGAACGGCGTGAGTCATGTTTACTGTGGCGAGCGGGACGAGTGAGGGCCGCGGAGAACGGCGTGAGTCATGTTTACTGTGGCGAGCGGGACGAGTGAGGGCCGCGGGAGAACGGCGCGAGTCATGTTTACTGTGGCGAGCGGGACGAGTGAGGGCCGCGGAGAACGGCGTGAGTCATGTTTACTGTGGCGAGCGGGACGAGTGAGGGCCGCGGAGAACGGCGCGAGTCATGTTTACTGTGGCGAGCGGGACGAGTGAGGGCCGCGGGAGAACGGCGTGAGTCATGTTTACTGTGGCGAGCGGGACGAGTGAGGGCCGCGGAGAACGGCGTGAGTCATGTTTACTGTGGCGAGCGGGACGAGTGAGGGCCGCGGGAGAACGGCGTGAGTCATGTTTACTGTGGCGAGCGGGACGAGTGAGGGCCGCGGGAGAACGGCGTGAGTCATGTTTACTGTGGCGAGCGGGACGAGTGAGGGCCGCGGGAGAACGGCGCGAGTCATGTTTACTGTGGCGAGCGGGACGAGTGAGGGCCGCGGGAGAACGGCGTGAGTCATGTTCACTGTGGCGAGCGGGACGAGTGAGGGCCGCGGGAGAACGGCGTGAGTCATGTTTACTGTGGCGAGCGGGACGAGTGAGGGCCGCGGAGAACGGCGTGAGTCATGTTTACTGTGGCGAGCGGGACGAGTGAGGGCCGCGGGAGAACGGCGTGAGTCATGTTCACTGTGGCGAGCGGGACGAGTGAGGGCCGTGGAGAACGGCGTGAGTCATGTTTACTGTGGCGAGCGGGACGAGTGAGGGCCGCGGAGAACGGCGTGAGTCATGTTTACTGTGGCGAGCGGGACGAATGAGGGCCGCGGGAGAACTGGCGTGAGTCATGTTTACTGTGGCGAGCGGGACGAGTGAGGGCCGCGGGAGAACGGCGTGAGTCATGTTTGCTGTGGCGAGCTGGACGAGTGAGGGCCGCGGAGAACGACGCGAGTCATGTTTAGTAGGGATGCTCCGATCAGGATTTTTGCAGCCGATACCGAGTACCGATTTCTTGTCATGGTGATCGGCCGAATAACGATACCGATTCCGATGCTTAATTGACTTAATATAAGACAAATAAACAAAATGGAACAGTTTAATGCAGCTCATAAGGTTTATTTAAACATTGTCCAATACTGTGGAGGACAAAATAAACATTTAGTCTCCTAAAATGGAGAAGTCTGATGTAACTTAAACATCGTCCAATACAAGTCTGAGCAGGACAAAATAAATAAATAAAAAATCAAACAACATTTAAACTCCTAAAAGAACAAATTGAAGTGGTTTGATACAACTCATTAGGTTTAATTAAACATTGTTCAATGTTAAAGAGAATAAAATAAATAGAAACATTTAAACTCCAACATGGAGAAGTCTGATGTAACAAATAAGGTTTAATTAAACATTCTCCAATATAAGTATCACGTACGTCCTCACGCGTTGACGTCATCAAATCGCGATCGGTTTGTAAGATCGGCCAAGTTAGTGAGTACCGATCGAGTCAAAAATTGTTATGATCAGCCGATACCGATCTCTGGCCGATCGATCGGAGCATCCCTAATGTTTACTGTTGCGAGCAGGACGAGTGAGGGTCGCGGGAGAATGGCGTGAGTCATGTTTACTGTGGCGAGTGGGACGAGTGAGGGCCGCGGGAGAACGGCGCTGAGTCATGTTTACTGTGGCGAGCGGGACGAGTGAGGGCCGCGGCAGAACGCCGTGAGTCATGTTTCACTGTTGCGAGCAGGACGAGTGAGGGCCGCGGAGAACGGCGTGAGTCATGTTTACTGTGGCGAGCGGGACGAGTGAGGGCCGCGGGAGAACAGCGTGAGTCATGTTTACTGTGGCAAGCAGGACGAGTGAGGGCCGCGGGAGAACGACACCAGTCATGTTTACTGTGGCAAGCGGGACGAGTGAGGGCCGCGGAGAACGGCACGAGTCATGTTTACTGTGGCGAGCGGGACGAGTGAGGGCCACGGGACAACGGCACGAGTCATGTTTCTTTCTTTCCGCTTTTACATCGTCCGAGCCAACAATCAAGAGGAGGCGTCAGTCAGCTGGTCGCAGATCACGCCTTTGCGGAATTTCTCAAATAACAGTTATTTTCCCTAATAAATTTTACCTCATAAAACACACACAACCCCTATGAACAATGACAGATGTTGATTTTTGGCAAGGAAAAAGCCATTTATTTGCTTGTAATTTTACCATTGATAAATAAACATGAATGAATCAATAGAGATACGCATGTGTGTCTGTGTTTATCTCCTAATGTTACAGCTGTGTCTCCGGTTTCCGCCATTTTCAAATATAATGACAACAACTCCGCTCCAGTGGCATCATGGGATAGTAAAATGTCCATCGTATGAGCACTTCAGAACCTCGCCGGAAGTAGTAGGTCATCCAGGTACTTTTCGCCTACTGTTTTCCGAATTTTATGATTTCGGACATACTACTCTGGCTCGTGTACTGTTTTTCGCATACTATATAGTAGGGAAGTATTCAATTTTGGACGCAGCAGCTGTGCGATGTATATAAAAAGTACTATGCAAATAAGAGAGCAAATAAAGACGTCTTATTTGCTGGACCCAGGGTTTAGTAATGTACAGTGTGAAACGTTATCGTATGAACACCTAGCATTAATTGTTAACTCAAGGTAAATATGAGTAGTGTGAAACGTGAAGCAAGATAACCCAGGATTCCATTTACCCGGGGTTTAGAATGACCCTGGGTTAAAAGCCCTTTATAGTCAGTGATGTCTGTTGGGGGAGCAACACAATACAGAGTTAGCAGATATTAAGCAGAATTCTACTAATACTCTGAAGATTTAGTTGACATGTAGTGACAAAGCTACTTGTAATTAACGGACTGTTCAAAAGGGACCATAAAAATAAAGTGTTAACAAAATCGATTTGATGCTGCTTTTGTTCTGTATGATTTCTAACATGAAGATGAATAAGACATAAGAGACATCTTAATGACAAACAAAACAGTAGGAAATTGAATTGAAGTGCATCAATCTCTCTATGTTTTGTTAGTCTGAGTTGTTTGGATGCAACCCCAGAGGCTTTCTGCTCCTCTCAGATTTGTGGGTTGTGTAATGGATGTCCCACTCGTTTGTTAATTGCTTCAGTGTCCCTGAGCACAAAGGAAAGGTTAAATGATGCTATAAATGATGCTGATGTTGTGTATCTGTTACAGTAGAGAGGAAGTCTCTCTCTCACTCTTTCCTTTTCCATTTCCCTTGTCTTGACAAAACAGACTGTCCCATCCATCACATGTCCAGTTGTTGGTTTCAGGCTGGGAATCCCCCTGCTGGGAGTGATCAAAACATTGAGACATATTTCAGTAGGAGCCCATGCTCTTATTCTTACCCCATCATTTTTGGCATATAAATGGCTGACCTCTTCATAAAGACCTTTAGACTTACGACTTCTGGCTTTCAGACTCTTTGACTGACATTTTGTCCTCCAGAATAACACGCTGCAGAAAAGGAAAGGAGGTTGGGATTGTTTTGTGTTTATGTAATCAGGGCAGTTAAAAAATAATCATTGAAACTGAATTACACTTGGAAAAAAAGATCTTGGTAAACATTGATACTGTACATTTTTTAAAAACCTTTTTTCTGGTCGTTTAGTGACAGGTCATGCATTAAGGAAACTAAATATTGTACTATGTGTATTGTCACGCAGCTAAAAAGTGATTCAAAGGATCCAAATAGAAAAAAGTCTTTATGCCAACTGCACTACTTTGACAATATTTTATATTCAATTTATCCCCTTTCTTGGAACAATTTCTCAGCTGCACTTCTTAACTTACTGAATAAGAATATGTAACTAATATAGATTCAAATGTTCTATTTGATTTAAGAATATATTTTAAAACGGTTTACTACTTTTTGTCTATGTATGATGACCTGAAAAGATATAAAAGCATGTCATGCCAACTGTTCATTTGACCACCCCCTCCTGAGAAAAATCCAGAGGAGTCCCATTCAGCAAACCCCCAAAAAGCTGACTAATTTAAACCAAACTTACAGCCTCAACATTATAAGGCTTCCCACAAGTAAAAAAACGTATCATAAAAAGCTAAAAGACGCTTGTTAAAGACTAATAAATGAGGGAAGTCTAGTGTATTAGTGAGTTGACTTGGATCTTGTGGATGTATTCTCTTAAATTGTTTATTGTGAATCTCAAGCTTCCTCAGATTTACAAGAAACTGTCAATATAAGTTAACGCTAATAATGATCAGAGACACGCTCTGTAAGTATTGTTAAAAGTTCCTATGGACAAGTGTACCTGTCTTGTTCCTTCAAAAACTTGTGGTTTAAAAAGGGGAAAAAAAACAAAATTTTTCCTCTGACTGGAACTGCCGAGTTCAGCCAGGATAAATGTCGTGATTGAATTAGTGAAACCGTACTCTCACTAGCTCAAGTACTTATGGCTGACTGTGACCACACACCCAGAGACTGGCCAAAGAGTCTGTTCATTCTGCCCAGTGTTCACAGGAAAATTCACTGGCGCATTGCACATGTTTGAATAACGCTAGCAGTTTTAAAATTTGTGTTCTTAGCAAAATTGAAAAGGGTGTAAAGACGATTAGATTCAATATTAAACATCCTGAGGTGCTATTCCAGGCAGCGCTTAGAAACACACAGAGGGGGAATGAAAAAGGACAGAGCCAAAGCACCCCACCCCCCTTTTAGATGTTTTACAATAGCGGCTTATTCAAATCCCAAAAATTACATTTTTCAAGCGCCTTTCATGGCTCTGGCTTTGTTATTGCTTTAACACGGGTATCAGAGGCCTATGTTTATTCAACCCTCAATTACCAAAGGCTCAGCCGGCAGGCCTTTAATTGATTGCTTTAATTGATTGGTCGGGGGTAACCATGGCTGAAAAGCAGTTTATCTTAATCAGTTGAGAGGAAATGTAGAGTGGGGCTTGATTTCCTCCAGCTGATCAACCCCGTGTGGGCTAAAGGGGGGAGCGTCTATCGAGGTGAGAGAGAAAGAGATCTAGGGAGTGAGAACGTATGTAGGTGAAGGTAGACCTGGATAGGACATAAGGAGAGGGATCAAAATCTTGGATTCAAAACTTTTTTTTATTGCTGACCTTTACAATCACAGCAATGAAATAACTGTAGTAAAAAAACTGTCTGTTTTACTTCTTTCAATATGGTGGATTATTGCATGATTCTGGGATGTTCAGTCATAACATATGTGGTGCGAAACTAGGATGGTTCACATCACAACAGAAACGTCCGTGTGCTCGTCTGATTCAGAGATTTCGTCCAAGAGACATTGCCATTGTTGAAATTCTCTGCAGCAGACGGACTCTATCTGTGTGTAGCACAACGCAGGAGCACAGGCACCAGCAATCCGCCCAGCTCGAGCCGCAACAGGCAGCCGCCTCCTGTTCCTCCATCAGCCTCAACTGCTCTTCACTATATTGCGGCTCATAAAGATAGCCACAAACATCGGATTCGAGCTGCAGAATTTCAAAATCCTCTTCCATATCATGTTTAGTTTCTTCTGTCAATGTCAGAACTTCCTATCTCCACAGTGTTTGTTAGCTTAGCTTCCAAACAAGATAAGAGGCCTGTTGTGTGAGTGGGTCCCACATTCTGGATAAATGATGAGCTAGTGTTTGTAGTCTCAAGCCTTATACAAAGAAATAGGACTTTCTGCTCTTTTATGACGCAATTTTTTTTAACGTCATAAAAAGCATGAAGTGGCACACTAAAATCCTTATTTCTCCCTTTTCTCAGGGAAAATAAGGGAATAAACCATGACCATTCAAAAATATGAGTGGGTTTCAAAAGATACAAAGCTTAATGCAAATGGGTGAAGTGTCCTTTTAAATATCTGGCCCCTACATAAACTTCATTGATGTCTCCTTGCTATTTAGCCTTTACTGGACGTTACAGTGCCACCATAAGAGTGGAGGAGAATAGTCTGATGGCCAAATATAAATTAAGCTACTCATCCTGGCTCTGTTCTTTATCAGTTCTTACACTTTGCCGGTCATCTAAATCCAGAGATTTTCCAGACTCGCTGTAACTTATGACAAAGCCAGAGTGTTTTCCCATGATCCCCTGCCATTGTGCTCACTGACGAAATGGTCAGATTTAATAAAATAACATGTTTAGCCTTCTCTGTTGTCACTCGTTTTGTTTGGAGCAGAAGCAGATTGCCAAGTGAACTTGGCGGGCTTTCAAGAAAATGTTGTAGTTTAGATGGTTTTGCATGAGACTTTCAACCTTGAATGATTATTCAAAGAAATGGTGGTCATAGAAAAAAAAGCACGTCCTCACTGATAATTTCAAGAAAAGACCTGGCTGACCTTGTCGTTCAGGGCCGTTGCTAGTCTCTGTGTAAAAGATTGTGTGTCTCGATGCAGAATTGCTGGAAGAATGAATCGGTTCTCTGGTACTGTAGGTAGTAGCATGTCCTGTAGACAGCACCGCACTGCCACAGTTCGCCATGAATACAGGCAGCTTAAGAGCTTTGTTGCAAGATCTTAGCCTGAGGGCTTTGTGTTAAGAGTTAGAACTCACAAAGCCTTTATAAGCTTCCAGAGTATGTTTAACTCAATGCAGCAACACAGAGGCGCATAGATACCTGCGTGTGTGCTGTGCGCATTAGTGAAAATGAGAGCCCGGGAAGGGGTTTAAATAGGATCTATTGTATGAACTACTGATTTACAGATCCTCATAAAGCTTTGTAATCAATGATAGAGCCATTATTCTAGTTTGACATCTCACCTTGAATGCTTGAATTGTCAATTGTTCTGCATTCCATTATTGGTCACTTTTGTAACATACATGACTTACAAGTATTCATCAATGTCTGTTTGTGAATTGTGTTTTCGCTTTCTATCATGTCTTATTTCATCTATACTATATCTCGCCTCGGCCACTCTTCCCAGATAAATGTTTCATGAGGTCCGCCTCATATCTTCCTCTGGAATAACGTGTCCGATAGATTATAGGATACGCCACTCAGTCACATGCACCTTAGACCACACATCTGCATGTCCTTCATCGAACTCGCATATTCTTCGGAGGGGTCAAAGAAGGAAGAAAAAGTGATGGAGAGGCACATTTTAATACCCAAAAGTAACTGTCAAATAGTGTCTGCAAGGAGAGAACTATCAAAGGGTGCCTCTGTATCAGATGTGAAGGCTTTAAGTGGGTCATGGGATCCTTCCAGTGTGATGCCACAGTAAAAATTCACCAGCCTATCATTATTTAATCATGCTCTAATGGAAGTGTTCCCCACCCCAAATTTAGACCCACCTCTACACTCAATTATTCTCTAATATGTTAACAGTTGTCACTTACAATGATGAAGACAGTGATCTCATGGACTTTCTGTACGTAAAAAAAGGTTTTAAGGTGGTTATGTAAGAAGTTCATAAATAGGCAACAATATTGTTAATGAAAACAATTTATTTAAATTAAAACAGACTAATAGACAAATTTTCCTGAATAAACAATTCAGAGTCTTTTAGTGTTGTTGTTATTAACATACAGTGGCAGTTATTGAGTTGCATCTATACCACCTCTAGCAAGAAATGCATATTTTGCAAGAATTTCTTTAAATGCACAAAACTTATTGAAACATTTGTGGTCTGAAAGATTTTTTGTGTGTGTTAGAAAGAAGTCTCTTATCACCAAGGTTAATAAGAGACAAAATACTATTTCGTGGAGTATTATTACAATAAAACAACTGTTTCCATTTTAATATAATTTAAAATGTAATTTATTTATTTGATGGCAAAACTTAATTTTATTTTATTCCAATTTTATTCCAGTCTGCAGTGTCAAATGATCCTTCAGAAATATTTTTAATATACTGATTAGGTACTCTAGAAACATTTTTTATTATTAATGTTGAGAATACTATTGTGCTGCTTAATATTTATATGGAAACTCTGATGCAATTGTTTTTTTAGGATTTGATCAATAGAAAGTTAAAACAAACAATGTTTATATAAAATAGGTTAGTAACGTTTAGAGCCCGAACCGATAAAGGATTTTGAAGGCCGATACCGATATTTGTTGGTTTTAAAATCTGATATGCCGATATATCGGCCGTTATTTTTTATTTATTTTTTTCGAAATGCGCAACAAAACATTAACAGATTTCCCTAACATTAGTTATTTGTAGTTATTTATGAGTTTTAACTAAAATAATATGATCATGCATTTTAAAAAGAAACTTTTTTCTTTTATTGTCACAACAGAACAGACTGATGATAGTGGCATTAGCTAGCTTTGTGGTTAGCTAGTCTGTGATGAGCCATAATTTAGCAATGGATGACGTCATACTGCAAAGTGTAAAACATACATTTTCAATATAACAGGCCAAGGAGAGATGATTAGTCTCATTGCTATAACTGTCACACACTATTAAAGAAATACTTAGTCAGCCAACTACACTGTAACAACGTAACGTAATTATTACAAACTAATTCCGCTTCACTCTCGGCTTATTTAACAGCAGCAAAACTGGACATAATGTATGTCTCGTGACCAACTCAACGAGTGTTGCCAACAGTGTAGAGTACCCTCTGGTGGACAAATTATACAACTCCAACACTCATGGCATGGTTCAAGCGTCCGTTTTTATTTTTTTATTTTTGAAATATTCATTTATCGGCCATTATAACTGCCGATACCGATAGTTTGGAAAATGCCTATATCGGCCGATAATATCGGCCTGCCGATATATCGGTCTGGCTCTAGTAACGTTGTATGTGTCTTTACGGTCCCTTTTGATAAATTTTACTTTTTTATTGCTGGATTATACCTCATTTGTTATACCTCATAGAAGTGCACATGTATTAGCTGACTTTCCCATTCTCCATCAAACTTAAACTCCACTTCTGCAATAAATCTTTCTCTGGACTGTTTCATATTGTACTTTTCAAAGTTTTCTCCAACCTTCAGATGTGTTAGTCATTAAGTTGCATTTCTTTTGACCTTGAAAATCTTTCTATTTGTCATGTTTACTGAAATCCCACATTATCTTTTGAGGGATTCAAGAGCAGCAATCGATTGTTTGGCTTCTTGCAGAAACATTGTGCATCAATGAACTTTATACTGTTCCCCGTTTGAATACAACTTTTTTTCTTCTTCTTTCACTTCTGTACAGGTTTTCCCACTAGTCTCCTGTTTTTTAAGTCCACTTTTTAAAATTTAATGCAACATTACTTTACCACATTCAGAATCAGATCAAAGACTTGAGGGGGCCTAGTGTTTGAAGTGTGCTCTATTTGAAGTTGTTTCCAAAGACTGCGTGTAAAACAAAAGTTTACATATATTTCGGCCTTTGTGGGAGCAGTGTGTAGTGCGTGCTGTATTGATTCCTGCTCTTTGAAAGAGAAGAACGAAAAAAGAGCTTTGTTGGAATTGTACTCCTGTACTGGCAGCGGGAACTGCGATATGATCCGTGCTCCAGTAGGAGACAGACTGATTTCCACAGGTTGGCGAAGGTCTGGGGAGTCTTGAATTGATGTGTGTATGTCGTGACCTTGCGACTGTGCTCCTGTAAATATGGCTGCAGGGTGGCCAGAGAATATTAGTGACTGGCAGACAGCCTCTTAAGGTCTGTAGAGGGAGGCGAAGTGATATTCTGAGGAAAACAGCAAGATTTATGATGATGAACCATCAAAATGATGTAAGAACCGCTTTCTCAGAAATGACACAGACTTAGTATTTATCCAACAATTTTGAATATGAGTGCTGTGTTCCACAAAAAGACATTCAGATACATGACTTTTTTAAGGGACATTGCAGAAATCTTAAAATGGGTGCCTTTTGGTGTCTGCAAGTGCGACAAACAGCGCTACCTTAATGTCTGTAGACATGTTGAAATTTTTATTAGATGAGAATTTACTATACATCTTCTAAAATGTTAGTTGACCTTTAAGCTGTTGCAATAGATAAAATTGCAATAGATAGAATCCAATTTTAAAAAAATAAACCTGAAAATTAAACATTCTTGCTTGTCTTTACTGAACATACAGTAAGCCAGCATTTACTATGTCTTGCAAAGACATCAAACCCTTGATAAAGTAATAATGACCTGCATTGTTTGACTGTCCTTAATGAGTCAAATCATTGATAGGTTTGGTTGTCTCACATGAACTTCACTTCACTGTTAGCACTCAGTTCTTTTTTGTTCTTTCTTTTTTTGCTTTTGGGAAAACTTGTGAATGGTATAGACATGTTCTTTTATTCTTTCCCATGCACATTTGCTCTTATAGGAATTATACATTATTTTCTTTGGGAAATAAGTGATGGGTCTCAGTCAGTGATTTAAACAAATATATTGTAGAACAATGTATCATTTTCCATATTCAAATAAAGATTTTAAAATAAAAATGTTACATTCAAATAAAGAATTTAAAATGTAGTCTAAGGGCCCTATTTTTAACGATCTGAAACGCAAGTGTCAAAGCGCAAAGCGCAATTAACTTGTTGGCGGATCCCGGCGCTGTTGCTATTTTTTCCGGCGGGATAAATGCCTCTTGCGTATGGCGCAAATCTAAAAGGGGTTGGTCTGGAGTAGCTTCATTATTCATAGGTGTGGTTTGGGCGTAACGGAAATAAACCAATAAGAGCGTCATATCACATTCCCTTTTCAAGATCGTGATGAACGAGATGCGATTGTTCCGTGGCGCAATTCTATTTTAACGGCGCATTTACCAGGCGCGCTTCAGCATCGGTTCACAGCCGAGTAGAACGATGTTCTCGTCAGGGCCGTAAAAGAAAGAGAAGGGACACTGGGGATGGGACAAACCCACCCAAATTAGCTTCGGGTTAAACATGCATATAATAATTTGGGTAAATGTGTAAGCTTTATGCCTGTTTTTCCCATCATCATGGACACAACAATGATTTCCCTCATGTTTATATATTTTTCCGTATAATAATGTATCATTTGCAAAAAGTAAAATGCATCTGTGTTGATGAGAGAATCATCTACAGTGTATGCGCGTTGTTCACACTCTGTATTATGGCCAAGCATGCACGCTTAAAATAGCATCTGAATGTACGCGCAGACGCGCCACTGACTTTAGACCAGGTTTTTTCTGGTCATTGGCGCAAGTGTTTTCTGGAACTGCAAAATAGCACCAGGGATTGTTTGCGCCGACACACGCCTCCTTTTTGCGCCAACCCGCCAGGAAGCGCAAAGTTCATTTGTTAGTTTACCGACGTGCGTCTGTGGAGGAAAAAAGCCCGCTTTGCGCGAGTGCAAAATAGGAATGATAAATGCGTCAGTGTATAAAGTCATTTGCGCCGGGTGCAAGATAGAGCCCTAAGTGTCAGTAATTAAACAAGTATATGTTCGGCTAATTGTCAGCCTCTTACGTTTCTGCATCTTGAGAGATTGCAGAATTCAAGCGACAAATTATGTTTTATAAACAAAGTTCGGGAGGAGCACGTTCAAATGGACAATCTAATCAGTTTGAGAGGATGCATATATACATAGCCGATTCAGCTAGTTACCTAGACGGTTTTCTGCATCCCTTTGCCACACTGACTAGCTCTCTGTGGGGATATTGGGGGATACTGGGTTTGGGCTAAATTCCTCAGACAGCTCGCCATACTATTACTTTATTACAACTCGCTTATTTTACTCTTTTACTTAAATTTGTAAGTGTGAAGTTGTGAAAACATCTACCAATGGTAATAGGGCATTCTATTCTTTCTTTATTTTCAAAGATTTATTTTTGCTGTTTTTGCCTTTTTATTATATGACAGCAAGTAGACTGGAAGGGAAGTAGAAGAGAGAAAGAGGGGAACAGGAAGGGGTAAAGGTTACCAAGCCAGAACCTCAGATCACACAAGCTGCCCACAAGGCTAGCGGCGCAGACGATAGGACATTTTCAGCTGTCCAAAAAAAATAAGTCTGACAAGCCCATTATTTTTTAAGAGTTTCTCTTAAAAAATCGGCAAGTTAGGTGCTACTTTTAGCCCTAAGATGTCCACAATGGCTCCTTGCTACCTGGCTCCACCTGGGACCGTCATCCTTATGGCTTCACCAGGCTTCCTCGTCCCTCCGGCTATAACTTGTTCAGTCGTTGCTCTGCCTTTGCCACTGACTTATTATATTTTAATCATATTTTTACATTTTAAAATATATTAAAATAGAAAATTGTTATTTTAAATTGATATTATATTTTACATTATTACTATATTTACTGTGTTTTTGTTTTAATTTGTTTTGTTTCATACTGGAGTCTATTCATAATAACTATACTAAAGTGAAATTTAAAACATTACAACATTAAAGGTTTAAAAAAATCTTGCTGCCTCAACTTTTGGAATGGAAGTTATTTCTTGACCTGCTAAATGAAAATATCACTAGGCTATTTCTACTAGACTATTTTTGATGAACTTTCAATACTAAATTGTAACTTGGATAAAGGACTGATGCAGAATTACAAAATCTATGGGTTATGCAAACTGTCTTTCTCTGTGTGCACATATTTCCCTTCAGAGGAAGCCGAACACTGGCTACAGTGGAAGAATAGCTCCCATTCCAAGTGTTTCTGTGAATGGGGAAAACAATTAACATGGGACGCGACTGCCTCTTCACTTTACAGTTAATTGGCTCTCATAAAGCCAAAGCTTAAAAAAATTATGGGGAGGAAGCCTTGCCTTGGAAGTATGTGTTTACTGTGGCTTTTATGGAAAATCCCATTTAAGATGGAACAAAGTACTTATCTTTATGGCAAAAAGCCCTCTGATAAAGGGGGAAGTGCCTTGAAGTTGTGAAATTATGCCCCTTTTATACAGTAGAGGAAAAGGTGGTTTTCCAAGCTGGTTTTGGACAGGAGGAATGCTCAAATATAGACTGCAGTAAAGAAGTATTTTTTTGTTATGCTGTAAAACACTTTTTGTTTTCCTGTCTGTCTGCAAACATAAAGTCATTTGATTGTCACAATGCTTTTGACGGGTAGCCATATATTATAACAAAGCGCTTGAGTCTTGCCCTGGCAAACATATGGGTCAGCACTTTTGAAATGCAGCCCCCTGCTTATTGACCTCAAGTAATACATTTCATATCTGGCACTGGTCTGTATGGTCTGTATGCTTTATGGGCGGCGTAAATCACAGGTCCATGACTCAGGTCCAAAGGGTGATTATGTTTAGAACCAATTTGTCAACAGAACATGGAACGCTTACCCAATCAGACTCGATTGGAAAAATAGACTCTGAAATGAGTGAATTTAAAGCTGCATGTTTTGCAATTCATTTGGTGCATAGATCTACAGCAGTTTTTAAGTATACATTTAAGTACACTTAACTGCCAAACTGTGTGTGTGTGTTTAGTTCACCCAAAAACCTGTTTGACTTTCTTTCATGAGATGATTTGCACAATGTTGACACTTCTATTCTTCATAGGAAACAAAATGGTACTGTAGGACAGAAAAAAGACAAAAAACTCTTTAAAGTATCATAACAGTGGTTCATGTCTTATATTGCATTATATTTCAGGTCTTTATTCCCCAAAAGTCGTTATCCACTGATAATCTTACATCAGCTCACAAATGTTTGCACACTTTAAAATATGGAATTTTAAGATGCATCACATCAGGTTTGACATCATTGGTATCAATGCACCAAATTTGTACATTTCGCATATTCAAATTGTGTATGTGTATTACAGACAACTTTAAAGATACTTTACTTTTTTTTTTTTGCCAGATTTGCAGATGCCATTAACTATCATTTGAGCGAAATAGAAGCATCTATTGTTACAATCTTCTTCTTCTTTTTTTTTTTTTTTTTTGCTCTAGGAAGAAAATAAAGTAATTCAGATTTTAACCATAAGAGTAAATTATGATGGAATTTTAGTTTGGTGGTGAATTTTATTTTTTTTATAGTTATGGGTAATACTTTTTTTTTTCTTCTCCATATGTTTATCTATCCAATTGTAAGCTACATATTTGTGCAGTTTTGTTTCGTCTTGTCTTTAAGCATTTTTCTTCATTACCATTGCCCATGTTTGACTCATGGCTCACATTGCAGTATTGTTCATTTAGTTATCTAGCGGTACGACATCTTTATCATTGTGTGTACAGTGTAGCCAGGTGAATTTCATTGTTTGTTTTTTTTTGTTTTTTTGTGCCATAGTAGACAGTGGAAGACTTTTTGGCAGTCTGCTCTGCACATCTTGCTCTGTTAAGCTTGGCTTTGTGCATTACATGTTTTTTCCACTGTCGTGAAAGAGAAAAAGGACTGTAATTTTGAATTGAAAACCACTTGGCACACCTAACCCAGCATCAGCAGCAGCGTGCCTCAAGAGTAGGGAGGATCTACAGAGAGTCAGACAAAAGACGAGTAATAATGAAACATCCCAGGCTGAAAGCCACTGATGAGACTCTCTCACTTTCTCTCCCTTCTCGTCTTCTTCCTCCTCCATCTGGACAGGGCTCAAGTATTCATCTGTCAAATCAAACCTCTTTTGCTCTAGCCCTTGCAGCTTCTTAGCATTTTCACTTCTTTTGTGTCAAAGATGTAAAAGTTTATCCTTTCAGCCTTAAATATCAGACAATTTATGCATTGTCAGAGCTACTAAAATGCTGCAGATTACTTTTGTCGTGTATTATCATGTAGCCTACTTTTGAAAACTGCACATTGATGGTAATGCTTCCCATAACAATGCAAGGATTTACCATAAAATACAACATAATTATATTTACACAATTCCATTGAGTTGTTCCATTGTTGGGGGGTACTTAGGTACATGCACTAATTTTTGTCAATCCAAATGAATCCAATTTACATATGCATTTGTTCATGTACACAACTTACACCACGTTCAGAACTAGAGAAAGCCACTGCTATAATGTTACTGAAGCTGCCGTGGGGACAATTCTTTGCCTTGATGATTTACCTAAAAGGAAAGCTGACATATTTCAGAAAAGCTTTTTTTTTTTAGCAAATATTCAGTCTCTTCAATGGGCTAGATGCACGCATAAGTTCCGCATTTGACGCAAGGATGCTCGTCTATTTCCGGTTGTGGAGATTCAAGCGGAGGAAAACCAGGGAAAACGGGATTATGGCAGAGTCTTCAAAATTGACTGTCCTACCGTCTTTGAAACGAAACGTACATACTTTTAGATGTAATTTTATATATAGTTATGTTTATTTAATGTAAATTTAAAAAGAAGCATAAACACAACGAGGGGTGTCTGTTAATCTGTTTTTGTGACTAGCGTTTCTTTTTTTTCTTTTTTTTTCTTTTTTTTATTCATCTTTATTTAATGAGAAAGACAATTTACAGACAAACTCTACATGCTTATACATTCATCCTCACATTCATACCCCAAAACATACACGAGAAAAGATAGACACACTTTACAAAATGTATTACGACAGAAGAATAAATATGATATGAAAAAGATAGGAAAAACTACAAGATTTCTTATAATTATAATACACATAAAATATTATTCCATTTTTCATTATATTCATCAAATCTATTTTTACTTTCTGCTATTATCTTTTCTAAACGAAGATGAGACCTTATAACATTCTTAAAGTGATCTAAACACAAGCTTGATGATGTTTTTGTTTTAAAAATAAACATTTTCCCTATTAATAAAATGGTATTTAAAGAAAACTACCTGTAAAATAACCAAGTACAATAGTTTGTG
>JAQIUQ010005026.1:0-130000 GCA_030378365.1 Hybognathus amarus | reverse complement strand
TTGCTTTGGTGATTATATTTTGTTGTTGTTGTTGCTGCCGGGAGGAGGGGTACGGAAGAACAGGCTGGTGACAATGGCAGCAGGCCTCTAGTGTAATTGTGTGTGAATGCTCATTTTAGAAAGCCTTCCGCTTTTGTTAGACAGGTGCTCAGATTCTGTCTCTTTATCACTTTCTTTCTCTCTCACTCTCTAAAGCACTTTCAGAGTTACTTTGTCTGTTTTTGTTAAATGTATTTATATTTTTATTGCTCGCCGCCTGATTTGTATATTTTTGTGCACACATTGACAATGTAGTATTTTCCAATTAATCAATCTTTTAGTTTTAATTTATAACTGTAAACAGTGCATTTCAAATCAAGCATTTTAAAGTTATACCTTTGTTGTTGGTGCTAAACTGTAGTTTTTTTTTTCTTAGATTGGTTGCCACATCAAGCGGAAATCATTCTCTGTCTCTCTCTCACTCTCTCCCTCTCTCATTTCACATTCACAAATGTATATTTACTGTGTAAAGTTCCCCTGTGTTTACCCTCTGGTTTGTTTGCTTGATATCACTCTGTTTATCTCCATTAATTCCACCATTTTTCAGTCTATTGGATGTTGTGTAGTTGTCATCAAAAGCCGCCTCTCCATGGAAGTTCTAGTGTTTTGAAGGAGAAATGAATATCAGCATTAAAAATTAAATGGTATATTGCAAAACATCACTTCATGGATTCGGGGCAAGTGTAGAAGCAGCTGTTCCACCAGCAATCTGTAAATAAGAGGAATTGTAGATAAAGACACTGAGGAGGCTGTTAGATATGCAGGAAGCAGCGGAGCCCACTTTAAATTGACTGCAGGAAATTGTGTGAAAATGGTCATAAATTGTTAGGGCACACAGATGATTTTTTTTTTATTAATTTTTTTTTTCCATCTCATTCCTCCCACTTTCTTCTCAAGATCTGTATACATCTTGTATTTGAACCCAAGGGGGAGAAAAAGACATTGAAAAAAAGCTAGGAAAGAAATTAAACTTTGATAAGAAAAAAAACAAAACAAAAACATCTGCAAACTATACCAAGTTTTGGTAGAAAAACATGAAATCAGGAATCAGAAATAGCAAGTATGTGTGTGTATATATATATATATATATATATATATATATATATATATATATATATATATATATATATATATATATATATATATATATATATATATACATATATATATACATATATATATATATATACATATATATATACATATATATATATATATATATATATATATACATATATATATATATATATATATATATACATATATATATATATATATATATATATATATATATATATATATATATATATATATATATATATATATATATATATATACATATATATATACTGTATATATATATACATATATATATATATATATATATATATATATATATATATATATTCATATATATATATACATATATATATATACATATATATACATACATACATACATACATACATATACATATACTTTTTTTTCTTTCTGGAATTGTGAAGGCTTGGGTTATTTTAGCCAGATCCCTCCAGCAGCCTTTCTTCTGCGCGAGAGAGAGGCAGCATGTGCTGCCCTCCACATATTTAATGAAATTTATAACAATTGTCCTCCAATCAGATTAAGTGCTTGTTTAAAATGCAAATATGTTCTTGTCTCTGACACGCTGTAATTAAGTAGAACAATGCTCTATTTTTTCCCCTGATGTACCACATCTCTCATCAAGGGCTTTGAAAAGAGGACAATGATTGACCACCTGGTCTGGTTACAGTAGCTAAATTTATTAAATTCTCTTTGTCTATAGAAAATCAATGAGAATTGTGCGCACTGCTAAGGGTCAGACTTGTTTTTCTATCTGGCATATAATTACCCTGACCTTACGGTACTTGTTGAAGATAATTTTCTATATCATTACATCTTTGTCACCAAATTGTGAGTCGGCGTCCTCTGTGGAATTTTCGCTGATTTTCTTTAAGACGATCAAATGGAGGATGGCTGCGAGATCTAAGAGGCATATTGATTTAGTTAGTGCAAGGGACAGCCAGCGGCAGGGGAAATGCACATTTTTGGCTTTGTATTGCTTTTTTAGTCAAAGCTTTTGCTTTAAAAGATCTCGTTCGCCAACTTATTCAGCTTATTATTTGACCTTATTGAATAGCTCTACTCCTTTAGAGTGAAACCAATACAAAGTAGAAAATGCAGCCGTTGTTCATGTCTGCAGTTCTTTTGGCTCATTTGGTATTCTGTGACAATTTAACCAAAATCAATTTAGCAAATTTCCAGCTGGCATATGATTAAATTATTCTGCCATCAGTTTATTTGAACAGGGCCATAAGGGAGCGTGGCGACGCAAATATTTCCTTCTTTTTCATTTGTTACATATGGCTGGATCTGGTATCATCTCAAGTTATGCCATTCAGAGGGCATTTTTGTGGCACTCAAGAGCGCTTTAATCACAGAATCAGGACGTTGTTTATGTGCAAGATGGTGGGTTGAGCATGAAGTGAATATCCCTTATCCCAGCACACCCGGCTGAATGTGATTAATGCAAACAAACAGTTTCTCCATAGAACCACTGCGCCAGAGATGAGCCCTGCCTTGTCTCTTGAGTCAGTTCATAATTATTATATTGTATCTCAATTTAACTCAATCAGAGCAGTTCACACAGTACAGATCGTCTCCAGACCGCGTGGGACTGCCGTTTCACGAATCTGATGTATTCTGTTGCGCTGAGGAAAATTAATTGGATTAAAGATTTGATAATCAGTTTCTTTGTGCATCCAACCTTGCATTTTCACCCCCCGAAACCCCACCCACCATCGTCTCGGCGCATCAGGAGCCGCATTCAGTATTTCCTCAGTTTCACGGCCAAGGTGTGAGAGCCCTAGCGTCGATTCATTTAGCATAATCACTGTGTTCTAATGAAACTGTTAATACCGGAGTGACAAGATTGCTTCTTTGCTGAAGGCATCCAATCACCCTGCCACATCTCAGAGGTGATGAATGTGTAATTACCAAGTTTGACAGACCTTGTTTAGCTTGTGCTTTGTATGAGTATGTTCGCATGAGAAAGTGAGAGGATGAATATGCTGAGGGTTGTGCTCCTGACCTCCTTCCCAGGGCTTCATACTGATATATTGATGGAGTGGCTCTTACTGTGTGGATGTTAATGGTCCACAGACCTCAGTGTTTTCCAAAAGAAGAGGGAGGGAAATAAGATTTACAGTGGTACAATAGCTGAATTGTGATCAGTTTGAAACCCTTGTGAGATGTAAGATGGTCACCGAAGTCGATTGATGTAAGTATCTGACTGTGCTTCAGTGAATTTGTACTGTTCAATCAAAAAGAGCTTGCTGTAGTTTTCAACAAAATCCATAAAAAGATTGTTTTTTTTTGTTTGTTTTTTAAATGTAGAAGATGTAAAAACCTTAATGTTAGGACATAGTAGAGACTATGTTTTAGCTTCCAGCAAATGCTAATTTACTGATCCAATTAATTTGTTTATTTCTTAAGTGTTATCCTAATTGGTACTTTGGTATGTTACTTTAGCCTATATATATATATATATATATATATATATATATAATTAAAATAATAATCTGTTTTTGTTTTTTGGCCAGACAGGAACTGGCCCCGACTGAGCCTGGTTTCTTCCAAGGTTTCTTTCTCTATTCTGTCATCTGATGGATTTTGGGTTCCTTGCCACTGTCATCTCTGGCTTGCTAGTTGAGGATGCTTAATTTTCAAAAGTATAATTGATCGGAATGTACTGATGCTGTTGTAGGAGTACTGAATTGAGATGGATGATGACATCATTTTTGCAGAACTGCTTTATAGATGAAATGAACAAATTTAATAATTAATTATCTTTACAACACTCTTCAGCTGAACAACAGCCGAAATACATAATTTTCCTGTAAACACTTGACTTGACAATAATTTATAGAGGGAATGCATTGACGTCACTTTCCCGCCAGAACAACCCCCTCAGCCTGACTGAGTGGCAAAAGATCTGCTGCGTGACTGGATTTAATAGGGGAAACTGCAAAAATGTGACTAAAATGAACAATTTCATCAATTTAAACTAAATGTTGGACTCAATATAGTGTTCCTTACAACTTACTAAAGATCCAGTGATCCATGGATATTGACATGCAGCCAGGAATCAGTGTTGCCTGAATTTCGACGCCGGGGAAATAAAAGCAATATAGACGTTAAACATAAAGCAAATTTGCCTGTGAACGCTTTATATAAATACAATATAGGTAGGTCTAAATTCGAGTAATCACTTATATCAGTGTTATATATAGCCTATATATCATCATATCGTCCAGCCATAAAACTTTATAGTTTTTTTTGGTCAGTGTTAATTAAAAAACATCCAATAATGCAGAATATGCAATGATAAATATTTAATTGATGAGTTGTTAATATATATAACAATACAAAATAGATGGGTATGGTTTTACAGCTAAATTCAGCATATTGACACAAAATGATAACTGCAGATCCACCTTTCGCTGACTGGAGTCCAGTTGTTTCTGTGAATTACAGCGATCCATTTGCTCCTCTTTCTATAGCAGTCTGTAAAAATATAAGTTTGTTTTTTTGTCAAATCTAGTTGTTCAGTCAATCGCAAAGCTCTTTCCTACTTTATATGTGTTTTTGTTTTTTTTTGCGTCATTCACGCTGAAAACATATACAGCCGTTCAGTCTTTTTGCCACTCACTGTGAGAAACTGCAGGCACGTGACAGGATGGTGACGTCACGCGCATTCCCTCTATAATATTATATATATATATCGGTTATCGGCTTTCAAAGATAAAGAATTATCGGTTATCAGTATCTGCCAAAATTTTCATCAGATCAGTAGTTCAGGGGTAAAATGGTACTGTATGCCATTTTTTAAAGATTTTGAACTGTTTTCAGACCATAGTGGAGAGCAAAGATGGAGACCATAAATGAAAGCCTAAGTAAATATGTGCTTTAAACTTCCAGTAAATGCTGTCCAGTGTTAATTGATCTTTGCCAGAACATGAATGCTTCCTCACCCCTATTGATTTATCTTAGATCTCACCTACATGCTAGACCAGCGAGTACCAGCCCAAACATGCGAAATATAGATGAATTTTCAGTGATATCACCCTATCAAAATTAGTAAGACATCACCTTGGTTGAAAATGAGATGGTTTATGATTGCTGTGGCTATTTGAAATGGTCGTGAATAAGAAACTGGACTATTCTGTCATCCGCAGTCCTCTGATCCCAGCAGCAGTGCCATGACAGGCCAAAGCTCTCACTCACTCATCATACTGCTAATCACATGCTAATAAATGAGCTCTCATCCTTGGGTCATATCCCCCGTGCTAACAGCAAGAGCTGTTTTTTGTCACTCATCTCTCACCCTCAAAATGAGAAAATAGCGGCGACGCACATACAGGCTCTTCACAAGAGTGTGAATATTCTAAATAAAGAGATATTCTGTCTGTTACACTGTTTTTTTTTCTTTCTCTCTTTATTCAGGAGCGAGGAGGAGATTGCGTGAAATGCCACAGCAAATGCTCAAATTGTGTGGATTTTGGAGTAGCGCTGAAATTATTCATTAGTGCTTATGTATGGGTATCCCAAGATCCCAACACACAGAGTGATTTGTTTTTAATCATTCTGATGTTTTGGTTGAATGTTCTTTGGGGTGGAAACTTTGTTCATCTACTGTGGTAATGAGTGTAAAAATGGGTTGCCATCTGCTTTTTTCCCTTTTTTTTTAATTTGCTAAACATTCTCTGCAAATCTGTTCTCCAGAATGCAGGAAATGAATGCAAAACACGGTTTTTGAACCTTGATTTACATTCGGATTTGTAATACGCCTTTGAATTGAAGCAATCATTGTACCTTTGTGCGTCGCTTCAAAAGTGCTGATATATTAACATCACTAGTCGGTTAAATGATTTGTGTGTTACCCACAATGACTTGCGCCAGTGTGAGGAAGATGCTGTTCGATTTGAATGTATCCATAATTAATACAGATGCGTCAAAAGGATGCTATTACATGCTTTTTCTCAAACTTCAGAAATGTTGTATCGTAGGCCTGGAACATCAAATGTGTGCATCGCTGAATAGCCTTTCAATGTATTCATCAAGGCAATTGAAAAAATCCCTAGTTTAGTGATCAGAGAGCGCTTCATGCTCAATGAGGAGTGACAGAGCATTTAGCCGAGAGTCTTCTTGCGTATTGGATGTCAGGTCAATGGTCATGTCTTATGAGTTTGTTTTGATATATTGTAATCTTTTGTTAATTCTATTTGCACACATCTTTTTATCACCAAGGCGCTTTCGTTGTTGCACTCATGTTTTCAAAAACGATGCGTCTGAGGCGTGGTCTTTTCAGAGTACTTTTGGCTGCCACATACCAGTGTTACCTGAAGCCAGGAACAGTCACAGAGTTAAAGACAACTGCTGTGTTTTGAAGGGGACCTTCAATGGCTATATTCTCTGGTAGAGCGGGCGGGCAGTGTTTTGCTTTAAGTGGCGGCTTCAGAAATTCTTAAATTCAATAGGGCTCACATAGCCACACATTCCTCTCACAAACCTGGGCTGAACCCATCTCCCGAACTCTATTTGCTGATTATTTAACGACCTGTAAATGCACAACTGCTCTATTATATCTTGCTGGAGGCCCTATCAAAAGGTTCTTTAATATAGCAAGCACACTGC
This sequence comes from Hybognathus amarus, assembly GCA_030378365.1. Taxonomy (NCBI): domain Eukaryota; kingdom Metazoa; phylum Chordata; class Actinopteri; order Cypriniformes; family Leuciscidae; genus Hybognathus; species Hybognathus amarus. Next base: position 123,247 of record JAQIUQ010005026.1, on the reverse strand, counting down.
ACAGACTGCCAGTGTTTTTGTAGTTGTGCATGTTGTGAACTTCGGGGGATCGAGCACCTCCTCGGGAGGTTTCTGCAGCCGGCAATGAAAAGTTTCCTATAACTATGTGGCAAATAGAGGAGGTTGTTTGGGAAATATCTATGCATTAACATTCATATATATAGTTTTGCAATTTTAGCCTTTCACCCTATTTACTCTGACGCCAGCGTAAAAAATCATATGGTTTTGGAGTCATTCTGCCAGGCGTACTGTATATTGATATTCAGGCCGGAATAGAATTCAATATGTCACCCCCCTCCCCCAGAGAATCACTCCTTTCTCTGTAATTTCCATTGAAATTTTGTGTGCAAATGCAGTAATAGACACATTTATAACATCAAAAGGATTCAATTTTCTTTTCAATCACACAACAGTATGAATAGCTTTTTCCATTGAATCTAACAACGAGGAGCCATTACCCGACACCAAAGGATAGGTTGCCTTCACTTGCTTTTTATGAAAGTGTGTCAAACAATTTCCCATGTCTCCCATTTGTTCTAAGCTAACAGGGGCTGTCAAACAGGTTTGTTTCTAATTTTTCAGGGAAATGTCATTTCTTTCTTCTGGTGCTGGGTAATCACCAGAGATCCACATGTTTATTTTTTAATGCAGGCTGTAAGTGTCTTTAATACGTTAACTCCTCCGCTGAACGCTTTCCAGAAGCCTGCGGATGACAACTTCCGACTGCTGCTAATTGCACTTGGTAAATTATTTTGGGAAAGATGACATGAATAGCATTTCACTGACACGGACACACAGGGCATCAGATGAAGTGATGGCCGCAGCACAAATGGTGTGAGCGCTTTTATTTCAGCGGGGTAATGTCTCTCTTGGAGCTCTCTATTCAAAGGTTACAGTAAAGGGGCTGTTTGTCATATTCTGTGTGTGTCCATTCAATTTCTCTCTGTGCCAATGCCATCCAGGTTTGTCACTCTGAAAGCCTCAGCGGTAACTTGCATTCACATTTCACAGTTTGGGTCTGTTATATTTTACTGATTGGTGGTGTGATTTTATAATATTATATTTGTAGTTGTTAAGTTAATATACATACTGTATATACCATATACTTGGGATGCACCGATATCAGGCCCTATACTGGCGATTTTGTTTTGCACTCATAAAATGCTCCGAAACCAGGCAGCGTGTGTCGCAGTGATCCAGACAAACAAATATCAACAACAGAGTATAATGGTTGAAATAACGCACTAACGCCTATATAGCTGTGGTGCGCAAATATATTTAAATGAGGCATATGCCTTATTATTAACTGAGGAGAGAGAGAGAGACACACTTCTGTTGAATGCTGCTTGCTGATCATTCACTCAGCACACTGTCATTTGGATTACAACTAAATCGTATATGTTTGTTGAACATGTTACCTGATTTATGTAACCTATAGCGAGTGGTTCCCTGCATTATGACAGGATGTTTGCAAGTCTCATGAACGTGTGCATATACTGAATTGAATTCTTTCACGTCTTGTGCTGGTATTAACTCACACAAAATGATTGTTGAGTATCCTTTAAAACATGGTCGTTTTTTTCATCTTAAGTGCACGTAGACCGTTTCTTATTGATCACGTGCATTCGGCCTTAAAGGGACAGCAGTCTCATAAACCTGACAGACATCACTCACTGCTCTTGACTAAATAACTCTTGTAACTTAATAAAGATCCATCCATATTTAACTTCATACAGTAATGCATAGACATCATATAGAGCTAGATGCCTTATTGGCCGCTGCGCGCAAGAAATGTGGCCGCCATTTTAAACTGGTCATACTCCTGTTGCGGTGCATAGCAGCAGTAGATGCCAGAGCACTGTGCAGCATATTCCTGCTCAGATCGGCGGACTATCTCGGGAATTACTTTTCACAAGTAAGATTTAAGATTTAACATTACCGTGCCATTGGTTGTGTTTTGTGAATAAAATCCCATGAGTCCTGTATCATAGCTCCATGTATGACCTTTGCAGCAAAAAACCTTGTGTGAAAATCAGTTCGGTATTCAGTGACATATTATTAGTTAAATGCGCTGACAGCTCATTGCACCTGCCAAACAGATTATATTGAGCAGAGCGCGTGACCGGTTTAAGATGGCGGCCCCGATAGGCAGTAGTGGTCGATAGGGCGTCTATCTCTATATAATGTCTATGCAGTAATGAACATGCCGTGTTATTTCACATTTGATTACTTATTCAAATTTCTGTACCTAAAAACTATTAGACATATCTGAAAAACTCTAAAAACAGCTTATTTTATTTGTAGCCTTTCTTTGTTGTATTTCTTTGTTCTTATTTTATTACTGACTGTTGTCTTATCTTTAAAGGGGTCATGAACTGGCTTTTTAAATGTTTTTATTTTGTTGTCTGAGGTCAACTTATGACGTTCGCTTGGTTTTTACCTTCAAAAACATAAAAATGAATAAGTTATGGGCTATTTTCTTCCCTAGTTTTCAGCCTACTTGAAAAATGCTCGGATTTTATGGGCATATCGCATTGAAGACTAGGAAGTAAACGCCCACTGCTGTGAGTGGATAACAGTTTTGCATATTATAATGAGCTTCAACTCTGTCGTCGGTTTCGGTCGGTGCGCGTGGGGAAATTTGTTTTTAAAACCACTGTTGTAAAATGGCAACCGGAATGATTCGCCCATACATGTTTGACCCAGAGTCCGATCCCGAATCGCAGGACAATGAACCAACAGCACCTCGAATACAACGGATACTTATAGACACATACACATAATTATTAGATATCAAACGATCTGTAACAATGCAATACTAGCCGAGTAGATTATTATTTCTAAAATAAAAATATTACTCACATAAGTGTATTGCACAACTCCTGTTGGGTCCAATATAGAAGGTACAGCGCCTTTTTTAATCTTAATCGGTCTGCAAATCCAGCCTCAAACTGTGTCTTGTTCACAAAACAATGCTCGGTGAAATGAAGCGAACATACGGATAATGTTTTACACTCATCAGCTGGAACGTCATTAAAAACAAATTTTAACCAGGCATTGCTAATTTTGGAATCCAGAGGAAGCTTATGCAGCAACTGTCTTCTTCCACAGTGCACGGTACAACATTTTGTCAACTGAATGTTTATTGCTGGTAGCTCGCTCCGGTTTGTCATCACGAGGTATGCTTTTGTTTACCTATGCGTGAATGCGCGAATCGGTGGGCGGGGCTAAACCGGCCGTGTTGAAGTAGGTGTTGATGAGCAGGTGGGGTTTTAGCGTCATTGACGTCATAGTTCCACACTTTCAAAAACGAGACGTTTGTTGAGGCTGGTGTCAATAAAAGCTTTTATTGGACTAACAAGGTCGTTTTCAGTTCTGAAACTTACAGGATATTTTTTTAATATGATGACCTCTTAGATGTCAAAAGCTCAAGGAAAATTTGATTTCTCAGTTCATCACCCCTTTAATAGTGTTTTAAATTGACATAATTAGCCAAGTAGTTTTGCTGTATCAACATTTTTTATATAGAAGAGTGAACTTTGACTAGTATCTAAGCATTTCAGCCACTGAACCAATCCTCAACACGAGCGCTGCTGAAGCAGTAGGGCCCTATGAAATCCGTTTTATTTTTCCCCGAATTCCGTTTTTTCCATTTAAATTTTTAGGAATTCATTTTATAATCTTGACTGGTATTTTAGTCGTAAAAAGAGTATGCTTTTAAAGTTTAAGTTTTCCGCGTTAACACTAGATTCTGCGTTAATTTGCCAATTCCGAATTCCATGATCGCAGAAATCATAGGGCCCTAAAGCAGCTCTAAATATGCACTGTGATATTAAATGATTGATCAAATATGATCGAGCAATAGAATTAAAAGTAAAGCTCATGCAATAGATTTCGGCAGGCTTAATTAAGCATGAAAATAACCGAAGGAAATATATATTTGCTGAACAAATTAAGCCAATATGACTGTATTATTTTGGTTTCAACCAATACATTTAAATAATTACAAATGCAGTGAAAATATCGGTATCGGTATTCAGTATCAGAAAGTACCAAAAATGAAAGCAATGGTATCGGACTCAGTCTGGAAAAAGTGGTATCGGTGCATCCCATATTTGATATATTATCTATATAATATAAACATTTTTTTTTAAGTGTTACCATACTTTTTTGTGGAATTTATGTTTTGCTGTGTCATTACTTTCATCTTAGGGAAATATTCATGTTAGGAAAATAGCCTGAAAATGCATTATGCTAATAATATGACCTAACTACTAGCTTTGATTTTCGAATGGTTACCCGTTAAATGAATTTTGACAACCCAGTGCTGTCATCTTTTAAATACCCGTTCACACACACTCTCTCTCTGAAGTCTGCATGGTAATGGGAGTGGCCTGGTCTTCTTCTGTCATCAATCAGTTTGCTCCATCCCTGACCCACCGCTGAGCAATGTGCCGTGCTCATAAAGCCATGCACTGCAGCAGATGGGCCGCAATTTGCAACACGTATGTTTTTTAACATCCCGCCATCAGGGATTTTAATTATGTCTGGTCTCTTCTTGAACAGACTGTTTACAATACAAATAAGCCCACACAACTGCACATGTACAGCAGCCCAAGGAAATGTAAGGATTCAAATGTCACTGCACATGTTAATTAGAGCGATTATAGCGTTCAATTTCAGTGATTAAATTTAGATTTGCTATCAAGACAGTCTGTCAATCAACACTGTGTTTGGATTTGGTTTTCAGATTCTGTGTGAAAATTGTATATAATTGTATTACAGTATATTGAAATCTCTTTAAAATATATATTTCAAGTGAGTCAAAGCACTAATCGTTTTAACTTGTGTGTGCTGATGTTCACAGACTACTGACAGTGGATGTAAAACAATTCGTTTTGAATGATTTTGAGAATTTATTTTTAGCATCATATTGATACTTGCTAAATGTTTATCCTTTTAGTCTTGTAATATTGATCGTTTGCTGCTGTCAGAAATATTATGAGCTGTAAAACTAACTGTGTGGCTATATCGGCATTCAGATACTAAGTGTGTTAACATCTTTATTAATGCTGTTCAGTTTTGTTCTCTGTCAGCCATCCAAGAAGTGAGATGGGTTCTCACAGGCCGTATGTTGTAAATTAAGAAATCCGCTTTGCTAAAGGTTTTTGTCATATAGTATCTCCGAGGAGGACCCTTTCTTAAATTTTTAGTTAGTGATGGCCATTAGTTAGTCAGGTTGCCATGCAAATTATAGGGTAGTGAAATAAAGAGAGAGTCTGTTACAGAAGGCACAAAATGCAAACATCTGCTGTGAACTAGTCTGAGATTCAGTTGGATCCACTTCCATTGCCATCCACCAAATATTTATTGCTTTATTAGTATCATCCCCAATACCCATCATAGCAGAGCTGCCCACTAAATGGTTACTCCTCATGGGCCTAATAGATGGAGCCAAGCCTTTTAGTGCATAACATGTTCAGTTTTTAGTGTATTTTAGTTTGTTTCATTAACAGATGGATTGCATTAAACAACAACAGATTGTAACATGACAACTGTGTTTATACCACTATCATAGCTGTTAGGGAAGTGTGCCAACAAAGCGAACACCAACATTGGTTTTGTTCTCAAATAATTAATGTGTTACTTATAAGTTGCTGACACCAGTTTTTTTTTTTTTGTTTGTTTGTTTGTTTGTTGTTGTTTTTTGTTTTTTGTTTTTTTTGAGCAGATAAGGAACACAACGTAACGTTTCGGTCACACGACCTTAATCAGGCATACTCCTGATGAAGGTTGTGTGACCGAAACGTTGTATGTGAATAAACATCAATTTTAAATTGCAAGTAACGATAGTGTGCGGGAGTTCCTTATCTGCTAAAACAACTAGCTAGTCTGGTCTTATTATCCGACGCACCTATCACCTGCAGTCTGATGGAGTTTGGTTACTACTTTTTTGTAATTTTAAAAGTAACCTTTTTCGAAAAATTGTTGCGGTAACTCTTTACAATAAGGTTCATTAGTTAACATTAGTTAATGTATTTACTAACATGAACTAACCATGAGCAATACATTTGTTACTGCATTTGTTCATCTTTGTTAATGTTAGTTCATGAAAATACAGCTGTTCATTGTTTGTTCATGTTAGTTCATGGTGCATTAACTAATGTTAACAAGTTTTTTATCAAGTATTAGTAAATGTTGAAAATAACATTAACAAAGATTAACAAATGCTGTATATGTGCTATTCATTATTAGTTCATATTACCTAATGTAGTTAATTAATGTTAACTAACGAACCTTATTGTAAAGTGTTACCATTGTTGCTGACTGGTTGTTCATGTTTAGTTTGTATTTAAATATAAACGTTTTATTTGGTCAGTAGCATTTTTTAAATATGAATGAATAAAATCTTGACAATGAAAGGGGTATTTTTGTTTAGTTTTAGATTTGCGGTTTAATTCAAAGGTAAAGGTGCAGTGTGTGATTTTAGGTTGCGAATTGCAACCAACAGAAGATACGGTGGCCGACAGGAAAAGATGTCGTCTGAGACAGCAGAGAGTAGCCAGTTAAGCAAAGAGGTTTCTTAACAAAGATAAATTAAGAAATTATGTTTAATTATTCAGTAAAACAATATGTTATTGCAAAGATTATTGTTAGTTGTTCATCATTGTGTGTCAGTGTTTTAGTCACTGACTTTAGCTTGCTTCTTTGCATGAAGAACAACATGAAACGCATTTGTCCTTTTAGGGCTACTGTAGAAGCATGGTCGCGAAAAATGGCTATTTCAATGCAAGGGGACCAACGGTCTATGTACATTAAAATGGCTCAATCTAAATACATATCTAAATTTAAAAAAATCATTAACGATTTTAGAATTGTGTTCCCTCTAAAAAGACTCCCAAAAGTCATAAAATCTGTGTAACATGTAAATACTTGTTTTGCAATAATTGCTTTAGATTTGTTCATTATTTAAATTATTTCATCATTTGGTACCAGTGTTGTTTTAGTTTTATCATAGTTTTAGTTTTAATGTTAATTTTAAGTCTTTTTTTTTTTGCTATTTAGGTTTAAACCAACCTAGTGTAACCCCTCACACCCGGGTCCAACTCGACCCGCTCCGAGCGGGCCTCGAACCCGGGTCTCCGGCATGAGAGTCTGGCACTCTAACAAGGAGGCTAAAGACTGCAGCCTCTAGCGTCTGTCGCTAGAGCACCTATGAGATCGGGGAGTGAGGTTTAGACGCACAGCAACTACTAGCTGGCCTCCGTTACACTCACCCCCTTAAACCTCACTCTCATCCGGGTCACGGCACCAATGTAACCCCTCACACCCGGGTCCAACTCGACCCGCTCCGAGCGGGCCTCGAACCCGGGTCTCCGGCATGAGAGTCTGGCGCTCTAACAAGGAGGCTAAAGACTGCAGCCTCTCAGCGTCTGTCGCTAGAGCACCTATTGAGATCGGGGAGTGAGGTTTACACGCACAGCAACTACTAGCTGGCCTCCGTTACACTCACCCCCCTAAACCTCACTCTCATCCGGGTCACGGCACCAATGTAACCCCTCACACCCGGGTCCAACTCGACCCGCTCCGAGCGGGCCTCGAACCCGGGTCTCCGGCATGAGAGTCTGGCGCTCTGAACAAGGAGGCTAAAGACTGCAGCCTCTAGCTGCAGTGAGGTTTACACGCACAGCAACTACTAGCTGGCCTCCGTTACACTAGGTTATTAAACTATTATGTTTACTTTAGTTATTTTTAGTTTTTATTTATTTCCAGTTAATCATTTTAGTGCTTAAACTTATTTAAGTTACTTTTCAACTTAAACTTATTTCAGTTTATTGTCAAGGCCTTTTTTCCAAGTAATATTTAAATAATATTACTTGGAAAAAATATGTATTTATTTATTATATTCCAAGTTCTAGTTAATAACCCAGTTTGGCACTGCAGATTCTTTTTTTTTTTTTTTTTTTTTAAATAAAAGAAAGAATCACTAACAGAAACAGTAAGGAGCTGGAACCTGGTTTGGTAATGGATTCTGCATTGCTTCAGTATGGCTCTGTGTATATGTAGTGTACAGTCATGTTCTCGTAGGCCTGAGCATGATGACTCCTAAGAATCTTCCATGTTAGAGCTGCTGCAGGCCCCGGCTCTGTGGGAACAGCAAAATAAACGCCATTACACCTGACAGTGTATTCAGTTCCTCAGACATCATTGTGACAGGTGAGCTTCTTCGGGGTGGATAATTGTATCCCGGGTCTATGGCACACTGCTTATTATTGATTCATGAGGAACAGAATGAACTCCTTGTGAATGTATAAAAATACATTTAAAAGTCCATTCTCCTCAACTAAAATCACAGCCCCCCAAACGACGTGCTTTTGTCACTCCCAGTTCGCTTTCTCTGCCAGCACTGCTTTTAAGGGCTTGGCAGCGAGGATTGAGCATATATTTAAAGAACCTGACAGGTCGGACAGTAATGCAGTTGTCTGGGCTTTTATTTTCTACATGGATTCCGCTTTGCTAAGCCCTGGTACCTCAGAATGAAGTGCCATGGCGGAAAGGAACATAAAGAGATGCTCCCTGCATGAAAGTTTTAAATAGCTAAAACCATGCTAAAAGAGAAATTAATATATTAATTGTAATTTATCTGAACATGTAAGGCAAACGGATAACAGCAGTTAGCTAGGGCTGACTTTATGTGAAGAATTTATATCAGTTTATCGATGTTAAAGGTACTCTATGTAACTACTATTTGGTAAAAATGAATATAATGAGCGAGTACATCATGAATCCATCTTCCAAACTGAACTCTTAACCTGATTCACTGGTATTCCTAAAATAAGTGTTTATATTCTGACTATTTTAGACAGAGCGGGACACCAACCACTACAGTGTAGCCTAATAGCTGTGTGACTTGTCATAGACATAAACAGAGAGAAGTAGCACCGGCTTCAATGTTCTTCTGCAGTTTTGCTTAACGACAAAAGTTATATAGTGTATACCTTTAAATTAAAAATGTAAGCAAACTTATCTTGAGCCTGTTATACACTAATGTTTTTGACACCTGCAAAATCAGGGTTTCCGCGGGGTCTTAAAAAGTCTAAAAAAGTCTAAAATTTCTAAATCGCAATTTAAGGCCTTAAAAAGTCTTAAATTTGCTGAAATATTGTGTTCTAGGTCTTAAATCATTTTAAACAGGTCTTAATTTTCCTACGTCCATGTAAATCTCAATGAAATGTTCCAACAGCGTTTTGGAATTTAAAAAATATATATATATATTCTGTGGTTGTAGTTCTTTTCTTGCTAGTTCAAATATAATTCGCTGTATTACCACTACAAAATAGACCAATGTGCAGCCAATCAGTTTTGAGGTTTCGTGTTATTTGTGCGTATCACAGATACCACAGACAGACATAATACGGATTTTAAGTTTAGCGATACTTGGCTTGAAATATCTGAATTTTGGATCAAATTTTGCTCATTTTTAATTTTGCTTTTGGATCAGAGCCAATGGAGGTGCTCTGGGTTCTCCACAATGTGACAAGACACCAGTCCTACATTGTTTCAAACGATGTTTCCGGACTCTGACATCGCTAAATCCTTCAGGTGCGGGAAAATATAAAACGACCTACATTACGCGCTTTGGAATAGGGGATTTTATAAAAACAAAAACAGAACTAATTTCCAAAATCACGGGACCGTTCGTGCTGATTTTCAACAAATGTTCAGTTTGAATATATTAAATTACTTTGCGAATAATTTTGAGACTAGTTACGTGTTTCCTTTGTAGGTTTTTTTATTTTTCTTTTTTATTTTTCGTGAGATAGGGCTAGGTCTTAAATTTCATTCATAATGGTTATAAAAAGGTCTTAAAAAGTCTTAAATTTGACTTTGTGAAACCTGCATAAACCCTGAAAATGTTCCATCCAGAGTTAACAATAGTCGGCCATTTAAGACACAGCCTCAGGCCCAAAACGGAGACAGAGGGCCATTACAATCTGGCTTCCTCCACAAACACTCCAGATTCCTTTAACAAGCTGTAAATTGCTAGATGTTTTCAGCTTGTGGCATTGTATATCCTTCATTGCAAAAACATTCAGATGTGGCATTTTAAGAGGACACACCTAATCAGACAGGAACGGGACACCACAGTTAGAGAATCACATCTGCTTTAAAGCGCACTACAATAGCATAACTGGAAGCAACAGCCTTGGGTACAAGCCTAATTCATGTTGTTTCTCCAATCGTGCCACAGCTGGAAAGCATCGTGAACATGAGGACAGGACCAGCGTTCTGCACCCAACACAACACAGTACTCAAACCTGGCACTGGCTTTTATTCGCTCATAAAAATGTGTAAGGCCTGATTAGCTTCCCACATTTTCAGAGGATAAAGGAATTAAGGACCAATTTCCTGGTGTTGTAAATGTTAATGCAGAGAAAGAGGATGGCTGTTTGATTTTTGCAGGCTATATTTGTAGTCGAGGTGGTTGGAGGGGTGATCGTGTCGGTCGCGAAGGGGCCCACCCATGAAATATCGACGGATGAAGAATGTAATACTCCATTTAACATCAACTGCCTGTGTTTGGGATGTCTGGCTTCTGTATCCGCTTAGCGTGGTGTGAAATATTGCTCTCTTCTAAAACTGTGAGAGTGGCTTCTCTAAGATAATAACTGTGATAATTGAGTTCAATTGACACATCAACCAGTCAATTCTTCAATACCAGATGACATATGGGAGGAAAACGGCATGAAATCCAAACAAAACAAAACCTCTCAAAGTATGCAGATGTAACCCATCAGTGATCATTTAGAGAATAGTCATTGACCCGTAACTTCTACGAGGAAGTAGGAAATGACTAAACATCCATGTTGTGTCAGTGGGATCAGTGGGACCACAACCAAAAACTTCCTGAATTGACAGGAAACGGCATGTGTGTGGTGGCTGTCTGGCGGGAGCGTGGGTACAGGAAAGAGGCAGGGCCAGAGCAGAGGACTGGACTTGGCAGACCGGCGCTCTGCATTGTGGGACGAGCCACTCGACATGTGAGAGCCCAGCCTGGCCATTCATCCACACCAGCGTTGCACGCCGCCCTGTGATTAGCATTGTCCTCTAGCAGATGGCCCATCATCTGTTTCAGGCGGCAGGGAGGAAAAAAACACCACTGCGAGAGCAGCCCTTCATTCTTATTAACTCATAAAACGGCCATTGTGTTTGTGCAGAATGAGGTGGTCTACAAATATATATTTTAAAAAACTTTTAAAATATTTTTTAAGATTCACAACGTCGTGTGTGTTTAAAATGGACTGATTTGTGTATTCCCCAATTACAAAATAATATTTTATGTTTTGTTAGAACTTTTTTCTTGTCTTTTTTTACTACTTTGTAACTATCTTCATTTGTGGCCTCCAAAAGCCACACCACTAGTGCCATTTCCTATGCAATTCACAGGGGCTTGGGGCAAAAAATCTCTCTCTTACCCTACTTTCTCTTTCTACTTTCTTATGGTCACTAAGGCTTGTTTGATCAAAAATGAAAATATTGTAATATTGTGAAATATAATTTAAGCAAAACATTTCCTATTTTAATATATTTATACATTAAATTTTTCCTCTGATGGCAAAGCTGCCATTTCTCCAGACTTTTGTGTTACGTGATCCTTTAGAAGTCATTCTAAATATTGATTTGGATTATTTTTTTTATTATTTTTTTTTTTTTTTGTGGAAACTGATACTTTTTTCACATTATTTTGATATTAATATATTTGAATAATTGTTTGTGTATGTGTATCTATCTATAAATTACAGGAACTTCTGTGTGTGTGTGTGTGTGTGTGTGTGTGTGTGTGTGTGTGTGTGTGTGTGTGTGTGTGTGTCTGTCTGTCTGTTAATCGCATATCTCTTCGAACCAATAGATCTCAAACTTGACAAGTGCAGTGCCGAGTTTGACGTTGTTTGGATTTGAAATGCAAAAGATATCGCTAAAAGAACCACACATTGGCTTTTGCCGCTCTAGCCGCTGGCCACTCCCCCTCTCACACTGCACGGGCATTTTGCACTAGTTTATACAATTCTCAAACATGAAATGTACACCTTTTTTTTTTCTGAGGAACATAAAACTATAATATTTTGGAAAATGTCAAGGTCCCAAACAACAAAGGAACCCACTGAGAAATGTTTACGGGTTCAAAGTTAATTTGACACCAATATCAAGAGTAAAGTCCCATGTGCGGTTCACCTTGGAGATGCTTTCAATGATGGGATCCTCTCTTTTCCTTCTCTTCTAGACCTATTCCCATGATTGGCCTAATAATTAAAGCCATCCTGCAACCGCCGCCGTGTTGCAGAGCATCGGGTGCATCAGGGGCCTGTGACATGATACAGAGGGACAGCTTAACTATTAAATATCCATCACGCCACGCCACATCAGTCCTAATGCAATCAGAAACACATGACTACATCGCCCGGGCCCCCACTTCCATCCACAATGATTAAGTAAGTCTTTAATTTCCAAGACAAATAAAAAATGCAAGATCATTTTATCAAGAATGTAAATGACCTGTCTCCTCAGATGACAGTTCGATTTGATTGGGAAGAGGGGGGGGGATCTACTGTAGCTCTGCTGGCTAATACAAGGCTTTTTGTACTTCAGAGATGTGGGCTAGGGTCTTTTTGCCGTATTATCATTTTAATGAAGCAGGGTATTTCTTTTGTGGTCGGGAGGCTCTAATGCAGTTGTCCAAGACTCCCCTTTCATCTGTCTTCTTCAAACGCTCAAGGTTGTTAAACAAATGGATGTGTCTGAGTATATAACGCTGATGTGGCCTGGCTGTTGTTGACTGGGCCAATTAGGGCTTAGGGAGAAGAGATTGAGGCATGCGGTTCACTCACTCAAACCGTCACACAATACAGTCTGGCTGCTTTGTGTTTATTAAAATCAGCTGGATCCTTAAGGATTTTGTAGGACACACTGTAGTATGACATTGCTTTCTGATGATTTTCATTATCAGGACTTCAACCGAGATCCCCGTACTGTTTTTATCTTTCTAATTAGCATCTAATTATAATAAAATGTTTTCCACGTACCTGATATGTCATGAATTACCCAGTGCTGTTGTCTCCATGCTTAAATGAGTGAGCGTCTTTAGAAAAATGTTTAATTCTACACCTTAGAGGTGATAATGATGCATACCTGTTCGCTTTAGTCACAGTGTGAATGTTGAAATAAGAAGACTGTGATTTCTCAACATGCTAATTACTGAGAAATCAAAAACACCGATGTGCTGTTGGCTGAAGGTGGATCCGAGCTGTGTTCTTGAGCGTGGTAGTGTGGTAGTTAGGCTTCAAAATGTAAGATTTTTTAGATTCATTTCAAGAATTACATAAATAAAATTTAGGAGTGAGCATAAAACTCAAAACATACTAAATTCTATCCTTTCCTTACTCCCAAAATAACAGAGTTTTAGTTTTTTTAGCTTAGTAAATCCTTATATTTGGTTTTACGGTCATAATTTTATTTTGTAATAAACAGGGCTTGACATTAACTTTTTTGGTCACTAGCCAATTTGGCTAGTGGTTTTCCAAAATTACTAGCCACGCAGCACTTTTACTAGCCACATTTTTGTTTAAATTTACGTAAAATTTTGCATAAAATTACGTTTATATGATTAAAGTGGTTGACAAAGGGGCTTAAAATGTGCTAAAATTTACTAATATTATCCTTACCTCTGGTAAGGTTGCTTTTTTGAAAACATGTTGTCTATTAAGATAAACATAAGATAGCTTCTTACATAAAGTAAAATTGCTGCATCTTTTTTTTCAAGAATAATTTTTTTTTTCTAAGAAAAAATCCACAATTAAGGCCTAAATGACAGTTTTGGGGACTTTGAATTGTTTGTTTTGCATTGGCATTTCCTCAGAGCTCTAACTTAATAGTTATCATCAACTGGAGATAGGTCCACCTGAAACAAGTATAGGCCTATAGGTCTTTGACCGTATAGGTGATGACCGTTTGACAAAAGTCTGGATGTCATATTTGGCGCGCGCACCCTCGCGCAGCGGCACTGCAGGAAAGCGTGAGACGTGCGTATGTTCTGGATTCTCCTGCTATCGCTATATCATCACATTAAGTTGATAATTAAACGCAGAATACAGCCCTTAGTCCGAAGGCCAGCCCGCGAGTTTAATCTTCTCTAATTGCAATTAGTTTGTTATGTCAGATCAGATGTCTTTTGACCAGAGTACAGTTTTTCAACACGCCAAAGTGGCTACTGGGAGTGACTGTGTTACCCGCCACGGGTGAAATCCACCCGCATTTGGCGGGTTGGCGGGTGTTAATGTCAAGCCCTGGTAATAAATGTATTTTAACTGTTATCTCTCTGTCAGACATGAAAGGAATTACCTGTTAATTTACTCACCCTCAGGCCACCCAAGATGTATTTGTCTTTTCTCAATAGTTGAACAGTAAAGAAGTTTTTTTAAACAGGAACTGTGGTCTTTGGTGATTCATATAATGCAAGTCAATGGCTACTGTCACTTTGAGAGTCAAAAAACATATACAGGCAAAACCAAATTAATACCCGTGGCTCCTGGTGATACATTGAGTTCTTATGAAGCAAAACGATCGGTCTTTGTCAAGAAACTGAACATTATTTACAACATTATTACCTATAATCCAAAGTCTCTGCAAATAGTCCTGAGCGAGGACTAGTTACAGTTAAAGATTTTATTTACTGTTCTACTGGGGAAAAAAAACTACATCTTGACAATTCCCCAGGGAGATCGTAGAAACTTTGCTCCAGCCAGACCTGATCATGTGGTCAGAGCCATGCAAGACCATCTTGTTGGTGGAGCTTACTGTCCCATGGGAGGAGGAAATGGAAGCTGCCAATGAGCAGAAGCGTGCCAAGTATGCAAACTTGATAGAAGACTGCAGAGAGGCTGCCTGGAAAGCCGTAAGCACGTAAGCATGACGTGGTAAAAGAACGGTTCTAGTTCAGCAAAGAGTTAGTGCTGCTTTCGAACCAGTTTTCCTGGCCGAGAACCAGTTCTTTGGCTGTCGAAACACAAAGAACTGGTTCGCACGCAGGCACTGGCTCCGAACCGGCTCTCGAAATGCTTTGGTGGAAAAGCGGTACAGGACAGACTGGATGACTGGAGGAAAGTCTTCATCGGGGGTGGCAAGCTAGTTACCTTATCCACCTGTCCCTAACAGGACACCCTAAACAACTACAAAGACAAATAAAGGAAAACAATCTGGTGGCCCTCAGAGAGGCGGGGTGGAAGAAGGGCCAAACCAGACAGATATTTTGGTAATGATTGGAACTGACACAGGCAATGATATTAAAATTTGAGAAGATGCAGGTGTGGATGGGAGAAGGTGACTACCATCAGAGGTTTAGGGATTCACCAGGGAAAAGAAGTAGTGTCAAGTGGGGGGCTAGCAGCAACATTGCTCTGCAACTGCAGGTCAGACAAGAGGAGCCCAAAGCCAGGTCGCTAACTACAGTGCTGAGGGTTCCAACATTACGGAGGAAAGGCAGGTAGAGGACACAGGAGAGTCCTTGGTCTATCTATTCCTCTGAGGGTGTCATTAAACCCCAGCAACCAGGAGCCAGTGAAGAGGACAGAGAGGAAAGAACCTGGGCGGAAGCAGCTAGTGAAATGGCAGAAAGCAAATGAGGTGGCAGTGTGGCAGCAGCTCGATGAGGACCTCAGCTTCATTCTGGAGCAATCACTGCGTGGCAAAGGTGGAATCCAAGCTGAATTGCATTGTAGACATCCTGTACGAGGAGTGCAAAAGCAGGTTCGGAGTAGTGCCTGAGAAGTTGAAGGGTTCAAAGCAGAAGGGTAGGAGGGAGAGAGAGATTGAGCAACTGATGAAGAGGTGGTGCCAGGTCCAAAAGCAGTGGAGGAAGGCCAGCAAAGAGGAGACTGAGGGCCTGAAGCCACTGTGAGAGAAGGTGAAGAAGAACCTAGCCAGCCTTTGGAGGGCAGAGCGCACTCTGCAAAAGTAGGCGGAAGGAGAGGAGCAACTTCTTTAAAAAAAAAACCTCAAGCATGCGAGACAACTACTGGAGGATAAGATATCCTTCATGTTTAATACTGATCTCCCCAAACTCAGTGAGGTAGAAGAAGTTGTACGGAAAGCGAGAGCAGCCTCAGCTCCAGGCCTCAACGGGATTTCTTATAAGCTGTACAAGTACTGCCAATGGGTCCAAAGACACCTGTGGAAGCTCCTGAGAGTGGCCTGGAAGAACAAGGTCTTCCCTTCAGAGTGGCGACGAGTGTTACATTGTTCATCTCTAAGGAAACAAACTCTACCACCATTATCCAGATCAGGAGCATTGCACTCCTGAATGTTGAAGTCAAGATTTTCTTCTCCATCCTGGCCAAGAGGTTGACTACTAGAGATGCACCGATTGACCGGTGCGTGACCGGAACCGGACGATTTTCACGTGACGTCGTAGTAACTTTACTCAGGCCAGACCTGATCATGTGGTCAGAGCCATGCAAGGCCATCTTGTTGGTGGAGATTATTGGTGGTCCCATGGGAGGAGGGAATGGAAGCTTCCAACAAGCGGAAGCATGCCAAGCTATGCAGACTGGAGCAGAGAGGCTGGCTGGAAAGCCACCACGTTTCCTGTGGAAGTGGGAGGCAGGGGCTTCGTTGGGTCCTCAACAGTTCGCCTGCTCCGCAAAATGGGATGTACAGGAGCAGGGTGTCGAAAAGCCATTAAAGAACTGGCAGAGAGGGGCAGCTGTTGGCTGTGGGTAAGTAGGAAGCATTGGGGATGGGGGCCAAGTAACACCTAGTGTATCAGGAGGGGGTGGCAGGGAGTGATCCCTTCCATCGCTCCACCACCAGGAGATATACTGGGTTTAGGCTGGAGGCTGTATTTCTGTATTTTGTATTTAAGGATGGCCTGAGGGTGAGTAAATTAACAGCAAATTTAAATTTGGTGACCGATCACTTTAAATAAGTTGTACGCCCGTTTAGACCTGTATGGTAGCAATAATAAAAAGTATTCTGCATTATTCCTGTTTCTATGAAATGAAGGTCCAGTGAATTAATGCAAAGGGCAAATATGTAGCCTACATATATTTTTTATTTATTTTTATTTATCCTGTATTTAACCAGGTAAAAACCCATTGAGATTAAAAATCTCTTTTGCAAAGGGAGACCTGGCCAAAAGCTTATATATTAAATATATAATTTAGCTTTATATATTAAAATCAAAATGTGAGTGGGAGATATTAACATGTGTAGTCTTTCACTGTTGGCGTGCTTGTAACAATTGTCTTTGATTGGTGTTGTTTACTTATAATCTCATGCCACTAGCATAGCTTTTGTATTCTTTTACTCTAATTGTTTAATAGTTGTAAATATAGTTGACACTAAAATAACTACAAAGATGTTTGAGGCAGAATTTATTAAAAGGTTTTTACTGAACGTTTTCTAAATAAATGGGTAAAACCAAAAGTATTATCCCAGCTCACACCTAAAGATGTATTGATCAGTTTCGTTATAATAATTTTTTAGTGGTCCACATTATGTGTATCTAGGAAAACTTTTTATTTTAAATCACAGTATTTTTTTTAAATAATAATTTAAAAAAGCACAATTCTTTCTCCCGCATGATATGATATAGGTGAGATGAGCTTTAGATGACTTCGGCTCAGTACAGAAAAGGATGGTCTGTGCCTGAGTCTGTGTGTGTGTGTGTGTGTGGCGGGGGGGTGGGGGGTGTTGAAGCGGGTGATTTGATGGGACGGGGTGTCAGAGCAGGCAGATGCCGCCTGGTGTGTCTCCAATCTCATGTTTATGCAAGAGATCAACTGATTTCTTTTGATTTGGCATTGAGGGTCTTGATTTACCGCTGACTATCTGCTGGCAGCCTTTCAACAGAGTTCCACAGGTTCAGGGGTTCATTAATTACCTCTATGGGAGAAGTAAGAGACACTCACACACTTAAAAACACACCCTGGTCCGTTCTAGCCACCTGCTCTGGTTCCAGTTCTACCAACAAGCACATCATTGGTGGTAGAGAAAGTAGTTTGCCTTCTTGTCAGACACCCCATCATGAAAAGACAGAAACTCTTTGGTGGCCTGATACTCACATTATTAATTCACACAGACACACACAGATGTACAGAAGATGGATAAATATAAACATCTTTAAAGTGTCTCATCTGCAGTCAGCACTGAAGGGATCAGTGGGCGCCTGTCAGTGTTTCACAAATCCTGTTTACTTGGCTTTCAACACATGCAAGCTTAAAAGCATAGTTTGTGGAGTCTTCCATTTTCTTTTTAAGTTATTGTGCTATCTGAGTTTTTAAAGGAGAGGATCTCACTTTCCAAAATCATGCTCAACATATGACAATCTTCTTCTGGGCTGTAAAGTATTGATCCTCTTTCATCCAGAAGATGTTAGTTCAAGTTCTGGGTTGCTCAGGGGTAATTTGAGAAGCAGAATGGTATTAATACTGATGTGAGTGTATTGAATGAGGGGAAAGAGGTCCACCAGTCCTGACAGGCATGTACGCACACACACACACACAGTTAGCATGACGGGAGTCATGTGGATAAATCACCATTCACTCCGGGAGCAGTCACAGTCAATGACATATTCACTGGCTGCTTCAACAGCTCATTTGCATAACACTCTCCTCACTCCATTCTGTTTTTTTCTTCGGCGAGATGAAAAGCTGGCTGAAAATCTCATCAGCTCAGTGAGGCAGGGCTGATAGTAACTCAAGATAAAGGAGGGAGGAGGTGCCTCCTAATTAATTAACTTTCCGTGGCCTGCCACGGGCGTAGAGAGAGGGAGAGAGACCACAATATCCCGCCTTTTTCCAGGGGGTTTTCAATTAGACATGCGTTATAATTAAATGCGATGTCAGTGGGACCACGCGAGACCTGGCAGATCTATGTCCACAGTTTAGTTACTCACATTCATCATTTTGACTGATGGCTGAGGCCTAAAGGAATATCGTCTTGGATTGTTTCCGTCTTTCTCTTTATTTATTTATGTAATATATATATATATATATATAATATATATATATATATATATATATATATATATGTATTATATATATATATATATATATATTTATATATATATATATATATATATATATATATAATATATATATATATATATTGAGGCCAGGCCCTCGGTCACCACCCCTTTTTGCATGCACTGTTAATGCGACAAATTAACCTGGCTCCTTTTTTATATCAGCTCTGCTGTTTGTTTGTTTATGTTCGCAATGGTTTTCTTTTCTTACTTTTTTTTAAGTTGAATATAGCACATAGATTTGAGGTTGTTTTTAGATTTTACTCCTGTTGTTTCTGTTGAACATAGTGGCTCTGTTCCAAAACCTAGTCAGCTGCCTACATGGGCAGCATATTAGAGCATGCTAGTTATAAATATTATATACATTACATTTTATTCCATAATGAAAAGCATAGAAAAAAATGTTTGGTCTACTTAAAATTATTTATTTATTTTTTGTTTGTTTGTTGAGGAACAGTACAACATCTGTATTATTAAACATGTTAGCTAAATATTAAATCCCTACTGTAATCTTTAGTCTAGAGGATGGTCACATTACAGCACTTGAAAGCATTCTCTTAAAAAGGTGTGATTTATAATAAAACTTACTAGTTATTAAATTAATAAATAAGCACAAATAAAACCCCATTAGCTAAGCAACACGCTAAGTTGTGAGTTGAGTGTTACATGCACTGGTGTGTTACACTAGCACAAAAAAAATTACTGGTAAGTCGCTTCTTAAGAAGTCATCAGTTCACCCTATATGATTTGCATGTTATTGATCTTATTGTAGAAAATTATTGTTATTTTTTTTTACTTTATCTTCCATTGAAACGACAAACTTCTCTCTGGTGATATATGCTGGATTTCTCCAATCATTTTAAACCCTCCCCTCTTACAATTATTAGACATTAAACCCTCCCCTCTTACAATCAACTGCCAGCTCAGATGGGATAGAACCAAATCCCCACCCTACTTGTTATATATATTTCTACCCAGAAAGACTCGGGAGATAATGTACTGTACAATAAAGCATTTTATTAACAGCCCAGCAAGCCATTTATGCAATAAGTCTTTGGCGTAGGCCCCGTCCGTAACTCGGCCGATCCTAGGGTCCGGATTCTGCATATCCTGCCTGAAGATGAAGGCAGGAGCGGCAGCCGACCCCCCCTTGGAGTTTTGGAAGGGACCGACCTGGTGGTGGTGGTGGGAAGGATGGAGCAAAGATCGTCTTAGTGGAGGTGGGGAGGGTGGTGGTAAGTGAAGCGTCAGCATCTGCGAACTCAGACAAGTGTAAGTAAGGGTCTTTTATACATCACGTATTAGAACGCGATTGGATAGATGAGAAGGTAATAATGACGTGACAATTGAGCTTCCCGGCAGAACTTACGCTGACGACTTTCATATATATCCAATGTAGACTCAGTCACAAGACTCACCTTCAGAATCCAGTTGCTTATGTAGTCAGCAGACAGCAAGGCAGCTCACTGTGTTTTGGAACATATCCTCAGTGTGTGAAAAGAGTTGCGCTTCAATTCTGTCTGCCCTGAGGGAATGCACACTACATCTTAAGAACACATCTCTCTGATGAGGGACACTACTATAACAGCAACACACAAACACACATTGCTGATGTGTCATTGGCCTCCAGGTACTTATTCTGTCTGATACTGTATGTCTGCAGTCTCATAGCAAGTGTGAGGTTGACTGCCCACAGTGCTGAGGGTAGTCACATACTGGTCACATGGCTTCAGGACATAGCCTAATGTGATTCTGTCTTGTTCTTCAAGTTAACTGTGCTTTCATGCTGGGAATACTCCCAAACTTCAAAAACCGAGCGCTCCCCTCTGCAGAAAATCCCCTTCTGTGAGACCTCCACCTCACTCTGAATGCTGTATGTTGTCTCTGCTTTGTCTCTCACCACAAAGCATTCAGATCCTTTCTGTCTGTAGATACACATTTTACACGCTTTGAAGTTTACAGTTGTGGGATTCCACCTTGGGTCCTTCTCCATTTATTTCCAGTGATAGACACCATCTGACTGTTCATCAAAGGTCGCTGAACGCTTTCTGAGTACATCTTTGAATCGTTTTATTTGAATGTAAAATACCTGTTTAACCCTTTGATGCACAAAAATTTTCCATGAAAAAAAAAAAATTCTTAATGCCTTAAAATAGCTTGAATGTAACTCTACTCCCTTGCTTTATTTAGTATATGCAGAGTCATGAATATGCAAATTAGCCCCTGAATTACACCAGCACATACTCCCTGATCCATTCGGTCAACTTTACATAAAGTGAACGCTACACAATGGCAAGTGGAATTATTGCTTTAATTCCACCATAAATATTTGAGCCAGAAACTGATTCAGAGGAGGAAGAGTGAATTGTGCAGGCTCATACACAAGTTGATGTCAGAATGGTTATGCGTTTTATGTATCACTCTCTCCTCTTTGTGGCTGACTACCTAGTCATCAAACAGCTAATAATGTGTTGTGTTACACAAACCATGTTCCTGTTCATAATCTCAGAGTCAGACAATCAAAAATCAGCATCCTTAGAAACGCTTTAAACATTGAAAGTCTGTGGAGAAAAGCCCTGTCCCGTATGTTGATGGGATTGGTAACAAGTTTGTGATGGTAGGAGAGAGGGGCACTTTCAAAACACATTTTTGAGACTATTGTACAGTTTTTTATTTTGCCGGTTTAAAGAGAAAATACTCGCAATGGTGTTGACTGCTGAATTTGCAAATGGTTTGTCTTCAATTATATTAAAAACACAGACATATAAATAACATCAAGATATTTTAAAGAATGATGGTAACCAGACAGTTGATGGTAGCCGTTTTTAAACTCTCAAAACAAAAATAATATCTTAAGATATATAAAATTTTCACAATTCCCTAATTATATAATAATATATTATTGATGTTGTTATTATTATTATCATTTTTCTTTAAGAATGTCACATTTGTCTATTGCAAAATAATATAGGAATACATATTTCAGGGTCACTTGATGCATCACCACTTTGTGATGCAGTGTTAAATTTATTTTGTCATGACTAAAAAAAACAATAACACATTTTTAACCTGCATTAGAGCAGTGTTTCTAAACAGGGGGTGTGCAAAGAACTTCATGGCACTCAGGAGTTGATAAAAAGCTAATAATTAATAGGGTTGCACTAATAATTGAAATACAATTTAAATTGGAATATGGCTTTTGTCATTATATAAAAATCAATTATTGGTCGCAGCTTTTTCCGATTATTATAGTGTGTTGTGCTCATTTACACGCAAGCAGCTCATGATCTGAAGTTTTCAGTGTCTTGGAGTGTCTCGATTCACAGTAAAATCTGCTCCACGTGAACTTCATGTAACTTATAACATACATTTTGGAATGTAACATCCACCAGGACCATTTTCACATTTTGCATGCCAACATTTATGTCAGCATTGTTCTAGAACTCTTTGTCAACTAAACACAGATTAAACGGTCTCCCTGCAGTTGTCTGCCAAAATATAAGTTTGAGGGTTCAAATTTTCTTTTTATTTTAAAGGGAATCAAATAAATAATAAATTTGGGAATCTTTGAATCATAGGGTTTAAAATGTTTGCTTGATACATTTGTGATCCAAAAGTAAAAGTATAGCTGTATGGCTCATTTCAGCCTGGTGTAAATGTTCAGTTTAGCATGACGAAGAATAGTTGAACAATTAATATTCCTCTCTTTCATTTCCTGTGCTATGACACTGCTTTTGCTTCTGCAGATGCAGACTATAGCGCGAATGAATTGTGTGTCTTAGCGGCAGCTGTACCTCTGACTGCACAAGCAGGAATCCATCCACTCACACCTCTAAACCTAAACTACCCCGACAGGAACAGTTGCTTTATGCCCCTCTTAATCAGCAGGACTAGAATTGAAGATGACTTCAAAGAGATATGATGTCCTTTATTCTATAATTCTTTTCCACTTGTAGACATCTTTAACAATGATTTACTGCCATGCTGAATTTGTGCGTATGTGTGTTTCTATGTTTCTATTCTGAGATTGCACAGCTGGTGTCAGTATTTCAACCAGCATGTTTCTGTTGTCTTTTTTTTTCTTTGCTTTCTGTACAATTTGGGGTGACCAGCTGTGGTGATTGCTTTTCCTTCCTTGGCTTTTCCTTGTGTGTAATTTAGACTTGGCTTGCAGTGACGGTGGTGTTCAAAAAGGCCTTGGAAAAGACCTGAAATAGACAACTAAAAGCAACATGTCAGCACGTGAGAGAATGCCTCATGGAGATCTCTATTGGAAACTAAACTGACCCAGGCTAGATTAAAGGGTATGTTCTCCTGGGCCTTGTTTGTCGCTGAGCTTTTCCTAATGTCTGTTGCTGTGTGAGTGCGTGCGCACGCACATGCATATGCGCATTACCTGCAGTGTCCAATGGGCATTACTTTGCAATGTACTGTAACAACAACAACGACTTATTTCTTAATCACACTTATCAGAGTTTTGAAATTACTTTTAAAAGTTTGGGGTCGGTAAGATTTTTGAAGAAGTCCCTTATGCTTATCAAGGCTGCATATATTTGAGGAGTAAAAACTACAATATTGTGAAATATTATTACAGATTAAAATTTTTTAGCTGTCATTACTGCTCAGCATCACATGAGAATGTTGAAAACCGTTACAGCTGCTGGATATTTTTGTGGAAAATGTGATTACATTCTTTTCAGGATTCTTTGATGTAAAAAGTTCAAAAATTGTTTTTTTCTTTTATGCACCTTGGTCATGGAATAGTTTGCTCGTGGAAAACGATAAAAAATGTTTAATACATATCTATTGATGAACTGAAGCCAATCATAAAAATGTGTTTTTTATTTTTTTATTTTTTTGTAAAGACCTCTGTTTTTAAAAATGTTGTATTGTAGGTTTGCATGACCAGGCCATTCTCTTTTAAAAGAGAATAACGATCTCAGTGAGACTTCCTGATAAAATAAAGGTTAAATAAATAAATAATGGATCCTTGCTGAATAAAAGTATTCATAAAATAACGGACCCTGAACTTTTGAATGATAGTTTGTATACTTCTTTCTTGAGGCCTTTAAACTAGAGCCAGACCAATATATATCGGTAGGTCGGTATTATCTGGCCAATATTAGGCATTTTTTTAACTATCGGTATTGGCAGTTATAGGCCGATAAATGAATATTTAAAAAATAAAAAAATAAAAACGGATGAAACATGCTTGAACCATGTCCATGAATGTTGGAGTTGTATAGTTTTTCCACCAGAGGGCACTCTACGTCCCTGTTGGCAACAATCGTTGAGTTGGTCACGAGACATTGCTTGAATAACAATAAGCTCTATACACAACTTACTTCTGCATTCTGTAAAACAGGTCGCATTGCTTCCGGTCCAGGTCTTTTGTATGGGCTCAAAATAGCTGAAAAGGAGTGAGCAAAGATTAGCATAACCAATATTCCTCACATGTGCAGATTGATATTTAAACGTTTTGTATTTTTTCTTCTTCTCTGTAACGTTTAGATATTTTAATGGAATAAAACGTTTAGATATTTTAATGGAATAAAACAGCAATAACAAAGTGAACTAGGTAGGTTCACTGATTACCTTAAAAATCCATAGATATCGTAGTCAGTTCTTACGGCCATTAACACTTTCTCTGACAAGCGGATGCGATGAGACCTGTTTTCTGGTTTGGTTACGTGACGCTCGGCATAAAGCCTATAAAAAGAATCATCAGTTCTCCCCATCAGTTCTCTCAACTTAAATAAGCATGACAGAATTTGTGACTATCATGTCCAGTTTTGCTGCTGTTAAATAAGCCGAGAGTGAAGCGGAATTAGCTAGTAATATTTACGTTACGTTGTTAAAGTGTAGTTGGCTGTCATTTTAACTTTTGACAATGTGACTGAAGTAATTATTTAATAGCATGTGACATCTCTCCTTGGCCTGTTATATTTAGGGCCCTATAATTTCTGCGATCACGGAATAAAAAGCACACTCTTTTACAACTAAAATAACAGTAAAGG
This sequence comes from Hybognathus amarus, assembly GCA_030378365.1. Classification (NCBI taxonomy): domain Eukaryota; kingdom Metazoa; phylum Chordata; class Actinopteri; order Cypriniformes; family Leuciscidae; genus Hybognathus; species Hybognathus amarus. The sequence goes on along the minus strand of JAQIUQ010005026.1, from coordinate 98,152 downwards.
GTAAAAAAAAATGAATTCCCAAAAATTAAAACGGAAAAAAAACGGAATTTGCAAAAATTAAAATAGAAAAAAACGGAATTTGGGAAAAAATGAAAAGGAATTTGGGAAAAAATAAAACGGATTTTATAGGGCCCTATATATTAAAAAATGTATATTTTACACTTTGCAGTATGACTTTATCCATTGCTAAATTATGGCTCATCATAGACTAGCTAACCACAAAGCTAGCTAATGCCACTATCATCAGTCTGTTCTATTGTGACAATAAAAGAAAAAAGTTTCTTTTTAAAAATGCATTATCATTTTTTTAGTTAACTCGTAAATAACTACAAATAACTAATGTTAGGGAAATCTGTTAATGTTTTGTTGCGCATTTCTGAAAAAAATAAATAAATAAATAACGCCTCGATATATCGGCATATCAGATTTTAAAACCAACAAATATCGGTCTGCCTTCAAAATCCTTTATCGGTCGGGCTCTACTTTAGACACACTCAAGTACATGAAAACCTGTGTCTAAAATGTTTAAATCATCAAAGTAGTTTTATACAAGTGTATAAAAAAAGGTTTCTCAGACATATATACATATATATATATATATATATATATATAAATTATGTTTTTCATGCTGATTATTACTCAGGAAACATCAGTTTTTACACTGTGGTAGCAAGGTGTCATTTCGACTGAAAAAAATGCCACAAACTGTCTATTGATGCTCGTGCCCAGGTTGCTCTAACCTCCCCCATCTTCTCTATTTTTCATTGCTTTGTTAAAAAGAGAGAGCACGCAGGGGCGAATCGCTGGCTGTCATTGCTTTTTAGCCACTGCGCTGGCCCTGCCTGTCCATCTGCCTGGATGGAGACTCAGTGAAATTGCCGTATTCCATAATAGACTCGGGCGTTCTGGGCCGACACACAATGAATGTTGTTGTAATTTCTGCTGTCACTGGGGCAATGGGATGCCCTCTGCGCTTTCTTCTTCTTCTTCTTTTTTTTGCCTGCTGGTCCATGTGCAGGGGGATGTACATAGAGACATTAATGTAACTGTCATGTTCTATCCCAGAGCAGCCATGCAGAACTGCTAAGGAGACAGGCCGAGCTGCAATACTGATGCTCATAGCGCAGAGAGATGGAGCGGCGGCACAAACTTAATGGAATTAAGTAAAGAATTCTCCTATTTACCACTATGGCAGATAAGTGAGAGAAAGAAGAGGGGCGAACATTTAAATAAGCGCTGAAGTGGAAATAAATGGCAAAATAACATTTGAGGAAGTCATTTATATCTGGTGGTGATTTGGAGAGAGAGATCAGTTGGAGATATGAATTGGTAATGAAATATTTGTGTTAGACACGCTTGCTGCTTGCAGCATCAGCACTACACATCTGAGATGCTCAAGAGCATGGTTGAGGCCACGAGTGCGATATTAACTGGTCAGTGCTTGCTTTTATTGCACTATTTCTTCTCTCTCTCCATATGATCTTATAAATGAGGGTTCAATACAAAAGTATATAGAACGGAGACCCATCAACAACAATTTTGTGTGGAAATTGTATATTACATTTGTTGGTCACTCTTATAACATTAACATTGTCTGTTTTCAATGTGTTTTTTTTTTATTATTATTATTATATTTTATAAATGGTGTGGGGCTGTGGAGGATGTTGTTCATCACAGAACACAGAATAGATGAATAGGTCTTTAGTCTGGGTCTCCTTGTTTTCTCAGACATGCACTGAGAACAGTACTCTAATGGCTCTCTCTAATGCTTGAATGCTTTGTAGTTGGTTTAGTCATACTTTTTATTGCTGTTTCATAGATATTTGCACACATTATTTTGCAAGTACACACTCTTGTAAGTGCCTTTTTGTCATTTACTCTCTATTCACCTTCAGCATTGTCATAAAAGTAGCATCTCTCTATAATTAGGGCTGGGTATCGTAACAAAATGTCCAGATACCAATACCTTGACTTCTAATACCGGTTCCTGAAATCAGACCTTTTTCAATACCAATATTATGTAACCAGTTTTATCAATATAATATTACCTACATTTTTATTTTATTTTTCAGTTGTTGACTTTTTCCACACTCAAGTATGTAAAAAAGCACCAATGCTAAAGTTTTCTATGGTTCCTAATCATTTAACAACATGTTTTCTTTACTTCAGAGCTCATTGTTTCTGCCTTATCTTAATGTTTAACAATGAAACTGAATGAAAATTAATTGAAATGCATTACACTGTCACCTCTGATAATAACAGATCATCACTCTAAATTGTTATTTAGAAACATGCATTTTCTGTAAAGCTGCTTTGAAACGATATGTATTGTGAAAAATGCTATACAAGTGAATTAAATCAAATATAGGCTACTGGGCGGTATATATGCCTCTGCTCAGCACACGTGAAGCTTGCCGCAAAGCACTGGCAACTAAAGCCTAATTATTATGGATGTGTCGTGAAACAACAGCAAGGATATATTTTTTATCGTTTATTAATGAACAAGTGTTTAATAAGTCTGCTGGCAGCAAATATGATTATGGCGATGCTGACTCGTCATTCCTGCAGCAGTGAATGCTGCGTGCCTGAACGTTATATGGATCAGGTAATCAAACTATTTATTTCTAATTGTTTTGTTTAAAAGTAGAATTATTTTGACCGGCTATAGACCTATTTCTCTTGTCTATGAGGCAAGTATCCCATATACTGAGTGTCTGTTTCATCTGTGACGCGCTCCAGTTATTGAAGCGGAAAATGGACTTTGTATTCTCAACAAGTGTGTGTGCGCTTATCAGATTTACCGTGTTACTGGTTTTGGTGGCAAATATCCTGTCGAAAATATTGCATCGCGTGCTTCTGGTATCAAGCCTGGCACACAGGTACACTATGGATCATTTCCACATATTTTCTATCCATCTGGGTTGGGACGCTTACACGCACGCGCACACACACTCACGTGCGAGCTACGTCTCTGAGCAGCCGCGTAAACTAGTGTTTTCTGCCACAGCCTATCGTGCTGCGTGCTTATCTGTTTCACTGACGTTGATGAGATTAACCACTTGGGTACCGCAAATTTGGTATCGAAAAACAAAGACATGTTTTCGATACTCGGTAGTACTGAATCAAATCGGTCGGTACCTAAAAAGTACCGAAATTTGGTATCCCAGCCCTGAGTGAACTAAACCCTTAATCACTGTTAGAAAAGGACAACACTTAAGGTGTTTGGGGTCATTTCTGACCCCAGACTTTTAAAGAGTGATTGCATAAGGAAATATACATTTTTTTATATGGAAAACTATATATATCATTTTTTAAATTCACTTCTCAACTAATCATTTATGCTGTGTTTTTTTGGAATTTTTTTAAGTGTTCTACCTATTTACTGCACAATTACATAACTAGGCCATAAATTGGCACATGAAACATTATTTTTTGAAGAAAAAAACACTTAAATTATGATGATAATTAAATCTAAACAGTTTTTGGACATTGCTCTATGTGTTAGGGATAGAATACTACCATCTGGTGGTTAGTCTAAAAACAGGTTTTCTTGTAGTTAATGAATTAAAGTGCAATGACCACATCTATCCAATAGGGGTCCATAGACTCATTCATTTTCACTTCATTTTTCTTGATGCTTCAAATTCTCCTCACAACTTGATATATATGATATATACGTTTTGTCAATTGCACAAAATATTATTGTCAAAATTAGAGTTTGTTGTCGATCTGATATATTTTGAATTATTTGTTTATGCAAATTATTATATATACATTTGCATAAATATTACAAATCAGCACTATGACATGACTGTATTCACACACTTCATTTTAGAAAATTATTTATCAACAATTATTTTTTTTTAGAACAAGACATTTTAGAACAAAATAAATTTAATAAACCAAGTAAATAAACCAATATAATACAAAACAACAGCACTAATAAACTGTAATGAACAGGATGCATACATGTGTCTGTTTGTGTGTGTGTGGCTGTGTGTGTGTGAGATAGAAAGCTCATTCCACTTTGTGTTTATGCTCTAGGACCAGACCTTGATTTAAATGAATTTTTTTTAGATTTATGCCAGTTTTGTTTGTTTTATTTGCCAATTTCTGTAAAAATGCTCTCTGCTGCAGTCATGACATGTGTGTGTTTGTGTGTGTGTGTGTGTATGTGTGTGTGTATGACATAGAAAGATTGTTCTACTTTCTATTTATGGTCTAGGACTAGACCTTGGTTTATATGTGGACCATTTTAGATTTATGATGGATTTACTTTTATTTTTTTGACAATCAAAATGAATAAAAAGCATTTCTTTTTTCATTTTCCCTTTCATTTTCAATTTTTTGACCCCATTTTCATTTTTTGACCCCAAACAGCTTAAATGGTAATTTTTTTTACACACCTTAGAACAACCAAATCAAGCCCAGTTTTTTTGTGCATGTTTAGATAGATTATGTAGGAAAAGTCAAAGAAGTTTTATGTCCCTGAGATGAAGGGAACATTTTTAAAAAATCAAGGAAATGTCCAGTGATTTTTACCCCAATCAGTGATTAAGGTTTAATACAGTTTTATACATATATAATATCAATTATTCTATCTTTTGTTTTTGTTTTTACTGTAAACCCAGTTTGTCTGCTTATTTGTTGTTTATTTGTTGTGATCCATCTTTTACCTTTTTTTTAGAAAAACACAGTTCAACCTTTTTGAACTAAATATTCTTGCTCCACATCCTGGGAGAACAATAATTGTAATATTGCGTACTCCTTCTCCAGCACTGCACCTACACAGCTCCTTTTCCCTGGTGATTGGCTGGGCTTTCAGAAAGCAGGGCCCATCTCACTGTCAGAGACATTCCATTCCATCCAACAGGCAGAGGGGTATTGTGTTTCTTTGTGCACATTTGAGCTGACATGGTCTGTGTGTATCTGCGGAAACTATTTCTCTGTCAAGAGAATCGAGCAGGGAACGGTGGACCTTGTATCTCTCACATCAAACGCTGAAAGCGCTCCTTGTTTTCAGTGGGGACATGGCAGAAAACAGGAGCTGGGGTAAAATGGAAGGCCTGCTGTGGGGTGGTCTTTTTCATGGTGATTAACTCAAATGACACACAACCAGAGGGACACTGGCTGCCTCCACATTAATGCCTTTTCAGGAGGAACGGCGGCGCTCCCTCATATGAATGTGTCTGCCTCGCTACCAGGGGAAAGAGGGAGAGAGAGATGGAGAAGAAAGGAGCGCAGCTATTGAAGATGGCATCTCTGCTCTCTCAGTATCACACTTTGGACGCTTTCCACATTTTGATTTAAATAATGGCCTGCCATGTAGATCTTTATTCATGTGGCTAGAAGGATAAGTGCTGATGTGTGTCATTATGTCCACGCCACCACAAAAACGAGTGAATTTAGGTCAGAGTATGTATATACATGACAAACGCAAGAAAAATGGCAAATTTGTGCTTTTTGTATAAGAAGAAAGGCATGCATAGTCGAAGCTGTGACCTTGCGGATTGAGCTGAGGCACTTATGTGGGAGACATAGGTTGGTTCTGGCCCAGGTAGACATCCAATGAAAAAAGGCTGAAATAATATGTTGTCTAAGTTTAAAACTGCGTTTTCCAGGTAAAATGTCCATCATGAAATGATTTACGAACCACTTACAACTCCTAAATAACTGGTTTGTAAATGACATAATAGGCCTATTTAATTTAAAAATGATTAATTGATGATTAATAAAGTATAAAATACAGTTATTATACACATTATATGTATATATTGTTATATGCTTATAAATCAAAAATAAAGCATTGATAGCTGTGATTTATTACCTGCTTATTAATGTTTATTTATGCTTTATAAATGATAAATTGCGAATGCTTAATGAGTCATAGCATGCAGTTATTATAAGGTGTTATTTACCCAAAATATTTATTTTCATGTAGTTGGTATATGCACCAAATATTGATACAGTATATGGAAAATTAAAAACCTGTTAGCATCTACTCAGCCTTAGGCTGCACTTTCTGAATCCATATTGTACAGCAGTTCTGAGTAAGCAGCCTGAAACTGAAATCATAATTCATAATTCATTGATGAATTCATTAAATCATGATTGAACTCATTAGAGTAAGTCATTTTAGCACCACTATTCATTTTACCCCGAAAACTGTAGCAACTGATCATTTCGTAGACTCGTACAGTACAGTACAGTATGCCATTTTTCCAGTGATTCAAGCATCAAAGCAATGCTGGATGGATAGACGCAGATTCTAGTGTGACTGGAGTCTCGACAACTTCTGTTGCTTGTGTACATGATTCAGAAATGTTGTGCTCATTAACTTCTGAGGTCGTCACCTTCATCCGTCTGTTCTTTGTCTCCCTCCTCGTCGTCCTCAGCCTCACTGATATATGGCTGATAATGTAGGGGAAATCAGTTGGTCATGCTTGAACTCCCCTTGTATGCATGCTTTCTATCAACCATAAATACTGTGAAGCCACAATCGCAACTCATTTAAACTATTCATCCTTCAATAATGCCTGCTCTTCATTAATTCATAATCGCATCCTGATCTTAATTGCTCGCTATGGTTTTGATTTGCATTGCTGCCAGGCATCAATTAATCTTTTTTTGTGTCAGTCAACACAAGTTATTGTAATATGACACTGTGTAAACAGTTAGCACTGAACAAAGAATGAGTGAATAATGGATTGTTTGGATCTATTTATTAAGCATCCTGTTTAGCAGCTTAAAAGCTGGTTGTTTTCTCCGGCGGTGAGAGAATGTAATCTTTCTCTCTCTCACACACTTATTCATCTGCCTCTTTTTGCAGGAGAAGTTTCTGGTTCATAATGAAGTCCACCAGTCCCAAACAGAGCTGATAGTCACCATCCATCAGTATGACAACACTGAGGAACATGCAGTTAACTCTGAAAATACGTGCATGTATCCGTGTGAAGTTCTCTGTGCTCTGTGTGGGAGATAGAGAGCAGACTCTGTTGCATTTGTGTGTGTGTGCATGCTTTGTTTTTTTGTTTGTTTTGCGCTTAGGGAACCTCTTTGTGGGCAGGTGGGGATACATGCTGTTTCGACATGGAACAAAGTGATTTTCATGTGGAATCAAACAATGTATGTGAGAGAGGTTTGAGTGAGTGGGTTTTTCTAAACATTTCTGTCCCCAAAGCAATAGAAAAACCTCAACATGATTTCCTTATGGATTTTCTCTTCTTTTGGTAGATTCATAAGGGACGTTTATAAAAAAACAAAAGTTTATATATATATATATATATATATATTAGGGCCGGGACTTTAACGCGTTAATTAAGATTAATTAATTACAGACTTTAACGCATTAATTAATTACACAAAAAATTAACGCATTTTAATCGCACGTATTTTTCCACCGCGGAACATTTCTCTCTGGATTAGTTTCGGCGGACTGATTATACTGGAGCACCAGCTAGCGTTCATGACTTTTTTTACAGTGCTTCAGACAACTAAACAACAAACAGTGAACACGAACGAAGAAGCTGACGAGACCGCTTTGGTTGGTCCCGTGGATGGGAAATTATGTTATAAAAACGAACGGATGCAGGGTTTGACATTAACACCCGCCAAATGCGGGTGGATTTCACGCGTGGCGGGTAACACAGTCACTCCCACTAGCCACTTTGGCGTGTTGAAAAATTGTAGTCTTGTCAAAAGACATCTGACATAACAAACGAATTGCACGACATTAAACACGTGGAGATTACACTCGCGGGCTGGCCGTCGGACTGAGGGCTGTTTTCAATCTGCCCTTAATTATCAACTTAATGTGATGATATAGCGATCTTTTTTAATAGCAGGAGAATCCAGAACATAGGCGCGTCTCGCTCTCCTGCGTGTGCCGCTGGTTGAACAAAAATAAACAATATTTTGTTGCTTAAGCTTATGTATTCAGTCATTATTCAATGGTATAGGCCTACTAAAAATCCATTTGAAAAAAAAAAATCTTCTCACTGTTCTTAGTCCAAATATTTATGCAATTAAAATGCGATTAAAATGCGATTAATTTCGATTAGTTAATTACAAAGCCTCTAATTTAGTTTGATTAATTTTTTTAATACAAGTCTCGGCCCAATTATATATATATATATATATATATATATATATATATATATATATATATATATATATATATATATATATATATATTAATATATGTGCAAATGTCTTAGGCACATTAGTATTTTCGCCATTAAAAAAAAGGTTTCAAACCCTTTATTTATATATTTTGCTGATAGGAAATATCAGTTTACATTTCCAAACATTATTTTTACCATTAATTGCAATAATACAGTATATATATATATATATATATATATATATATATATATATATACCATATATATATATATATATATATATAGGGCTTGAGGATAGAAAAAATTATCATACATCCTCTTCTTTGTACACTTGTTGGGCTTCACAGTTCTGTCTACTGCTCTGGGACATGCGATCTTTACATGAAATGGGACATGAAATCTTAGCAATGTAACTGGGCGTTAGTGTTATCAATGTTTAAGAGACATTCACATGGTTTATTCATCCCTCCTTTACCCACAGCATTGTCTCTCATGTTATTGTTAAGATCCTCTTGAATTAATCATACTGAACAACGGTGTTTTGCTGCAGAATGCATTAAACTAGGCGCTAAGCATTTTTTTTTTTTTTGCTCATTAAAAAAAAAATCACTACTTTAGATGAATTGTGCCTTTTGACTGATAGCATTATTTTCACATGCTTTCTGTTGTTTTAGTTGCCGATTCATGCAAAGAATTTTTGCAAATCAGGTAAAGGCACAAACACAATCTTCAGCATTTAGAGAGCTAGATTGTGGAAGGTGATCCTGATACCTGAATCAACACTTGGTAATAAGATAATAATTATAATTATTAAATTAAATTAAGCTCCATGTACCGCCTGCTTTCCACTGGCGGTTTTGTGAATATGTGCAGTCTGTAATGAGTCTAATGTACATAGAATGGAGGCATGTTTGCTCTGACATTTAGTTCATTTGAAGTGCAGCACTAGAATGCTTTTAATGACTACTTACCCTAGATTGCAGGACGTTAACTAATGTCGCCGAAATACCACATGAACTAAATGTAAAAATACTGCTTTCTTACTCTGCTGAAAAAGATAGAGCTATAGTAGTGCTGGTCCTGCTGGGCGCCATGCCACTCTCCCGCTTCCCATGTTGGTGACCAGCAGTGCTGAATTTTTCAGTGGGTTAGTGCATTGATTCTCAACGTTTATGACTCAAGAACTTGTACTAGGAGTTAAATTCACTATTTCTGTTTTCTGAATAGCCTACAGTATAGCCCTATTCAGGTGGGACTCGTTTTCCAAATGTAGTTTGACCACAATTGTAATAATCTGGCGTCTGTGTTTTCATGTTCTGATTCTGGACAGGACTAACACCTCCATGTTTAAAGGTGCTTTATGTAACTTTTCTTCTAAAATTAATCAATTTTTTATTGCCTGTGTGTGAAGGGGTTGTAATCACACATTACAATGATCCACTTGTTGGGTTTTGCTATTGACCTCTGAAGGCCAGTATTCCTATTTCTATGTGAAGTCCCCGGGTTGGATTTTCTGTGAAATCCATTGGATGTGACGTGCATGCACGCTCCCGAGCCTCTCTCCTTTTTATGTACAGTCTATGCGACGGCACTGCATGACAGTCTGATAACACCCAAAAACTCCACATAAATCTAAAAAACAGAAATGTGATGTGATCTGGGAAAACCGGATGTCACGCTGGTACGTTTTCAGTAAGGTCTAAATATAGATTGAATGTCAGTTTTTTGTCAAAATTTTGTTTTTATTAAATTATTATTCTATAACATCTTGTTTATCATCTCTGAATATATCTTGGGAAAATTCACTAGTTTAGTGCAGAAAAATAGCGATTTATAATGGCCAGCTGAAAAGACTGTGTTTCTCTTTACGAAGATGCACGGTGGCGGAAAACCATCAAAAAACAATATCTCCTGTTTAGCTCTCCTTCTCTTAACACTACAAAGACAGTTCACCAATCAAAATGAACCAAAAAACAGAATAAAGTCCAGTCCTGAGTGAACTACAATGGCACGCAAGTTTTTATTTATTTATTTTTATCCAGCGTTATCGTGTGGTGTGATGCGGAGCACAAGAGAACAACAGAGTTTGAAGCTTCTCGTTCAAAAGACCTTGCTCGCCTCTCAATCGTTCAATTTCAAAACAGTTTTTACAGGATGAATTTTGAGTTCGTAAGCTTTCGAATGATACCTAGGGCTCTATCTTGCACCCGGCGCAAATGACTTTATACACTGACGCATTTATCATTCCTATTTTGCACTCGCGCAAAGCGGGCTTTTTTCCTCCACAGACGCACGTCGGTAAACTAACAAATGAACTTGCGCTTCCTGGGCGGGTTGGCGCAAAAAGGAGGCGTGTGTCGGCGCAAACAATCCCTGGTGCTATTTTGCAGTTCCAGAAAACAATTGCGCCGATGACCAGAAAAAACCTGGTCTAAAGTCAGTGGCGCTTTGCGCGTACATTCAGATGCTATTTTAAGCGTGCATGCTTGGCCATAATACAGAGTGTGAACAACGTGGATACACTGTAGATGATTCTTTCATCAACACAGATGCATTTTACTTTTTGCAAATGATACATTATTATACGGAAAATATATAAACATGAGGGAAATCATTGTTGTGTCCATGATGATGGGAAAAACAGGCATAAAGCTTACACATTTACCCAAATTATTATATGCATGTTTAACCCGAAGCTAATTTGGGTGGGTTTGTCCCATCCCCAGTGTCCCTTCTCTTTCTTTTACGGCCCTGACGAGAACATCGTTCTACTCGGCTGTGAACCGATGCTGAAGCGCGCCTGGTAAATGCGCGTTAAAATTAGAATGCGCCACGGAACAAGCGCATCTTGTTCATCATGCTCTTAAAGGGAATGTGATATGACGCTCTTATTGGTTTATTTCCGTTACCGCCCAAACCACACCTATGAATAATGAAGCTACTCCAGACCAACACCTTTAGATTTGCGCCAGGCGCAAGAGGCATTTATCCCGCCGGGAAAATAGCAACAGCGCCGGGATCCGCCCACAAAGTTAATTGCGCTTTGACACTTGCGTTTCAGATCGTTAAAATAGGGCCCCTAATCTATGATGATTACTAAAATATGATATTAATAAAAAGACAATAAATAAAGAGTGCCAGTCGTCCCGCTAACAGGACATGACAGTTAATTAAACCATTTTTTCTTAAAATTCCGTTTCTGAAAATCATAGCGATCACAGCCAACTTCAGATAATCACAACTTTTGTTACAGACAAATGATAAAATAAAATTTTAACCTGTAATATGTCAAATTTCACCATGTGGTGTTTTCCAGATCACATCACAATGTATCTGGTGAAGCTCTCATGCCAACATGAATCGGATTGACTTAGGAACGAAAACACAGATCAACATCGGCAGAGCGCTTGAATTATGGAGAGACCTCGTTATATTTATTGTGATAAATTACAAGTTTTCAGATATTCTGAAATAATGGTAAACTGTAATGAAATAGCAAAGTAAACAACACACATGAGACATGAAATAAATACAAAAGACTGTTCCAGGATAACAAAAAGTAGGTGCTTTAGGATGTAACTTTTATGTTCTAGATCAGGGATGGGCAACTTCGGTCCTGGAGGGCCACAGTCCTACAGAGTTTAGCTCCAACCCTGAAAAAAAATCACCTGCCTGTAACTTTCTAGTAATCCTGATGACCTTGATTAGCTGGTTCCGGTGTGTTTGATTAGGGTTGAAGCTAAAATCTGTTGGACAGTGGCCCTCCAAGACCGAAGTTGCCCATCCCTGTTCTAGATCCACTGTCCAACGTCACTCATCCCACTATTATCATAAGCCGCGTTTCCACCGCAGGAACTTTTCCCAGGAACTAGGAACTTTGGGGTGGTACTCGGTGTGTTTACACCACAGGAAACAGGGTCTAAATGAAGTTCCGGGTAAAATTCCCCCCCCCCCCAGAAAGTCCCTGCTGGCGAGGAAGTACTTTTTCAGAGTTCAGGGACTTGTGCGCTGAACAATTCTGATTGGTTCTTACCACGCTATTCTTTCTGCCCAATGGCGCGCGTTTGTCCCATCCATCTCACGGTCAATGTCCACTGATAAAAAAACGTCTACTTTTATATCTAGCATTACGAGATTTCTGAATACGCTTTGGGTGCTCGTATCTTTTCTGCCGTTTTGTTAATTACCTTGTTAGTAAACCAATCGCACGCAAAAGCAGCAAAGCTTGAATCTCCTCCATACAAAACTCAAAACAAACGCACAGGCTGAGGAAGAGCAGTCGCACGCAGTTTAACCATGAGTTTAACATCACTACATAATCTTCCCGCCTCGGACCGGTACTTTAGTACGCGGTGTGAACGCAGTAAGCAAGCGGTCTGAGGAAAAAAAGGTTCCTGTGAAAAAAGTTCCTGGGACAAATAGTTCCTGGTAATTGCGGTGGAAACGCGGCTCTAGTATTTATAATACACATTTCCAGACACGTTCAGTACAGTAATGTTACTTCCTACGATCTTACTGTTACACTGAAATTGTTCAGTCTAGTTCACTAACTGTTTTCGTTATCATATTATACATTCACATATGTTGACATTGCTGATTGTGAAAGTTACACAAATAGTTAGTGAAATGCCTTATGCTACATAACACCACAAACATAACATTATCAAGGCACGAACATTAGTTCAACATCAAGCTGGTAAAAGTAGCCTATTATTGTCACTTTGCAGTGGGAGTTTACATGAGTTTCCAGCATGTTGTGTGAGGCTTTCTCCGGTGTGTTGAAAGTCTCAGTGTGTGTACCATGAGTCCCCGCTCTTGTGTTGAGAGTGCACATGTAAAAACTAGTTGCAATCTGAAACATCAACGATAGAGGCCGCTAAAAAATACGTATAGCACCTTTAATACAGAGGTGGGAGTGTGTGTTTTCTAGATTTGTGCTTTACAGAAGGTCATGTTCAGCAGTTGTGTGCTTCAAGTATATGTTCTTTAAATGAATTACTTATTGTTATAACTTTATTTATTATTAAAACCATATTTAAATTAACTTCATATAAGTCTATTGAAGTGGCTGTTCATAATAAACCCACATAACTGGGTAGAGACATTTTAAGCAAGTAGGCCTATCTTACTTGATACTGATATTATAATCTGCAGTTTCCACGTTTTGGATCTATTTGTATTTTATAATGTAATTGTTTCGTCAGATACCAACCGTGTTGAAATTAAATAAAAGCAAAACCAGAAGATTGGTGCGCAAACGGTAGCTCCGTTAGGTAAAAAAAACACAAAAAAAAAAACACAAGAAGCGTTAGGATAATAGAACACCAGCAGTCACAGACGGACGGGATTATATTCCTCAGAGGACCGTTGAGTTTGCCAAAAAAACAGTAATTTGCCCTGGAATTTTTACTGATGTTGTGTGAGAAAAGCACAGACATGACAGATTCGGACGGGATTAAAATGACAAAGTACGTCTGTGAAACACGGATTTCTTTGTAACGCTTCCTTTTACAGTCCAAGTTACCCATGTAAATACTATGTACTTATTTTAGTAACTACAATTACTGGGTAATAACTAGTACTAACCCTGAACCTACCCCTTAACCTACCCCTGTTCCATGTACTTACCTTAAATTAGCAGTACTTTCTAGGTAAGTACACTGTAAGTACTGCACTGTAAAAGGAAGCGTTACCGATTTTTCTAATGTCCCTCTGGTAAACTAGTCCCGTCCAAACAGGGCGTAATTCTGCATTCACGGATATCTGATATAAATGTCATAACCTCTTAAATAAGTCTTACACTTACAAATTACACTCCTTTCATTTATGGCATATTTAGAATATGGTTTTGATTGTTGCTGCTTATTGCTCTCTCTGTCTCACTTTCCAGGCAATCATGGCAGAGTAACACATGCAACGATGCCATCACAATCATTAAATAACCACGAATCAGACTTCAGAGGTTGAGACACAAATGGTAATGATGAAAGACCTGCCAAACTCAGGTTCCTTCCACGCTCTCTTTCACAAAATGCAGGAATTCAGTGCCGCAGAGGGCCGTGTATTAGGACGCATACGGCACTAATTACTGATTAGTGTGTTGGCATAAAACAGGCAGTCTTTCAGATGGCTTTTTTAATTCCTCCCGTGTTTAATAAGCGTTGCTCAATCCCGTCTGTACAAATCATCCCATATACCAGTCTAAATTAATCTGCACGGTTACCCTGCCCCGTTAGCAATGCGATCGAAGAAACGTGTCTGCTTGAAAGCGGGTAGAGAAGAAAGCGAGCGGCGATGCTTGCACTCAAAGCGCTTTTAACTGAGCCGCTTTGAACACATCACTTAAATGTAATTTGGTGGTTTCTATGAGATTTATTCAAAATTAAGCATAATGAACAAAGCTCACTCTCCCTATGCATTCCTATAATCCGGGCGTGTGTCAGATTGCTTCTTTGACTGATCTGACTTCAAAAGCTAACGTTGTCAACAAATAATGAAATAAATAAGAGGAAAGCATGATTATCCAAGTACTTGGTTTATCTCTCTCTCTCTTTTTTACACGTTGCATGCGGTTGGCTAATTAACTCCTTCTCTACTGCACAACAAAGTGGCGTCTCCTCACTAAGCCATTCTGACATGCTGCGTTGACACAAATGTGCCATGAGCATTTATAATGTAATTGAATTTGAAGGTGTGATGCATTTTGTTAATAGGACCCATTTAGAGAGAGCGTGCCAGGGTATTTTACCTTTTAATATGGAAATAGGGATAATAGTAAGGGTTTGGGAGAAGGTGGCATATTAGCATGTCGTCATTTTCATATGGTATTGTGTAGCATGAGTTTGATAATGTGAGCCGTTCAGTGGTAAACAAACAAAACAACTGGAGAATCTTGCAGTACATAAGCAGATTTGAAATGTTTTCTGAGAACTCATACTGAAGGCCCTTGGTTTGATTCGCATTTAGCCTCTCTTCTATACAGGCGTCTACGGTATGCTTGTATCAGTTTACTCCCATGACCACTCGCTGACTCCAGTAATAAGTCATCTCTGCTTCACAAGAGAGGTACTGGAGTTAATAAGAACACACATGCAGAAACACGCAGACACACACCCACTCTTGCTCACGCATTGGTGGGAATTGTTTTGCTTTGTCTTCAGGCTCCAATCCAGGCTGAGCCAACAGCAGGTAAAGCTTTCTGTAAATTGTAGCCCAAGGGCAGGTCTTCTTTACTCAGTGCTCAGTGCTGTTTGAAGCTTTCTCAATGCATGAGCCCTCAATATATTGAAAATTGGGTTTGTTTTCACCATTAACCCATTGATGCCTCCATTTTCCAATGCAATTTGCATAAAACATTGATTGCATCTGACACCCTCTTTAAGCCTGAACTGTGACCAGATCGTTTATTTTCTTATGAGAGGCTGCATGCTCTCTCTCTCTTTTTTATTTACATAAATATATTTAATAATGCTGTCAGTCTAATTAATTACATATTTTAGATTTTTTAATTGCATATATTATAAAATATTTTCATATTATAACAATTTCACATTGAATCTCCAAATAATTTAGAAACAACATAAAAACAAATTATGTTTAACTGAAAAATTATTCTTAAAATTACAGCTAACGTGCCCTAGTATTTTATTTTTTATATAATGCTGAGCATAGTTAATTTAGTTAGAAATATGTGCTGTGCAGTTCATATATACATAAGTTACTGATCTGGCATTATTCAGTGTTTTATGAATGACTTATTCATTAAAGTTATTAAAAAGTGTTACTGTGCATTTTGTTTATCTCTCTTATGAAATTCATAAGCTGTTTTAGTATTAACCAGTGACTGCACAGTGCTGGAAAAGGATGTATTTGTCCATGTGTCAGTGTTAAATCATTTTGTCAATATTTATATTTTTGGTTGTTCATAGTTTTTGAGCACTTCAAGCTGGGCTTTTTTTTTACTTAATTTTTTTTATACAAAATAAGATTTATAATTCATATATTTGGCCTACTTTTCCCCCAAGCCCTTGACAATTGATGATTGGTGGATGCACTTAAGTAGTGTGTTTGTCAGTATATCTTTACAACTTTTTTTGCCATTCTTTTTTCTTTTTCTCTTTTATGGTGATTTACATTTACTTTGCTGAAGTAATTTTGTATCTAATTTATGTATGTACATCCAAATATATACAGTGTATATCCAAAGTTTAAATATTTAGTTTCTGTACACACATTAAATAATGCTTTGATAAGTGCTTTGATAAATAAGAGGGGTAAGCATAGTGTAAAAACATTTGTTACAATTAAGCATCATCATGAATCTGTGTGCTTGTGTAATAAGCTAAAATTGCCCTTGGTGTGTGTGTGTGTGTGTCTTGTATAGTGGTCTTAGCTCAGGACCCATGTTTGATTTGACTCTGTGAGCGTGTTTTCTGCTGTTTGACATTCTCTGCGTCTCTCTCCTATAGGCTCTGCTGTCTATAGCTTGTGGCGCTCCCAGTGGAGCAGGCTCTTTCCACTAACAAAATGCAAAATACAAAATTAATAAAAACACCCTTTGAAACTGACAAATACGCCTCAGGCAAAATATTGGCCCGTCGGCTGCTTAAAATTTAATCAGTATTTCTTATTTATTTATTTATTTTCCACGGCCATGCTCATATTTTTAATAACCCTTTGCTTGGGTTGTCTATGTACAAAGTTTTCCTCCATCATGAATTACATGTTTAATAGGTCCTGACAGTCCATGGACTCTCCAGATCCCCTGGGGGATCCATGCTAATAAAATAAGCAGATTTTCTTTATCTCTTAACCTTAGTCCTTGCCCCTCTCTCATACACTGATTTGATCTTTTTGAGACTCCTGGTGAATATACTTTAGTCTGTGTTTATATTTGGGAGAAATGTGTTTTAGATTGTTCCTTATGTTCAAGTTTAATCTAAATGTCATGTTTTCCATATGTATTTTCTAAATATTACAATTTGTAAAATTACTTGCAAAATAATCCTAAATATTTGTAATTTTTTACTAACACTATAGATTAACCTACATAGCCATCTCAAATTATTTATAAGACTCAAAGTCCTATATTATTATATGTGAAGTTTTATATTTATGTAAGACACAAAATAATGGCCGTTACATATCCTTATTTCTGTAAATTAATATTGGTAGTTGTCAGATTTACATTTTGTGCATGCATTATTGAGTTGGTAAAATGATGATAAAATGTTTTATTCTAAAATGTAGGTCTAATAGACACTTTAGAGATTTAGAGGGAAAGCTGACAAGCTTCCACACCACTTTTTTTACTTTCTTATTAATTGAGACCAAAGCTTTCAGTGAAAGTGTAGGCTAAAACAAGCAATACTTAAGGTCCCTGTTCATCAATATTAACAGTCCAATATATTATGCATATTATTCTTTAAAAACCACATAAAATGTGTTTTTTGAGACTTACTCTTAATTTTGCATATGCTCTTAAGTAAAATTCATTAAATAGTAATTACCATTAAATTGATGGCTGGGGCAGCGTTGGTTTTGTCACTCAAGTTGCTGCAAACTGTCTTTGACAAGTCTTTCTCCCGTTACCTAACTGCACAGCCATCTTTGTTCACCCCAATGTCAGGAGACTTGCAAATTCAGCACATCACAGTATGAAGAGTGGCTGTAGTCAGGACTGGGAAAAAAGCAGAGATTCAGCAGAGACATTCACAGCAGCCATAGATAATTCGCTTACTTGGTGACATTAAATCTATACACCGTAAAAACAATTAGTTCTGTGTTGAACTTTCTCTCTTGAGTATTTCTCTCAAGTTGCATGCACTCAAAAAGAGTTCTTTGCACAGCTTTGCCTTTATTTATTGTTTCCAATTGCTTATATTCCCTGTGCAAAATTTACATATCAAGCACATACTGTATCATCTGCCTGTTGTCTTGAACTGCTGACAACATCACATGAATATTCATCATATAATCATTCATGAGACTAAACACTTGGTACATGAAAGACGACAAGGATAACAATAAAATAACTGATCACTCTGAAGTAGAAGAATAAATCACATAAGACAATCAGTTATTAAACATGACAACAAATTCGCCAACCGTGTAAATAGAAGTAGCAAACTGTTAAACAATGCAACCATATTAATTATTCATGATCTAGTGCATGCTTGTGTGTGTGTGTGTGAGAGAGAGTGTGTGACTGTGTACTGGAGCTAAAAAATGCATGATCCAACTCACCTTCTATGCTTCTTTTGAACATAACCAAAAATATTCATTGAGATGAGTTCCTAAAAGTTTTAAGTAAGCCAGAAACAACATGAATACATTTTTTGTAGAATTTTTAACATGACATTGCAATTCACATCTGAGACAGTGAGAAATGGAGAGAGAATGTTTACTTTTGGAAAGCCTGTATTGATTAGTGTCTGGAGTCTGATTGTGAGACTTACTCAATGTCGACGTATGCTTAATTTAATAGTGTTCTGCTCCTGAAACCTTGTGGGGAAACAACAATGCTGAACACATTCTAGCACAATTTGACTTCTGTGTTTATAATCTAACTGTGTTAAAAAGATCTGTCGCCCACAAGGAAGACAGGAAGCCCTGTTGACAGGCTGGGAAAATAATGTTATTCTAGGCAGAAGTGCCAGCGAGAATGTGTGTGTTCAGCCTGCTTTGCTCTAAGCACTCATAATAGTGTGCTAATCAAGGCTAGCATCTTTTCAGTAGGAGAGGAGCAAGGCATCTTTCCAATGTCCTCAGATACGGGTGTCTATTAGGGGCGGGCATCTTTGATGTGAGTAATTTAGTTGCCTAATTATACAAATGGGGTAATAACAATTGAAATAACAAAGTGTGTGTGTGTGTCTGTGATTGCAAATGTGTACAGCCTGCTTCTGTTTACTTGCATGGTCATGGCCTAAAGCAATACGCGCACACACAGACACAGTGAACAGCTCAACTCTCTGATGGCTCAGTGAGGGATTTCCTGCTGTAAATCAGAACAACAAACAACAACAATAAAGAAAAGAAAATTCTCCATGCATGGTTATTAACACAAGCCTCAAAGTTTCTCAGAGCAGAAACAGTGACTTTTCTCTTTGATGTAGTTGATTACAGTTGCTTTTGCATTGCCTTTGCCCCAGGACCGCATCCTCATGCCCGCGAACGCTCAGCGCTGATCTCACAATACATTTCTATGACAAATCCGAATAAATTTCTTTCTCACGTCATTATGCTCGGCTCTCAAAAGGATACGTGTTAGGAAAAAAAGTTGTTCTTTTAAAGTTTCTCTATTTAAAAAGCAGAAATAACAAGCTCCGTTTTCTATTGCCGTAGTTGAAACGTCTTGTTCAGTTAAAGAATACAAAACCAACAGATCGAAATCTGACGAGAGGGGACAAGCGCTTTTAAATTTTTGATTGAAGACAAAGCTCTCTGTTCTCTCTACAACTGAGGAAGAATAGTGAGGATCATGCTTTCATGGTAGGTTTCCGGCTCTTAAGAGCGCGGTTTCACCCTGTGCATTAGCACCACATTAATTTTGGAATGAGAATCCTCGTTGAGTTCATATAATGAGCAGTTAATTATTGACAGCCATTGATGAATATTTAACAAAGGCATCGGTCTTCACTTTGGTTGGACGCATGTGGAGGAGGATTAAGGGAGACGTGCCTGGCCCATGACCCAGAATAGCTTTTCCTTTTCAGAGCACATCTTCCTAATTCATTGCTGCATGTGAGAAAAAGGTGAATCTCACCCAGGTCTGCTTTATAGGGCCTTGACTTTTATATTACTTTAAAAAAAATGTGTAGAAGTTCCCAAAAATGTATTTTTGAGGGTTTAAAAATGCACAGAGCTCCCCCAAAAACAGACTCTCATTTATAATTTCTCATGTGAATGGATAAAATAATGCCACATGTAGTTTTAAATAACTGGATGTGATTTGCAGTAGCATGAGAGGCAGATCTTAGATATTCCAGCCCTTGTGGTGTGGCAGAGATGCTCACACAGTGCTGTCTTACCTGATCAACTAGGACAAGTTCTTGTCAGCCCCTGCGGAGCCTTTTTTATTTTTTATTTTTTTTGATATTTGTCCCATGAACTGTGGGACTGCTGTCGGCTGGGGGTTGTGACAGGTCTTTTGCTGCACATGAAGGCCGGTTTGTTCCCAGAGACTCTTACTGTTGGCCCACTGTCACTCGGTATGCCCACCCTCCTCTTCCTGAGCCCCCAAAGAAGCCCCTTAAGTGCCGTTCAAAATCTCATCTGTTGTGAGATGCAAAAAGGCTTTCAAAATAACAAGATGACAGACAGTGAGAAAAGCATTTCTTTACCCTTTTGTGGCCCATTGGTATTTTGCTTTGCATTATAAACATCTTGGATGTGGACTTTTTGTCTGATATTTTGAAAGTGTTTAAGCAATATTGCAGGTTTTGAGCAACTTACATTTTAGACAAGTTTTGCAATTTACTTGTTTTGTCTGTTTTAAACAGCGCAAATAGTTACAAATAAAGCCACAGCAGAACTGTTACATGTTTCCAAACAGCACGAAAGCTTAAAAATATGTCCTTACAAGGCAGGCATTAAATACCCTTCACTGCCTTCGAAATCCAACAATCCTGTGTGTTCCAGACCGTGACCGTTAAGCTAAAAAATAATGGCATCTAAAGCCTTGTGTATACTCGACACGTCCGCAAGAGCGGCAAAGATGCGCGCGGCAGAAATGACGTCATTGTGGTGTGGGCGATCGTGCACCGTTGCCAGGCGTCCATTTCGCCTGCCGTGTGTCACGGCACTTTTTATAACATCGCGCAGCACTGCATCCGAAGATGATCAACTTATAGCTGAATCTTGCCGAACTGGTACGATCTGTACCAGCATGATCCTTATGATGATCATTCTATGATCCTTTATGATCTTTCTATACACAGAGACTTTTGCATTGATGGGCGACCATAAAAATCTCATTTTGTGAACATAAAAACATTTGCATTAAGCACCCAGTTTGCACTTGTCTAAAGTTTTTGGTTTCATTTACAAAATAAGCCTACAATAGCAGAATAAATGGCAAACTACTTCTTCACTGCTGATTCCTAGTGGTTTAGAGGAAAATTACTCCGAGTCGCCCCCTGTCGTTTCACAGAATAGCACAGCGGCGAGCGCGTCGAGTATACACACCTCGTCCGTTTGAGAGAGGGTGTGCACAGTCAGCGGAGCTCGCGCTCGTCTCAGTCGAGTATACACAAGGCTTAATGTGCCGTTGGTGGTCAGTTTGTGTGTAAATGTATGTTTTTGATCGACGCTTTCAATTTTTATGTAATTTCTAGCACAAAATTACTATTGTAGTCATTAAATATTTAAGCTCACTCTATATCTATTTTTTTGTATATCACTAAATCATTACGCTGCCTCAGAAGTGCAAACGATGCCTGCGAAGTCATTGCCTGATAGGCCAGCAAAGCAACAAGTCAGCTGCCTAAGCTTTCACACACAGCCACAGTAGGTTCCTGAATGAATAAGTTGTATTTGAATGAATTGGTTAGGTAAACGTTTCAATGACACACTCATAAAGGCAGTCATGTTTCATTCTTAAATAAATCAGCATTTTTTAAGTAATCAGTTGAATAAATCAGTGACTCACTCATGATATCAGTCAATTGCCACCTCCAACTGTATAAATGTACAATGCAAAAAAAGTCAAACCCACCACTAATAGACAGACAAATACAGTCTGGAAAGGGCAAACACAAAACAGCGGAGCGATTTTAACAGTAAGAGGCCATTCACACAGGACTTTCTTTTGAAGTTAAAATTGTGATGCAGGGCACTGCAAGGTCCAGAGGCATGCTTAATAAAAGGTGATGTTTTCATTTGATCACATGTTTAGAACGCTGTATCATGCATGAGATGTGCTCGTAATGGTCAAACAGGTCTATCTATTATGGAGAACATTGAAAAAGCAGAGCAGTGAATGCAAAAACTCATTCTGTGTGAAAGGCCTCTATAGAATTACTAGTGCTGTTGGAACACTGCTCGACCAATCAGGTTTAACTGTATGAACATGTTTAGAAGTGACCGTTTTTATCTATTTTTCAGATTGATGTTCCTTAATCCGAATAATAACAACTGTCCTGAGCCTCTTTTTTGGCCGGACAAAGCAGTGAGCGCTGTCTGCTTAGAGTTTTGCGAATGTGTTTAAACTACTAGTGTTTTACAGTGAGGCACCCTTTGTAAATCAGAAGTTCTGCATTCCAGCACAGCTCTGCCAGGCCACTTAGCTTCAGCCTGGCCCTTTGTAGTGGTACAGTATATCTTCCAGCCTGTGATACTGCACTAGGAGTGACCCACGCCAGCTGACATCTTAATTAAATCTTTAGGATCCCTTTAAAGCCTTTTATTGGGAGGGAGAATATGGACTTGCTCTGAAATCAGGAAGGTCACAAGCATTCCCTTTGCAGGGCTGACGCGCAGTATATTGTTACCATATTTACTGGTTTGTGTTTTGTGTGTTTTTAGTATTTAGTAAGCATCACGCAGGCTGAAAAAACGTCTTGTGCACCCCTTCAGGGTTCGATTCACCCCGGTCCTCACAGGCAACCCCCCGCAACGCTTCTGACAGCTGAGAAATGTCATTACAGGCCAAAGATGAATAATAGAATCGGCCACACCGCCACCATATTCTGCGCTTTATATCTAATTAACCGCTGAAGGTCATTTAATGATCTTAATGAGATATTTTGCAGTGTATTTATACTGTTTATGGTGGGATTCTGGGTACAATGTCTGAGTGATATGCTGCCTATGAACAATGTACATGTGTGCAGATTTTAGTAAAGACCACAATGATGTTGGTTACATAAACTCTGGGGTTTTTCTAGTTGTTTTTAGTATAAATTAGTTCCAATTTGAAGCAGTCAATCTAGTGATGCTAATTGTATTTGTGCCATAACAGTGTGACTCTGTGGTGTTGATTATGGTTGAACATCATCCACCTTGCCTTCAAAGTTTCCCTTACAGTTGGTTCACTCAAAAACACTGGGTTAAAAACAACCCAATGGCTGGGTAAATATAGGACTGAACTCATGTTGGGTTAATTTTACCCAACAAATTGGGTTATTTATGTAACCCAGCATATTTGATTCAGTTTTACTATAATACTAGCTTATTTTATTTTTATTTTTTTACTTCCCTTCATACATGAATTTATGTCTAACTTAAATCTTCTAAACATTTAAAAAATACTAATTCCAACCACTGGCTTGCATTATAATTCCTTTATTTTCAATTGTATTTTACAGTAAAGTATATTTTACATAATTTTAAATAGATATTGCCAACATTTAAGGTTGTTTAACAAATATTAGAAGTAAAAATGAAACATTCTATAAGTAATTCAAGTTCGACCAGTCTCTGTTGTCCTGTTTCCACCGTAACAGCGCTGGATCTCGTGCCGGCAGTTGCACACATGTTCAGCAGGGAACTTTTATCTTTGGACCATCGCCCTGCATTTCACTCGTAACCAGAATTTTGCAACAATAGGCTTCATAACCTGTGATCACCAGCTTTAAAACTTTCAGCTTAAGAGCTTCTGTCCAGTTACACTTAGTTTTTCAAGTAGCTTTGCAGGAAGGTTTCTTCAAGGGTCTTGGAGACACTGCAGCAGTTCTTCTAGATTTAGTCAGTCTCTTTAATTGTTTTGATTATTACGATTAATAGCAAAATAATTGTTTGGGAATGTAATCTGATATTTTCTACTGATACACTACTACAGCAAAGATAAATAACTGGTAAAATACGATAAAATACTTTAGGTTCTACTAACTATAAGTAACTTTGCTACTACATGTCAACCAACTCTTTTTAGAGTATTATTACACTGTTAAGTTAGGTTTACAGTTAGATAAAATGTCTAAAGTGGACTATGAAAACAGTGTATTTTTTTTTAATCAGCCTCTAAAGAGCCTATTTTTCACAAATCTATAATATACATCACAGTAACGATTTCCAGTGAATAAGACAAATCTGAAAAATTGTTTGAGGTTCAGTGAGGAGTCAGTTGAGAATGCCTCTGAATGATTTGCTGAGTGAGTCTGATTCAGACCACTAACTAGAGGGTTCAAGACTTCGCTTGCCTTTTACTTAAAGCTTTTTTTTAACTGAGTAAAAATTATTTAAAATAAGTAGATAAGAGACACAGTACAAATGTCTGTCAGATACACTGTGATTTTACCTAAATTGTAACTGTTTTATTCTGCCTTCTGGCGACAGCTGTCACCCCTCATTAATGTGCATTAGGAAATGCATCAAAGTGCATGAGGCTGCATGTGATTAATTTATACAGCACTTGGTATAAGGAGAAGCTTTGCAGGTGCATCAGGCTCAAGGCTGCAAAAAAAGGCCAAGTTAATGGATCACTTCAAGTGCATTCCTCCGTTGGAGTGCATCACTCATTCGGTGTCAGTTTCGAGCATCAGCCTGTCCGTTTCACACCTTTGAGTAAGCTGACCTAAATAGGAAACTCAAAACAAGTCGATTTCCCTCACACGCCGATTGTCCCATGGATGTTTCAAACCCCAAATGTTTAATTTACTTGCAATCATATCATGATTAAACCAAATCAACAATTCCCTCCATTTTAACCTCATGTCAACACCAATCAGCATCTTAAACAGAGATAATCAAAGCCTATGTCATGGATATTTGGTGCTATATGTTTACAGGGCTGGCCCATTTTTTAAGTCCCCCATCTATTAGCATTGACGGCAGAGTGCCAAAGCCTAAATAGAGGGTTAATTTTTTAATTAGCTGTGAAAGCAGGTAAGGGTAACTCAGCTTTAATTGGTCCAGCACAGTTTTAATGATGTAATTATTTTGGAGGCTGTGGCTTTGTTTGTTCTTGATGAGTGAGGGATCATATGTGAGGGAGATACGCGTCACTCAAGCATTTTAATCTTCAAATTTTCCAAGTGCATTTGAACCATATGACACTTTACCACTGGGTAATTCAAATCAGGTTTCACTGCTAAATGTCTTGAAAAAGTTTGCATCTGATCTGTATGTGGTTTTAAAACTTTTTGGATGATTTATTAATAGTGTGGCCTTTGTGTTTTATGATGCTGCATGCCGATCATGTTTATGTCAGTTGAACTATGTGTTGATGTTTTTCATACTTTTTATGGGCAGTTTGTACGAACTCAGATCAACTTTATTTAGACTCAAATTAGACCTCAAGTTACTTCCATTGGAAGAGTTTGATGAGTCTGATCAGCAATTTGCTTGTTACAGCAGGTGACTGAGATTGCTCATTCAGTTGAGTATGCTGATGCAATTACAGATGCCATTAGAGTTTTACTAATTTTAGAATGTTTGTTCATCATCATTTTGACATGTACTCTCATTTGACATACCCTCTGAAAACCATGTGACATTTTTATGCATCATTCCATTATTCTTAAGCTGCTGTATATATATATATATATATATATATATATATATATATATATATATATGAAGAGTTCAGATGCAAAAGCCTCTAAATGCCATTTGAAATCTTCTTCTAAAATGACCATTTTTATCAAGCTTGTATATTTAAGTTCAGTAATTTCACTTAAATGACAATTAATAGGTAATCTTCATTGCCATTTTAGTGAAATTACTGAACTTTAATATACAAGCTTGATAAAAATGATCATTTTAGAAGAAAATGTCAAATGGCAATTAGAGGCTTTTGCATCTGAACTCTTCATATATATATATATATATATATATATATATATATACAAAATTCTGGCATGAAACTCAAGATGGTGCAGGCTCAGTAGGTCCTTTTACTCACCTGTTCACAATTGTATCGTCTGCTCTATAGAGGGCAGCTGATTGGTTCCTGACGTGAAATTCTTGGGTAAGTTTTGGCCTTAGCAGTGGCAGCGCGCTTCCAGAAACCCTCCTCCTTCCCAGATCCACCTGTATAGATCTGTCTCGGATAATTCATGTACGCTATATTGTACAGCAGCATGTCTTACTTGCTCACAGAAGCGTGTTGTGTACGTATTGGCAGTAGTAAGTCCGGTACTTGCTCTACAGCAGCAGTGTAGGAGATCTATTCCACCAAGATCAAACATACAACATTGTCACGCCCATTACCATGCCAATCACTCCGAGTTGTCAGGACAGAAATATACTATATTCATTTGTTTTATTTTAGCCCAAATTTATGGGAGCTTAGAAATCACTATGTTTATTGTATAAGAATCCCCTTTCATAATTATTTAAATGAAGTAGATGACACATTACATTGACTTCAGAACATTATGCATAATAATAATTATATAAATATATAAATGCATGTATGTAGGTACAAAATTTGTTTAAATATTTTATTTCTGTTTGATTTCCATTTGATATGCCAGTGATCAGTGCAATAATGCTAAACAAACGGAAGTGTCGCACCCAAATGATAATTAATATTTTATTGAATTCTTGCTAATTAAACAATAATGAATATTTGATTGAATAGCCCTTTCCTCCAGCATGGTTTTAGTGCGGCATAGTGTTTTGTCACTCCTCTTCCCCATGTTGTTTTTGGCACATCCTGTATTTAAGCCTAGTGTCTTTAATCACCCCTATTCAAACCCCACAGTCAGCATTTCGCCCGGGCCCCAATTAGGACACCCCATAATTGGAAGGAAAGTGTCAAAACCTCCTGTTTTCCTGTACTCAGGTATAGCCACTGTGTCCTGCACTGGACAGCTTGGGCACAGTCCAGCTGGATCAGGGACGTATTGTCTCGCACATTTTACGCTCCAGCCGAAGAGGTCCAGTGGGCCCTGTTTGTTGCTCTTTAGAGAAGACCATTCTTCACAACATTAAAGACAGACCTGCAAATGTGCTTTTAAGTGCAAGAGTGAGATGTTTTCAACTAACATCAAGCTGCTAATGATTTTAATGAGAGCTCCTTGTAGCATCATCTTTTTTTCATTGAATACATCACACTAAAACAAAATCAATGCACAAGATTAATTAAGGCCCTTTTAGATGCCTTCTGCTGTTTTTTTTCCTCTTTTCACCCTGTCTCTCGCTCTCTCTCTCTCTCTCTCACTTTCCTCGTCTCTCTAAGCCTCTCCAGATGAGGGGATGCTGTGCTGTATTTAAGCGTGGTTATTTGACATTTAGATGCAAGGGTGAATGAAGAGAGGGGGAGACTGCTAACAAACACGGGGACAGTTTTTGACAGTTCTTTGTCATGTAGGAGAGAACAAAGGGGCCGACTGTGAGATGCTACTTTGAAGCTCCGGAAATTTGTAATGAAAAATTTAAGCTACAAGAGAGGGGGTAAAAAAAAAGTCGAGCCATTCATTTGGCCCTGCATACATTAGCGGGTTGGTAAATTCAAAGGTTTTTGCTATGTGTTTTTGTCATTTAGACTCTAATAAATATCTTAGAGAATTGCTTTGATATTCCAAAATTGTCTCTGTGGCTGGTCCACGTTAAGAGAAAAGGGAGAAATAATCATCAGGACTCCTGGCTCTAATGAGAAGGTCATTGCACCCTAATTATCACAGGCAGCTCTGCCTCAGCCCTTCAAAGAGCCCCATGAGCGCACCCGTGCTGTAGACAATACACCGCACACACACAAAGCCCTGCCTGAACAGCTACACTACCTCTGCATTTGAAATAAGTTAAATTAGCCAAGGGTACAGAGATTGTGTAAACATTTACATTAGATTTGACTGTCCGGACCAGGAGTACAAATATAGATGATGCTTTGTGCTGAAAAAATTAGTTATACATGTCCAGAGACAATTACTGTACAAATGGCATCTTGTGCTGTTAAGTTAGAAATGTACAAACATTGATACAATTGGTATTTAACAGTGCAAATAAAGTGCAGTGCAGTTGTAAATAAAGTATGACATAAATCCTACTGTACTTTTATATTGTCAATTTGTTGTCAGCCATTAATAGAGCATTTTACAATTTAGACTGAATTTGCATTATACCCTAATGACATGTTATAAAATGATCACATACACATTTAATATGTATCATTTATATAATTTGCTGTTATAATTGTATGCCCTTGCCAAAGGAGCAAAGTAAAGGATCAAAGAAAGTTACTCTCCCTTTAAATAATATGAAAATTAACTTAATGAATTGTGGGTAAAACCTTGCCGTATGGAAAATATGATATGTGTTTACGTTTGTCTTGTGATTCATAAAATATTCATAGTGTTAAAAACATTAATATTAAACTCTTTTTATCTAATAAAGCAATGTTCAGTGCATATCCAGTGATGTCACATTTAATGAGGATAAACGTTAACTGTGAACAAGACATTTCCTCGTTTCATCTTAGATTGAATCCACCCACTGTGCTTTCTATTAGCAGTAACTCAGTCTGTTAGATAAATATCTTGAATATGCGTATCACTCATTGATTGGATACATTAGTAAGTGAGTCTTTTCGATGAACTGTAACAGGATTTCCCTTCAACTTCTTGAGCATGAACACCAAGTGACAGCTTTTAATGATAATAGGTTTCTGTTGGATAAAGTCACATGGGAACTAGAAATAAATATTAAAGTCTTTGAAGATTAAACAAATTCATAGTGTTGCATTAATATGTTCTTCTAATCAGCATATCAGTTATAGATTTTGGTTTTCATAAAAACAAGAGAACAAGTTGTTCTGTGAGAAAGCTATAGTTTTCTGTTGGTATCAGTATTTTTTAAGAGTGATGCTGACGTGCTGATTTCAGTGGTGGCAATTGCATGTCCACAACAGACGTTGATGTTTTGACCTCTTGTGTATTAATCTGTTTCTTTGGGGTGTCCCTCAGTTATAAGGCCTGGGCAACATTTCTTCTTGTCCCACTGTCAGCAGCCCTGAGCCAGACTTGCTGCTTTACTGCCTGTCAGAAAAATGTTGTATCTACATTGTCTCAGACATACAAGACCGTCCAGCTGCATTTACAGAAAGGGTCTTTAATAGCTGTTCTTCTGCCCTTATGCCACACACGTGTGTGTGTGTGTGTGTGTGTGTGTGTGTGCGTGTGTGTGTGTGTGTGTGTGTGTGTGTGTGTGTGTGTGTGTGTGTGTGTGTGTGTGTGTGTGTGTGTGTGTGTGTGTGTGTGTGTGTGTGTGTGTGTGTGTGTGTGTGTGTGTGTGTGTGTGTGTGTGTGTGTGTGTGTGTGTGTGTGTGTGCCTCTGACAGCACTGTGGTTAGATAGGTGGAGTGTTTGTACTGCAGATGTTATTGGGCCTGGAAAATAAACCTCCTCTCCCTATTCCTCCATTTCATCCAAAAGCCAAGGCGGCATTCTAATTAGGGCCATGACAGATGTGTCCTGGGATGAGTGCTGTTCACACATGAGAAAGTGATGTTCCTCTCTCTCTCCCTCTCTTCATTTCCATTCCTGCTCCTGCTACTACTGAGGGAGACTTTAACAAGAAGTAACTCCATTCCTAAACAGCATCTGTAAGCACTGCCAACCAATTATATATCAGATTGCAGGTTAAGCTCAACCTTAATGATTTGTGAATCGAGTGTAGAGCAATTTCTAATTTTCCTTCTCCATTACAGTAGGGTACAACGGTTCTAGAGGCACACCTTGAGAAAGATGTTTTTTACTACTCCCATAGTATAATATAAAAATTAAAATAAATAATAATAATAAATAAGTGCCTTTTTATTAAACATTAATAGAACATGTCATGTTAACAAATTGGAAAAGTCACTGAGATATTCATTATCATGTTTTTAATTATGCCTTTCAATCTCAACTGCAGGTAAGTTTACCCAAAACACCATAGTTTTACATATTCTCCCATTATTAAAAACCTATTTATTTTATTTACCCTGGACAACAAAGAAAAACATTAACAATTAATGATTCTCATTAGCTACATAAATCTACAACGTTTTAAAAAAAAACATTAAATATTAAATCAAAATAGCATAGTAACCTTGGTTCTATGGATAGTGGAAGACCACCAGAGACGGTCTGAGTATTGTAAAAGTAGACGCCTCTCGCGAGTCATCGAGAATCCCACATTGATTTCCCACCTGTGACCCTGACCAGTGACGTGTCAGAAGCTATAAACCATTCACTTAAATGTCAACCTCTGAATTCATTTTCTTAGTCTCTATGACCAGATACTCTAGCGGTCTTCCACTATCGATAGAACCAAGGTTACACCAGTAACCAGTCTTCTACATCACTTTTACAGACCACCAGAGACAGTCAAACATAGAGCAAGACTAATACAACCAAATCACAAGGACTACAACTATTGTCCCATAATGCAGCAGAACTGACCAAAGGAGTTTAGGTTCCACATTGATTCTGTAAAATCTTGTAAATGTGCAAGATGATGCCCGTGTGGCTGCTGCACATATCTCAGAGAGGAGTTGAATGGCATTTAATAGATGCTGGAACTATCTGACCTGCTAAATCATATGCATGTAATGGTATCTACCACCCAATGAGCCAACCTTTTTGACAAGGGTGCTCCCTTCTGACAAGCACCAAAATAAACTATTTTTTAACACATACTGTCTTACTGGTATGTGTAGGAGCTGCCTGGGAAGCCTCTTCAGGATTGCCACAAACACCCTTAGAGTCGCTTTTGACCACCCAGTGTCCAATAAATGTTGTAAGAATTCCAATACTGAACTGATGGCACCCATGACTGGGTTAAGAGACTGCTCTGTACACCATGAATCAAAAAAAAAATCCATTTACTGGCATAAAGTACAACGTATTGATGGAGCTCTAGCATTCATGACAGTGTTTCTTGCTCAAACCCAGGGGGCCATACACAGCCTCAACTTGCTTGGTGAAGGATGCAAAGTTCTGTGTTCATTTGCAATAACAGGTCTCTCCGAACTTGCAATGGTTGCAGTGGACAGCTGACTGAACTAAGGCCTTGCTTACCAGCATGGCGCCACGAGAATAAGCCTGTGGCATCTGTCCTGCTCGTGCCACACGACAGGCCAGAGATATGGAATGGGAGGGAAGGCCAGAGGAGGAGATCTGGTCAGTCATGCTGCTACTCCTGTGCTGCGAACTGTGTGCAAACACCACTCCCCTGGCTTCTGACCCAATTCGAGGGAGTGAATCTGCCACGTCTGTTGCAGTGACCGAGAATGTCCTTGTTCGCCCACAACAGCAGCACTCGTGAAAGTTCGAAGGCAAGATAGAGACCTTGTGCCCCTTTGGTTGGTTAAGAATATCACCGTGTCCTCAACAGAAAGTGCCTCCCTGATAACTTCTTTCTGAAGTGTCTTAGTGTAAGAAGCACTGCCCACAGCTCAAGGACATTGATGTGAAACGTCCGCTACTGCAGGATCCAGCTGCCACTTTTGATGTGCCACAGTCCTCCCCATCCAGTGAGGAAGGCATCTGTTGTAAAGTCAAGTCACATTTATTTATATAGTGCTTTTTACAATACATATCGTTTCAAAGCAGCTTAACAGGAAAAAAATAATGCAACAAAGTTTTTCTGCTGTACAGCAGATCTAGAAGAAAATATCGTCATAGTCCAGCTTAAATAAGTTCAGTGATGGTGAAGTTATTAATTTAGTTAATTTATATATATATATATATATATATATATATATATATATATATAGCCGCTCTGGAGAAAACAGTGATGTCATGTCCAGCTCAGTTCGTTCTCATATAATGATGTCAGTGCTGGCAGATAAATAATATTATTGAATATTACTTCTTCCATTGGTGCAGGAACTTTCCCATTGCAGACAATGAGTCGCCACAGGACGAGAAGGTGGTCTAAAGTGATAATGGGATGCCTTCCTTCCTTGAGGCAGAACCAGGTCGAGCATGCCTTCTGTGCTGGCCTGTAAGACTGCTCCCTGCCTGTGTTGGAGCGGAGTTGCTGTGGCGAATGGGCATTCGATGTGTGGATGGCCCATAATAATTCTGGGCACAATACACTGCGCTCAAAGTGCTGCGAACAAGGCTTCACTGCACAAACCCTGGTCTCAAGAGCTTCTTGAGCAGCTGCACCAAAAACTTGTCCAGGTACCAAGGAAGATTGTTATGGGCAAGACTCTGGGAGTTTTGACTATGCTAGCCAAACCTGCCTTCTAACTGTGTAATAAGCCTGAGAGCCTTTCCGCTAGAGAAAGCAGTTGAACCCAAGGCCTGCAAGGAAGCATCAAGCAACTTTGATGCAGTATGGTCCGGTGGGTAACCCGAATCATAATATAATGAAGTGCTAATAAAAGATGAGCCATGGAATTTCCTACACGACTTAAGCCTGGAATATATTATGCATCATGAATGTGTCTACACTCCGGGGCTAGTGCAGTGAAAATTCGTCTGAATACTTCATCTGATGATGCCAGCTCACCAGGACAAGGAAGAAGCTAACACACATGTCCTTGTCACCTCGCTCACATTCCCAGTTAGTAGGGGGCATTGATAATAAGGCTCTAATGCCATGATCAGAGTTTGCACAGCTTTGCTACTTGATGGCCAACATATCTTATTCTTGAGGGGGATGCTTGCCTACCCACATGCAATGCTGTCCTAGCTGGTGTGCAGCAGAATTTAGAAATTCATGATCCAATTCAGCTACGATGTTGTTCTCACCTCCAAGGACATTAAACTACACTCAGGACATGGAACTACTGACCCCTCTCTGATGTGATCAATGCCTAAGCAAGTGGGAGACTGAATATGAGCATCCATAAGATCCATTGGAACTGAGTAGAGAGAGCATGAAGCTCTCTCTACTCATGAGGAAATACAAACCTACTCAGCAGTCATTATGAAGCGGAATTATACTTCCAGGAAGCCAATAAAAGAAGAAGGGAAAGGAGAGTATAAGGAAGGGTCTCTGCTACTTGCAGCCATGACCAAGTACTGCGGTGTTTGGCTTTAGCATTGGAAGGCAAACTAACATGACCATAAGTTGCCACCTGTTTTAGCAAAACATTACACACAGTAAAGACAACATTCCTCCAACAGGGCGAGCAACCACCAAGAAAAGATATGAAAAACAGTTCTCGCCCAGGACTACTGGAAGCTGCTAGAGACTGGAAAATGTTGGCTGATTTTGATCAATGGCTTATTTTCCACCTGAGATTGCCACCACTAACCTCTGAACCAGAGAACTGCGGTATGCTCATCTGGCCACTGAAGCAGATCAGCGAAGGATGGATAATGCCAGGTTTATCCAATGGAAGTGGGATGTCAAGGATTTGTGACATACTCTACAACCTGGTTCCTCAGAGAAGTTGGATTTAGTGGCCAAGTAGGTGCGTTGCACAGTGAAGAACTTATCTGAAGCAGCAGAGAGGAGCAGCAACTGGCTGTGTCTGAAACAGAAATATTCTGGCTGGCTGTGTACAGCCACCACGCTACGGTTTCGTAGAATTCTTGAAAAACTTGAAGAGTCTATTGGTTTATTTGTTTAGTTGAAATACAGTTATTACGTTCCTGGCTGTGTACATGCCACCATGCTACGGTTTCGTAGAATTCTTGAAAAACTTGAAGAGTCTATTGGTTTATTTGTTTAGTTGAAATACAGTTATTACGAACCTACTTTAACGATTACAGTGGGGCTTGACAGCCTTAGTCAAACGGGGTTGGCGCGTATGCTTGGGTTGCGGAGAGATTGTAAGATTGTGGTTAGGTCACATGCAAACTACGAGGCAAACTACGAGCAACCTTAGCAGTAGGAGGGATGTAAAGGTCAGTAACCTGGGCTGAGTTGGAGGGAGGTGACTCTGGACGCCAGAGGCACTGTCTGAGCCCTTTTGAGGTGTCGTGGGCTGAGTCGATGAAACACTGAGGACTGAAGGTGCCCACTCGAAGACCCTAGAGATGTCCCCTACTCGGCTCAATCCAGATGATTGTTGCGCTGGCAGTCTGTAACAGTGAAATAGAATTAACTTTACGTTGCTATCCTTCATTGCATTAAGAATCAAAAGCGGTTGTTAAGAAACGTGCTGAGCTATATTTGTCTGCCATCTAGTGGTTAAGAAGAGAATAAAGTCAAATTCATCTTTTACCCCTGTGCGCCTTTAGCCCCGTTCAGTGATGCCGGTACTCTAATCTGAAGACTTTTTTTCAGTAACGAGTAATCTAACACGTTACTATTTCCAATCCAGTTATCAGATTAAAGTTATTTATCCAAGTTACTGTGCATTACTATTTTTTGTCATTTTCTTTAGTAGAAATGATGGCTGACATGCGATATGAAACAGAAATGTGTGTGAGAAGGAAAAATCACAACACACCCCTTCCAACTCCCTAAGTTATCCTTCCTGTCCAGATCCAATGCTAATCGCATCTTTTAATTACTATTAGTATTATTTTAAGTTAAATTTATAAAATATCGTAGACCTACACCACAAAACTAGTTGAGGATAAAGTCTTTAAAAATGGGCAATTCCAGTGTGGACGTGACATTTGAGGTAAAAAACTTGAAATGTAAATTCTCAGAAAATTCATTTAAAACCAGTATATTGAAACGTCTGTTTATCACTACTCCATTTGGACATTAGAAAAATATCAATCTACACGTGCCGTGCATTTTATATTTAATATGAGAGAAATAGCCTATACATCCGTTACGGACGTGACACAAAAAAAACGTTCACTTTTAAATGGCAGACGTACAAAAAGTAATAATACCCACCGGATGAAGAAGGGTTTGCTCCACAGAACATAAAATATTAACTGTGTCTTTTTTTTGTGTACGCATTTATGAGGGAAAACAATGTTATGTGACAGTTCCCCGTTGTGGACATGACTGCTCAGAAAGCGGCACTGAAAGACTGCTTTAAAACTTTCACATCAAACATAAAGCACAAAGCCTTTCATTAAGGTGAATTTCGTTTTGTATTAATTTCATCTTAACTTTAATAAATGATTCATCAACCAATTGTCTGGATTTAATAGATAAGAAGTAAATATAGCAGACAATTGATAATCACAACACTGAGGTGCCGGCGCGTGAACTGGAGCTTGTCTTGTGAGTCATAAATGAACCGAAACACAGTGTATAAGGTAGGCCTACTTGCCTCACACACCAGAGAAATATATCTATAGAAAGCTCGAAATGTGTACTTTTAAACAAAACAATTGAAAAAGAAAGAAAACAGACTATTCTCTCCTTATATAATCCATATGAAATGTGCATTTCTCTCTGGCACGTTCCACTACTGAAGTGGTCGTGAGTCAGGTCAAGAAAGACTGTCTTATGTTTTATTTTTTTTTTATAAAAACATGTTAAGTGAAGCCAAGAAAGACTCTCTTTATTTTATTTTTTATAAAAACATGTATTTTTTCAGGAATTAGTTTTTAAGTAACATCATGAGAAGTCAGGAGATACATTATTGACATTACTGTTAAAAAGGGTTATTTTCGGCAGCTGCTGAATGTAACTAATAAAGTAACATGTAAAGTAACTAAGTTACTTTTAAAATCAAGTAATCTGTAAAGTAACTAAGTTACTTTTAAAATCAAGTAATCTGTAAAGTAACTAAGTTACTTTTTCAAAGTAACTGTGGCAACACTGGCCCTGTTGTACCCTACTCCTTATTTCCCTTTCAATGCGTTATTTTGCTTCACTCAATAAGCGTAAAAGCAAGAAGACAGACCCCATCCGTTCATGTTGTATTTTTTTTTTTTTCAGAATAATTAAAATGTGCAAAAGGAGTCCGAGGCCTTTGTGTGGCGATGCTGAGAAACAAATGATAATTTATTTATAAGGAAAAACAGGATTGGGAAAATAGTGCACACATTTCATTATTTATGACATTTTTCGGCAGTCTTAATTTATACAATCCTGTGATTTCTTTCCTTTCTTTCTTCTTCTTTTTTTACTTCTTTAGTTATGCAGAGAATGAGAGGGAAGTGTTCGCTTTGAGTTTTTGCATTACTAGATTTGTCAGAAAGATGGAATCTTGCAAATCCACCCACACAATGCAAGAAAAGCTAGCACAATAATAAAAACAATATCAGACTCATGGATGAGAGTCTCAGTGTACCAACAGCCCCTCTAGCTTTGATGCTAGAGCTGTATTAATCTAATTAAGAATATATGATGCCTGAATGACATTGAAATATGAATGTCATTTGATTGAGACCTGCAACATTTCCTGTTATCCAAATGGCTTGATTGACTGTAGCTTTT
This sequence comes from Hybognathus amarus, assembly GCA_030378365.1. NCBI lineage: Eukaryota > Metazoa > Chordata > Actinopteri > Cypriniformes > Leuciscidae > Hybognathus > Hybognathus amarus. Next base: position 61,847 of record JAQIUQ010005026.1, on the reverse strand, counting down.
ATATGTTTTTGTTAGGAATGTTGTAAGATATTGAGGACCTTTACAGTATAAATCTACAGCATCAAATTAGTACCATATTTGCTAATTACGATTAGCCATCAATTGATATGGGTTTTCACTTGCTTATACAGATCAGGATCTAGAATGAAGGTGATTGTCAGAGAATTATATGTAGATTTGACAAAGCTTCACCCAACGGTTCTTATTATCACTGCTCAACACTGAAGTTCCTATGTTGTTTTTATTTGAGCTTTCATGCAAATTACACATTGGAACATTGTTGCTGTTCACGGTCAGGGACTATTTTTTATAGTCAGGAACTGTTTTAGTGATTTTACTTCATGAAAGTTGCACTAATACATTTTTTTTTTACTTTAATATTTTTATTGTGTGGCAACCGTTTTATAAAAGCAATAAGGGACTCGAGGCAAGTGCTGTATCGTGAATAAGTAACGGCTGAAGGAGTTGCAGGTACTCGGCTTCGCATTGCTTACACTAACAACGCCCTTCAGCCGTTACTTATTCACGATACAACACAGCCTCACGTGTGTACCTTATTGCTTACATATATATCTTAAGACTGGGGAAACATTACCAGTATTCGCATTTCGCACTGGTGGATTGTTAACGAGTTATAAGTGCTTCAAAATGCCAAAAGAAGAAACAGGAGCAAGAGACAAAAAATATATTGTAGGCAATTTAATGAAAACTGCATTTAAACCAAAACAGACTGTTCATCAGCTGGTCAAAAGTTCAAGACCATAGCCTTAAAAGGTCAAATCTTTATCAAGGTCAATTTATGGGAAAGAGAAGTCAAGTGCTAGACCCAAAATAAAATCACCTGCACTGAGCCTTGTTCACGGTTGTCCGTAAAGACACGGGTCGATCCTCAACCCAAATAAATGCCCTTAATGATACTGACTGCAGCCCAATAACCATAAGAAGTCATCTGTGAGAGAAGGGCTTAAAGAGCAATTTGCAAGGAAGCACCAAACATGGGAGATTGAAAGGTGGAAGAAAGTTTTACTTTCTGATGAGAAAAAAAATTTAACCTGGACAGTCCTGATGGCTTCCAACGTTACTGGCAATGTTACAATCCCATTGTACAGTGAGAGGAGGCTCCATCGTGATCGTGGGAGCTTTATCCTTAAATGGGAAAATGGAGCTTCAGGTTGTGCGGGGGCGTCAAACGGCGGTTTGCAGTGGGCATCCCTCTTTATTGAGGGCCCTCATCTGTACAGCAATGACTGGGTCTTTCAACAGGACAACCCTGCAGTTCACAATGCCTGCCTTACGAAGGACTTCTATGAAGGGAAGTTTTCAAAAACGGACATCAGTTCAGACCATGGATGCCCTTGTAAGCCATCTTCACCACATGGAGCAACGTTTCCACCAACCTCCTGGAAACAGTCCTATCAAGCATGCTGAAACGAGTGTTTGAGTGATCAACAAGAACGATTGGGCTACTCACTACTGAGTCCTCTTGACACTTTTAGTTCTGTTATGGGTTTATTTTTGGGCTATGCTCTTAAACTTTTGATCAGCTGATGAATAGCCTGTTTGAAATTAAAAACAGTTTAAATAGCTACTCTCTATCGTTTGTCTCTTACCCCTGTTTCTTCTTTTGGCATTTTGAAGCAGTACTTACAACCTGGTAACGATCCACCAGCATGAAATGCAAATACTGGTTATGTTTCCCCCAGTCTTACGATTTTGTTCAGGAGTGTATTGTTTAATTGAAATATTAAATAAAAAAAGATTACATAATATACATGTACATATGGCCTTCATCAATTGAAAAAATGAAACTGAATGAAATATTTAGATACTTTTAACCTCTATGTAGAATAATTGCAGTGTTTTTCTATCAGACTTTTTTTAAACAAAGAAAAAGTCAGTCTGAAGTCAACAAAGAGACCAGACAGAAGATGGAAAGAGAAGAAAAGTGTGTTTCAACTTTCATAATATCACACCACATTCTGTTTCTGTTGGTAGTAGCAACCAAGGGGAATTGGGTTCACGGCCACTTCACGAACAAACCTACCTACACATAGACGTGCATATCACAATCTCATCCGGCCACTGGAGTGTGTTCACAGACCTCTCCGTCCCTGGGCGTCCCCTCTGAATATATTGACTTGGACATCTGCTCCCCCCACCCCAAATACCCCATCAACCCCTATCCACCTTATCCATGACTGCCCTATTATCATGTGCTCCTGTGAATATATAGTGCATTCTGGGTAAGAGGGCCCATAAAAGAATGATCAGGCGAGGCTTTCAGACGCAAGTCAGTGGTAAAGACTCTCTCTTTGTCGGAAAAATGGAAATGCGCCGACGAACATCGCACCTGTTGAAAGCCCTTGTGGTGCTCGCGGCGCTCACATGCAGCATTATGTGCCTTATTATTTATACAGGGCTGTCAGCTAATATTGCATGTGTGTCTCCGCAGAGCACTCTCTGGCATCCTTGAAAGTCACAGTGAGAGGCACCCAAAGTTGCACCGACAGGGGCTCTGCGCTCACCGGGGACTTTCTGCTTTCTGAAGAATTCATAGCTCTGCACTATTGACATAATGCATCTGTGCTGCTGTCTGATAAGCATTCTTTTTCATCTCCCCTGTTCAACCCCTTCACTCCACATGTTATTATGGCCTAGCGCTTCCAGCCCTGCTCTGAATTTTTTAACAGTACATTTAAACAGCAGTTCCCATTCTTGGGAGTGCAAGAATGTCATCCTGTCTTTTTCCTCCTCCACTGTTTTTTTTTTTTTCGAAGTGCTCGATTTGAGAGAACAAATCCCATCCGACACAACTCTGTAAATATTCAGAGCTGCACTCCTTTGCGTCTACAGGAAGTCTGTTCGGGGCAGTGTAGTCTTTAACCCTTCTCTCTGCAGCCCTAGGTGTCATCTTTCTGCTACCGTGTTATTAGATAAAGAATTAATTATCGTATCCGACAGCTGTGAACTCGGGATTTGCGATACCTTCCAGCCAGCTGCGGGGAGCTGAGAGAAGGCCAGGAAAGGGTTAACGGCATTGTTCATTCATCTGCAGCGAGTGACATTCTTTATGCTAGAGCGACCCCTGATTAGCGGGTGAGCTTTAATGGCAACTAATTAGCCAACCTCTTCAGCTCGGCGTAATGATCAAACGAGCTGTCACCGGGTACCTGATACAATGATCCTCTTCCTCACTCCAGATATGATATTTTATTCCCCTGCAATTATGCTTTCCCTGTCGCTCCATGTGTGTTTATTGCCTGAAGCACACATGTCAAATTAAAGAGCAGCTTATGCACCTGATATTTAATTATTGCCCACTGCACTACTGCGCGCAATAGGGAAATGTCAAAGCGAGCAATCCACTTAAAGCAAGCAAGCACTCTTTTCTCTCTAAAAGATGAAATATGCATTTTGAAGTTATTTTTCCCTTCCCTAAAATCATTTGTCTCAGAGCTTTTTATGGTTCAATTCTCACTGGTAAAACAGTGCTTAATTTGACTGCACTGCTTTTTTTTTTTTGCTTTTTTTTAAATTTAGTTTAGATTTAATTTTAACCTTTGCCCCAGACCCAGACTTTCACATTTAAAATATAAAAATCCATCATACAAATATGAATGATTGATTAAAACTATGATCATGTAACAAAAAGTGTGTGAAAATGAACAATTATGCCCTAAATAAACTTTTTTTGTAAGTTTTTCTTAGTGTTCTTGATAACCAAGTAGGGTTATTTCCAATTAAGCTATAGTTTTCCAAATCATGCATTAACAAACACAATACATAATTTGAGATATGGTGCAAATGGCACTTTGGTGAAAAGGACTATTCTCAGGTAGAGTGTGAAAAGTGTGTTTTAAAAGTGTTCATTTCTTAGAATTCCTTATGCAGAGTCAAAAGTGCCAATGGTTAGAGAAACACACATATACAGTTTGATGGCAGAAATAATCCTGGCAAAAACATCTGGCTCAGCCCATGATTGACACTCTCTTGAGGCACGAATAGAATATTTGTTACAATAGAGATAGAGGGAGATTTCCTGCTTTATTTTTAAAAGAGAGCACACATGTTTTTAATGTTACACGGTGGTAAAACTGTACTGTAAGGAAAGCTGTAATTTAGAATATAATTCATTTATTTTCCTGACCATGGATGTTTTATTCATCCTGTCACTATAGAGATTCCTAAGCCCTCTGTCTTTCCGCCTTGTGTTCACGTTGAAATTTATGAGCATGTAAAATGTGATTTTGATTATATTTCTGCACACTGCAGTGCTTGTCTCCTCCTTTCAGACCTAAATAACTCCTTTTTAATTGACTTATTCTTCCCATTTATTAAAACATTATGTTGTGGTCGGCGTGTTTAATGCCTGTCTCTTCCTTTTTAAAGCTCCAGCAGTGTTTCACCAAACGTGTCGGTTTCCTAATTACACATTTCTTTAAAACAGATTGTCAGTTTGGATCAGGGACAGAAATCTTCTGGAATCTTTCTCCCTCTTTGTATGACTTATCAAACAACATAGCATGCCATGCCTGTATTCATTTGTACAGTTTTTCCACATTAGGTTAATAGAGCGTAATTTGCTTTGCTCTGCCCGTAATATCGGGCTCTCTTAGGAAGGAAGGCATATTTAATGTGTATTTTGCCCTCCCTGGCTTGTCTTGTTAGGGTTGATTGTTTGATTGTGTCTAACGGGCTGGCTCACCTTCACCTCAATTCAGCGCTACAGGCAATAAATACATATTTATTACTCCCTATTTCATTGCCCACGTACTTCTAAATGGCTGAATTTATTCAGTCGCTTGACTGCTTTATGTAATCGAATGCTTTATGAATGCAGCAGATTAATTCATTAATTGTGACAGCCGTAATAAATTAGTGAAGTGATGTTCCTTTTATGATTGCTTTTAAAAGCCCCCTCATGTGTTGGAGCGGTGAGCATCTCATTCTGTTCGGATGTGTGAAAAGAGGCAGGTCAGGGACCTGACACAACATTTAATTGTTCGCACTACTTTTGCTCAGCTTTTTGTCCATAGTTTGAAAAAGGGATCTTCACTGTTTCTGCACCCATAAAGGTTTTAGTGGTCTTATACCGCAAAAAAAGTTTATTTTTAATTGAATGAATAGCTGATAAAAGATACAGAGCGGTATAATTACAATTACAAACAAAATGTTGGCTCTTCGTCCCATCCACAGAGCTCAAGGAGAACCAGAACGCTCTCTTCTCGTGCACACACACACCAGCCGGTCCTGCAAGCACCTGCTTACTAGATGTAGATATGGAATGCAGGTGGTGGAAGTTCCTTCACTATGCCCTAGATACCAATATAACACAGATGTCATGGTGTTGTTCCAAAACCACAATCACAACATATGGTAATTTCTGCAGGATGAATTTGCTGGCCTTCTCTGTAGCAGGGGGCTGATAAAATAGAGAAGTCAGCTACCGGTGCTGCCCAGAACAAGCGGCTGCCAAAGCCGACTCTATGAAACGTCGGTTACACAAACGAGGCACCATCAGGTAAACCGATTAGCACTGCTGATAGCCGCAGCTATACCAATGTCAAGTGTTTTGGGGGCGAGTTATTCAGCAGCTGCGCTCTTCATAGACGTTAGTGGATTGTTTGTAATTCTCTGAGTGCCCACCCCGGACTTTCCTCCTCGGATGGGCCTCTCTGTGGTGTAAATTTGAATATGTAGCATAACATTACTTGATCTGTTTACCTGAGGTCTTGGGAATCAGTCAGGGCACAGGGAATGATGTCTGTGGTGGGTGGAAAAGTTATCACCGGTGAGTTATAGCGTGTATGTCTGCGTTTATGTATTCGTGTATAAGAATCCCCTTCTGAAATGAGGCAACAACAACCTAGACATGTAATGACTTTATGTACATGATTGAATTCGTAGTGTCAAAGAATTAAAAATGTGTTATGCGAAAAATAGGATCATAAATATAAATGAAGCAGACATGTTCTCAGTGAGCTGTGATCATCCAGCTCTTGACTAAGTGTTTGTTGCATTGCCAAATATTTAGGTTAGGTGAGAAACTATTTGTATGATGGGAATTCAGGAAACGCTTGGGATATTTGCACATGATTTGACACATCTTGTTCTTGGATAGACTGTGGGAAAAAACAACTTCATTTACGTCGCCCAGATTGAGCTTATTTGTTAATAACTTTAGTCAGACTGATTTTTTTTAATATTGTTTTATTCAAATTAGTATTGGAAGCATCTAATTGCAAGAAATTATTGTTGAGTGTTCTTATTTTATGTAGAGGAAATACATATTGTTACAAGCTCTCATCTGGTTTTTGGGATTCAGATAGTCAGTGCTGGGATGCCAGCTCTCGCTCTTGTTACATATGTCTAGAAGTTGTTGATTTTCTCAGCCTGGGTGGAAGCGGTATGGTTTTTGCCTTTGAACAGATTAATTATGTCATTATTCATCCTCACCTCCTGAGCCTGATGGTGGAAATTGAAAATGAGTGCTGTTTTCTGCTTCTCTAGTCAGTAGCTTTGCAGCTCGGAGTACGAACACACATACTCGCGCGCACACACACACACACATACATTGTATTGAGAGCCTGAACTGAATGTTTCCCCTTCTGAGAACTGGGATTCTCAAAAATAGCTCTCTTGTGATTTTATGGCGCCACCATCTGGTCATCAGAGGGTCAGGTGGAGAAAAAGGAATTATAAAATAATACTTTTCAACCTAAACAGCAGAATCCAATGTTCAAAAAAAAAAGACAAACTTTTTATGCTTTTTGCACCTTTAAAAAATAAAAATAACAAACCTTAAATATTTTTCCCATTTTACTCAAGAAAATTTTCTGGTGTATTAATTGCTTCTGTATAATTCTCATTTGTAATTGCATATGCTAAGTGTGTGTGTGTGTGTGTGTTTGTGTTTGTGTGTGTGTGAAGCCATTACACAGTGCTAAAGGACGACATATTGTACAACATACAAAGAAACACAAAAGTCATATTTGTGTATAAAAATAGCAATAAAAGATTGTTCCACTTATTGAAAATGATTCAACTAATTTAACAGGCATCAATGCATTGTAAAACTTCAAACACAATCTCATGGTATTTCGTAACTATTTTACATTTTGGTAAATTGGTGGCTGATTTGTATGATCTCATTCATATGTTTTTTTTATACAATCTGCTTACACCCTGATATTGATATGTTTAGGGTTAGGGGTGGCTCTTCATGCTTAATTTTCTTCTAAGAATTGTATTAATATTTTTGTACGATTCACATTGTACAAATTCATATGAAATCACTATCTCTTAACATAATTGTGTTTTCCCGTGAGATAGATTGAAAACTTCACATGCCTTCATTTCAGCTCTAGCCAATTTGCATGTATAAAATTATAACTGTCTTTCATAGAAGTAGTTGAAAAACATCTTTTGTTAAATGTAAATCCTCATCAGAAATCCTTTTTAATAATCATCACAATTCATGATGTGTGATGTTACTAAAGGCGAGAGAAAAATGATTGTGGAAAATCATGCTTATTTTGTCTCAAATCCGACAGCTGCCTTTCCCGCTCTCATTTCACCCATGACTGAGGGATGTTCAAGGACTATTTCTTAATTCCCCCTCTCAGAGACAGTGTAAAGCTGTGGACCTCATGCTTACGTGCATCTGCTGGCCTGGGAGTAATTGGCTCAATACACATATTGATCAGATGAGTATGAAAATGCCATCAAAATGTCAGTTGTTAAGTTTATTGATTAAGCCGTGAAGTCTTGGAATCATTGGAAGGAGTTCTTATTTCCCCGCTCTGCCACAGCTACATTGTTGGGCAAATAAAACCAGCTCCTAATGAAGGAGAGCATAAATAAACATGATGCTGTGTGGAAGGAGAGCTCAGGTTGGTCTGATGTATTGACTGCATGAAATGAGATCGGTGAATGAAGGCGTTTGCTCATCAGCGAATGTAATTCTGAAGGGACGACAGCCACGCTTAAGGATATCGGAGCTTGCATCACATAATAGGCAATAGGAACTGGTCTCGATGTGTATTAAGGTCTCCAGTCTCTCAATGACTTTCTCTCCCTGCTAGAGGGACATAGTTCTCTCATGTCTTTTCTCTCACTCTACAGCTTCTCCAAATACACACAGAGGGATCAAGGTTAGCAGAGAAAAGGGGAATGAAATCGATTGATTTTTTTTCTGTCCAAAGGCCTCTTTTGTGATGCTCAAGTTCCCTGGTTACGTTTTCTTCATCATGATCCCTGAAAAACAAACTTTAAAGCTTAAGGAATGGTTGCCTCATTGTAGATAAACACGGCCAACATATATTTCATATACAGTTAATAATAAGACAAATTTCAAATTAAACTTTTTCCAAACTTTTTGGATATTATTGGTAGAATGCGTACCTCTCCTTTACATACTGAATGTTGTTTTGATTACTATATCTTAATTCAGTAAAAATGTAGTGTTTTTTTAATAAAAATGGTTTGAAAACCGCTTTTAAATAATAAAAAATCTGTGCTCTGATGTTGCTTTTAAGGATTATTTTATTCAAATTCGTTTAGAATTCAGATTAAACATGTTTTATGTATGTTAATTACTAACTGGCAGATTTAGCAGAGCAAAACTGTATTTGAGAGAACAGATGAAACAAAGTTTTGCTTTTGCTATGGGATTTCTATGTATGTGTGCAAGAAATCATAGATCTGTTCAGCTTACTGAAATAAAATCTTGACAGACTCGTGGTGGTTTGTACATGCATCCTGCTAGGCATAAAATTGGAAGCGTAGTTAAAAGTGAGAGCTGAGAGTTTCTCTGTCATCATCTGTGGCAGCCGTCCTGCTTGTGTTTTCTCAGCTGAGTGGCAGTCGTGTTTAGTTTAAAGCGCTTCCTCGACCACATGTTTGTGCTTCGGAGTGTCGCCTTCTCTCCTCCAGCACTCATTCAGGACAGTGGTATTAAATAAAGCCTGCTCTTCTTTTTTTACATAATTGAATGGGCAGCAAACCCTCCCACCCTCTTAAATGTGTTTGCTTTCATTTGACTGAAACGCATATAGATGCTTCTGTAAACCCAAAAGCAACTGGACCTCGGTTACCTTGAGGATTGAATCCTTCTGTAATGATAAATATATGTGCTCCCATTTTCCCACTCAAAATATGGTCTCGACACTCATTTCTCCTCCCAGTCCACAAAAATGAAAATTTTCCTTCTAGGAAGCAGCCTTTGATGTGTGTAGTATTCTGTTTGATTTGCCCATTTTAAATTATGTGTGAATTATTTACACAAGCTGTTATGATGTCTCCAGCAACAGTGTGTATATTGTTCCAGTGAGTTGGACTTCACAGCATGCCTCTGAATCCTGACTTTGTTGCAAAGCAAGGTGCAGAATTGGCCAATGTCTCTTCCCTGGAAAAACGTATTGGTTACCTAACGCTACCTTGGTTCTCTCTAGAAGAGGGAACAAGTATTGTGTAAGTTAGCTTACGCTACAGGAAAGATTAATCTTTTCGAGATATTGAAGCCAAAAAAATTATCCTTAATTTTGTATTCATTGTCAATGCAGTGCAGCAGCTAGCAGACCTAGAGCAGGCTGTCTAGTGTGCTCATAGGCTGCCCTGCGGGAACTGCAGCAGCCTACCACTGAGCCTGACGTGACGTCACGTCCAATGAAGGGCACTTGCGCCTTCACAGCATCATAGCCCACAGCATCATAGCCCACCAGTATGGGATTAGCGTGGATTAGCGTATATAAGCAGGGCTCTGAGGCTGTGGTTTTCATCGACTGAAGCAAAATTCGCTCGTGGTGTGAGCACAGCAGGATACGCAATACTCGTTCCGTCTTCTAGAGACAACCGAGGTTACGTTAGGTAAAACATACATTCTCTTACTAGAGGTTCTCTTGTATTTTGTTAGCTAGCTTACGCTACGGGAACCCTTTGTCAACTTGCCCATTTATCACTTTAATGTGCGCGCCAAGCATCCACTCATGAGTCCCAGGGTTTCCGGGAAACCCACATACGTAGGGAAATAAGGCGGCCAGCAACGCGTGCCACTTGTACAAAAGTACTCATAGGGAATACAGAGCGGCGCCGCCGGTCTGTTTAAGTATATAGCACATACCCACTGGTGCAGCTCAACCAGAAGAGCTAAGACACATGGAGAGTAGCATGCGCACGATCATATCTAGAAAACTGGTTTTGAGTGACAGGTACTTTAACTCCATGGAATTTAGTGGTTCAAAGGGAAAAGCTTTCAGGGCCTTGAGGACCAATGTAAGATCCCACATAGGAACCGACGGGGCGCGGAGGGTTCATCCTTCTGGCTCCTTTAGCAGATGACAAGCTAATTTTTCCCTAGTGACCAGCCGCGCGTCGACTCTGCGAACACTGCAACGGCCGCCACATAGACTTGAAGCGTGGATGAAGACCTTCCCTTATCCAATAGCTCTTGTTGGAAACCGAGCAGCCGCGAGACCCCATATGTCTGAGGGTCCAGATTTTTGTCTGTGCACTATTTGGAGAGCACAGACCATTTAGGCGCGTGAAGCTTTCTTGCTAGAGTGAGCTCTGCATAAATGTGTACATCACTCCCTCTGGCAAGGCAACGGGTATCTGTTTATCAACCACGTGTGCAAAGACCAGCGCTCTGGATGGGGATGCCCGATTGAGCCGCCAGTTTGAGAGAGGAGATCTGCTCTCACTCCGAATTGGCCACGGGTCTGTTTGTGATAGCCACGTCAGCTTTGGGAACCAAGTCTGTTTCTCCCAAAGCGGGGCTATGAGGAGCATCGAGTTGCGCGTTTCCAAGACCCTCTTGATTACCTGTGGCAACAGAGATTGGAGGGAAGGCATACATTGGGTGGCTGGGCCAGATTTGGGCCAGCACGTCCTCGTTCTTCGAAAACAATGAGCAGTGAGCATTGTCTTTTGACGCAAAAAGGTTAACTTCCGCTTTGCCGAACAGGCGCCATAATTCCTGGACTTTTGGGGGTGCAGGGACCATTACCCTGGGGGAACGTCTGTACCTGCGTAATTTGTCTGGGCCGTCGTTAAGGTGGCCTGGCACATGCGCAGCTCCCAGCAAGCACAGGTGATGCTGAGACCACGTGAGTAGGTGTTCACAGAGTTAGATCACAAAGGGTTCCTGGATCTGGCACCGCCCTGACGGTTCATGTAGGACATCACTGACATGTTGTCTGAACGGACTAGAACATGGTAGTCCTGTAAGAATGGGAGGAAGCACTTCAGTGTGTTCTTGACTGCCATCATTTTCAGACAATTTATGTGAAGGAGCTTCTCCTGGTCTGACCACAGGCCAAAGGCTGGGCTGCCCTCGAAAAGAGCGCCCCAACCTGAGTTGGACGCATCTATCGAGATGACCTTCCGATATGAGACTACTCCCATCATCACACCCCGCTGATACCAGTCGGCCACTAAACAGGGCTGCAGAGCCATAATGCAGGTCTGAGTCACTCTGATTCGTTCGCAGCCAGAGGCCCAAGCTTGGCGAGACACTCAAGGGTTCAGCCAGCATTGAAGTGGGTGCATGCACAGTTACCCCAGCTGAAGCACTGCCGCAGCTTGGGCCAGCATCCTCTGGAATGTCTTCAGAGGGATACTGCTGCCCTTCTGAAAAACGTGGCTAGATGTCGAACATGGTGCAGTGATAAATGAGCCGTCATGGCCACAGAGTCCAGTTCTATTGCTAAAAAGGAAATTGACTGACTGGGCAGTAATGAGCTCTTGGTCCAGTTGTCCGTGAGCCAACCTCTGTGCCAAAATCAGCCAGTTGTCCAGATAGTTCATGATTCGCAAACCCTGATTTCTCAAGGGGGCGAGAGCCGCTAGCCGCCTAACGGCAGGACGGTGTATTGATATACCTGACTGTCAAAGGCGAGTCTCAAGAATGGCCTGTGGCGGGGTATTATCTGAATCTGAAAATCAGATCAGGCATCTTTCAGATTGAAAGAAATAAACCAGTCCCTCGGGCGAATGTGCGTGAGGATTTTCCTGATTGTAAGCATTTTGAACGGTCTTTTCCTAAGCACTTTGTTCAAATGTCTCATATCAAAGATGGGTCTAAGGGGTTCCGTTCTTCTTGGGTACGAGAAAATAACATCTGTAATAGCCAGACTCACTCAGAGAAGGCGGTACCAGTTCCATGGCCCCTTTGCGCAGCAGCTTCGCTATTTCTGCGCGGAGTAGATGTGCTACTTCCGTATTTACTGTTGTTGCGGTCCGTGCTTGAAAGAACGGGGAAGGCGAGCGAACTGTACTTGAAGGCGAGCCCTACTTTATTGTGCTAGGCACCCATTCTGAAACCTCTAGGAAGGCTTTCCATGCTTTTATATGTGCAGCAAGAGGGCGAATGGTCTCCGTGTTCTGATCGCCGCACTTTGTGGGCTTGAGAAACTGAACCGGAGGAGTAGGTGCTTCAAAGCGGCGGCTCGCTGACAGCCGTGACAGGCTGATATGCATGTGGCGTCCCGTTTGCCGTGAATGGGAAGCTCAATTTTATAACTTTGTGATGAGCGAGCAGAGCTTTGGGCGAAGTGTCTATTAGTAAGTGTGAGCGCTTTTGCGCAGGCACGAGACTTACATATAAATTTGTAAGACTTTTCTTACATTTAGAGGGTGGGCTCTGTGAGTGACACGGGGAGTGTTGTGCTTGTGTGTAGGAGTGAGCATTTTCTTTACACTTAAAACACAATCGGTGTGAGCCGAACAACCAGATATTATACTTTTTTGAGATTTCTCTGGGTAGCCGTGAAAACGGCATTTGTGTGCAGACAAGAGGGTTGTGTGTTACCAGCTCGTTGGCTGATAAATGAACCACTGCAGTTGCCTGTGTGAAGGGAACTGACAGTGAAATGAGCTTTGGCGATCCGGTCACAGCGGGACACAACTTTTCCTCGTTGACTCGTCTTTTCCTTTTTCCTACTGCCACTAGGAGGACTTTGCATGCTCGGGCTCCAGCGCGATCTTTTGCCGAGGTCCTCTGGGTGGTGGTGGTCTGTGACGGCTGTCCGAGCGCGACCTAGGGCGGCCGCACTGACATTGCTGCAAAGGCTGGTTAGGCTGTGTTAGACGCTGAGTAGTGGCTCATGCAGGCGGCTGGTCACGTGAGCGGTCTGTCGAGGAACTTGAGCGTCGGAGGCAGGAAAAGATTCATGGCCTGCGTGGTCTTTTGTACCTCAGAGAAATGGTTGACGATCTCGCTCACCATTGGGCCAAAGAGACAAAAGTAGGGGAAAGTGGCGCGTTGAGGAAGGTGGCATGCTCAGATTCCCTCATGCCGGTAAGCGTCAACCAGAGGTGCCTCTCTGTGACAGTTAACGTGGCCATAGACCTACCGATGGCTTGAGCTGCAATCTAACGCAGACTGAGATCCGTCACGCTTCTCAAGTCTGTGATGGCAGCTGGATCCCGGCCCTTCTCGTCCCATTCACGGAGGAGGTCGGCTTACAGAATCTAAAATACAGCCATTGAATGCAAGGCGGAGAACTGAGAGGAGCCTCGAGGAGAACGATGCATTCCACGAGCCAGTTCCGGGTGGAGTTCAGGCAGAAACGGGGAGGCCCTGGCTGCGGCGCTCTGACGGCGGCCAGCCGTCGAATCTGTTCGGCGTGGGCTCCTTTGGCGGTGACCACTCGAGCCCGAGTCAGTCAAAAGCCTGAGACGGGAGGCGGCATCAGCCGTTATCATTATAGTTGTGCTGTGAACTTTGCTATTCTTTTATATTTACAATAATTTTTAGAACTATATCTTATATCTATATAGTAGCAAGCAATAGGAAATATTTAAGGGACTGCAGTTTTAAGCAAATTTGTGACATTGCTCTTTGGCTTTTGATATTCCTGAATCAGGACCATTAGGATGCATACCAACTTGTGGAGATCATGCAGCTTAATGCTGCTGTCACTAAAGCAAAAGCATAAAAAACATTTTTTTATTTTATTTACTTTACTCAAATAGTTTTGCTGTTTATGAAATTTATAAACAACATTTTAAATTTAAATAAGCATTTTAGTTGTTGTCTTAGATTATTAGACCTGACTGTATATACTTAACATACAGATGCTTTAGCAGAACATATTGTAAACTTATTATTAGATTTGAATAAACACACGTCCCTTGTTTAAAGTGACAATGTTGTTAAGTGTTGCATATTTATCAGTACCATTTACATGATATTCTCTTCCAATTTGAGCTCAAAGAACAGGTCCATTAGTCGTTATGAATAAACCAAACACTTGACTTGACCTGTACTTTAGACCTCTGAGTATCACTGTTTCTTAGCACCTGCGTGAATTCTACAGCAGAAGATTTTTTTCCCCAAAAGACATATTGCCAGATGGTTGTACTTTTAATACATGCATTGTTTACAGCAGCAATTTGTTGTTTTGTTATTTAAAACAATTAAAGTTGGCAATTCACTAGCGCAGTGTCACAACTAGAAGAGTATAGTGACACTTGAGAATCTCAGATCGGTCAGCATCATGTCTCGTAACGCTTCCATGTGGATGTTTAGTGTGAGAGTGAGAAAAAAACAAGAGTATCTGAGGGCGGCGGAGACATAGTCAGATGAAATAATCATAGCCGTACGACACTGTGAGTGTGAAGTGGGAGGAAAGAGCCTGTCACCTCCTGCTGCTAGGCCTTTAATATTCACACAACCCCACCCGTCACATCCTCCCTTTAGGTGGGAGAGAGAGAACCGCAGCAGAGAAGAGTGTTGCTTCTTTAGAAAAAAAGTCCCAAAAAAACAGATTTAATATTTGATATAAATATTTAACATCTATATACCCTATGAATAGGAATAAAAAATAGCCTAAAAAAACTGGAATTGAATGGTTACATGATTCTTTACATTTACTAATGCGCTCTCTCTCTCTCTCTCTCTCTCTCTCTCTCTTTTTTACTATATATATATATATATATATATATATATATATATACACACACACATATATATATATATACATATTTTTCCATTATTATTTATGTGGTGAAATACCATGCGTAGGCTATGTGTGACTGTTCCGTATCCCTTAAATGACCATCTTGTTTGAACTTGCTGCTTGCTAGCAACTTCTTTCTTCACAGAAGCTTTGCGTTTTAAGAGCTAATAAAATATTTCGACCCAGATCACTATTTTGTGACTAATTATTTACTTATGTGGCCGTGTAATAAGTGGGATAATGTACATCCAGCCAGTTGTTATCGCAGAATAAACTCCTGTAGAGTCTCTTTTAATATGACTTTTACCTCAATAAACTAGCAAGGTAGTTGCTACATTTTGGTATTGGATTAGGGGATGTAGAATATGGTCATGTAGAATAAGGCATTAATATGTGCTTTATAAGTACTAATAAACAGCCAATATCCTAGTAATATGCTAATAATCAAATACGTAATAGTGAGAATTGGACCCTATTATAATTAACAATTATTAACTGTTATTAGTATTAACTATTATTACTCTCAACACATTTTATATAATATTCCCCTTATAGTTATTAAAGTCTGAAATCAAACAAAAAATTAATTGGCCATTTGTTAATGTTTTGATATCAGACTGTTCCCATGAGCACACAATAAGCTCTGTAATAAAAACTCTAATTATCTAACTGCATAAAATACTATGGGGGAAGGTCTCCTCTCCTCTCTTTTGTTGCTTGTCCTTTGTTCTATGCTACTAAAATCCCAAGATAAAATAAAGCACATTAACTGGAATATAAATGAGTGTTAAACTCAAAAGCTGCTACATTAGTATTACACCACCCAAAATTCAATGTTTTATTCTCTGCATAACTTACTCTATAAATATGAGCTTCGTATTCTGCGGCAATGTATGGAGACACCACTAGACATGAGTAATTTAGGAAGTATTCAGTTTGCCCTTGATAAATGATGACATGCTCTTCCTGATGGGGTCCGCCCTCCCACAATTTAGTAAATAAATTCCATTGTAATGTTTAAGCATTCCAGCCCCTTCTTTTAAGTAAAATCTAAACTTCTCCATTAGGAGCAAAATCTGTGAGCCTTTGAAGATAATTAGCAAATACGGTGGAATGTCTGCGATGCTTGGCAGGTGCGTTTGATCAGTTCCATCAGGCGAAATGAGTGCTGACAGGGGTGGGGTGATGGGGGAGGGGTGGAGAGGTTACAGGAAGAAGGGGAGAGGTACACGCTTTTCACTTAACACCAGCAGGAAAAATAAAGAGCTTTTGACAATGTTTGGATTGACATGACTTTGCTTTCTATCCTGGGTGTTCGTGTATAAACGTCTTTATGAATAGAAGTCATGTCATTTATATACATAATAATAATAACTTTTTATATATAGACACGAGTTTGTTATATTATTAAAAGTTTGGAGACGGTAAGTTTATTCCTGTTGGCAAAGTTATCAAAATGTTTAGCAGCCATTACTCCAGTCTTTAGTGTCACGTGATCCTTCAGAAAACATTGGTGCTTAGGAGGAAACATTTCTTATTATTATCAATGTTGAAAACAGTTTAGCTGCTTATAAATGTCTTTACTGTCACTTTTTATCAATTTAATGCATTAATTGTATAAAAATGGCGTGACATAACAGTAAATATGTGGTTTTGGGCAAATATAGTTTTAGATTTACCCCCAAAAAGTCTATCCATCTTCTTTCGAAACATTTCCTCAAATAAACATTATAAAGTGATTTTTGTTATACTTTGAGGCAAATCCTTATGAAAGTCATTAAAATATTCTCTTTAATTGTGATGGTCATTACCACTGCGCTGTTTACCCTCTGTAAGTATGCATTTGATCTATATGTTGTCCTGATTTAAAACACAACAACAGTTTGATATTTTACAACCATTAGAGGATCAGTGAGGTGTGATTTCGCCCAATAGTTAGCAATAGATTGAATAGTTGTGCTTTATTTTTCAGCAGTGACACAGATTCACAATGAAGCCCAATTAAATGAGTTACAATGTAGAGCTCATCTGAAGATGCCAAGAGCATAGTTAATATATAAATGCTAATATTTGAAAGTCAAATTAATGTTAAAAGGGCCCGTAATAACTGTTAATTAACTCTTGTTTTCTTTCTCACACACCCTTCAACAAAGTTGAACCGACTGAAAGATTCACAAGGCTTCTCTTTAACATTTCGGACCACAAAGCTAAATTTCAAAGCATCAGGCTCTGCCTTTGAAGTGGGGTATTCTCTGTAGATTAGATATTATTTTAAGATCCCTTTGTTTAAAAATTCATTTTTATTATCCCTGCATGAAATGCAGGGGCAATTCCCTACATAGCCGACCATCAGTGCAATTAACATCTTCGATCGAGACTGCATTCCTGATAATTAATACAGACTTTGGGGCTCCCTTGTGATCGCTAGCAGGGGTTTGATTCTTCTGCAGAATAAGATTCATCCTAATGAAAATGGAATGTGAAACTTTAATGAACATGACTGCCATGTCATAATAATAAAGACTTTGAAACAACACCGGCCTTTCCACGCTGGCTGTCTGAACCCTTGTAGCTACATCGTGCCAATTAAGAGTGATGATAAAAATTAGCACTTGTGGGTGTTCGGCAAACACGCGGCCCATGCGAGGCTGTAAACAACTGTTTTGCAGGAGATTGTCATTACCGCCATCTGCGTGATGACGGTGGCTGTCTGGGTTTTTTTGTTTGTTTAGTTATGTTTGATCCATCAAGCTCTTCTTGTTTTAATTAATGTTGTATTAATATCTACACTATATGCCTCTTTGCACTTGAGGATTGGAATCATTAGAGAAACACATTTGCTCTTTTGAGATCAAGAATGGCAGAATTTCGAACATGGCAGAAACATTTTGTGCGCTTGATGGATGTGAAGTTTTCACAACTTTGAAATTACGTTTGCACTTCAACATACCGTGTTCCTGAAGTCCTTGGCAGAATGCATATCGGAATGTGACACGATGGTGCTTGTTTTATTGATCTTGCTGCAATGTCTTCTTTTTAGCACAACACAACAGTCCCACACTTTTGGACCTTGTCAGCTTTTGTGCTTTTGGCTTGGAGCTAAAAACAAGGGAAGTGTTTTAGAGGCAGCCATTTAAAGCTCTGTCTCTGTGTGTAAATGCAGGGTAAGCCCACCCATGGGAGTCCTCTAAGTGTTTTAAGAACATCCTTGAACATGGAGCTGTGTTTGATGAAGAAACAGAAGATCCCAGAGCATGAACAAATCAACCGTTCCCAGAGGAGAACATCTCAGCTGTCTACAAAACACTGGTCCTGAGACAGTTGGAGCTGAATTGCGCTGGAGTCTTTTACAGCTGCCAGAAAAACTCCTCAAACTGTTTCATGATCAGTCAGATGTGTATGGTGATTCCACTGTCCCAGGCTAGGGGTAAAGTCAGATCTTTCAGCAAGGGAGAGCCACAGACACAACTGAATATTCATCTGCACATCACTCAGATAAAAAGGTCCTACCAGGCCCCAGAGGGTTTTTTTTTTCCAGAATTTTTGTTTAAAGCATCGCTCTGCAGAGAAGATGATTCTGTCTACATAAGGACTTAATGATCCAACGAGGATGATCGATTGCAGCTGAAAGAAAAAAACCTTACAACCGTATAGCTGTCTCATCAGCTATAATATTGGTTTACATTTACCATAGAGAATATCCTGTTCTGTCAAAAATAATTGGTTATTTTCACCACAAATAAGCAATTCCACATGAGCCAAACAATGTGACGTCAAGTGCAATGACTAAGAGTGATTTTACACAGGTTAATAAATATGAAGTTCCGCCATCTAAAATGGTTTCACTGTTGAATTAAAATCAGAATCAACACAAATTGGTTTTACTGTGGAGACACAGTTGTGTTGTTTTGTTCCTGGATGAATCAGGCTGCGTCGAAATCCTGGATGAATCGGGCTGCGTCCGAAATCACATACTTCCCTGCTATATGTAGGAGAAAATGAACAGTTCACAGTACTACATAAAAGAGTAGGCACTTCTGATACTTGCAGTGAGATTCACAACGTGGCGAATGTGTACGGCCAGATTACATTCATACTACACACACTCATACAAATAAAGAACATACTTTAGCTCTACATAGGAAGTACATATTCAAAATAAGTACCTACTCAAAACAGTATGCGACTTCAGATGCAGCCTCCATGTTTTTGAACAAATAACAGGAGCCATTGTCTGCCTATTAAAATTATTCATGTAACCTGCAGAAGAATGATTGAAAAATCCCAAAGATACTAAATTATAATGGTGTGTGTGTGTGTGTGTGTGTATGTATGTATATATATATACTATAAAATACTAGTTATCCTAGTATTTTATACACATGTATAATTCTACACATGATCAGATGCCATCATAAAATTCACATAATGAAATAATATTAAACAATTTGTTTGTTCATTCATAGGGTTGGGTATCGTTTGAATTTCAACGATTCTGATTCCGATTCCTTGTTTTCAATTCCAGTTCCTAACGATTCTGATTCCGATTCTTTTAAGAGGCAGGGTCCAAAAAAGTTTAGCTAACCTTGCTAACCAACGGTCTTTCTGAAGGAGATACTCCTTCTGTCACAAATTCTCCTTTAGTCACAAATTGTGCATTTTGCCGAGATTTCGTTATTTTTAGAAAAGTGAAGCCACACTTTGGACCGTCGACGTAAGCTACTCATGTTCGACTCGCTGGTTATGCCAACACTTCCGGTAGACGCTTCTTCGTTGGTGTTGTTCAGCGGTTTCTTCTTCTGGTCAGCGGACTGTGAATATTGAAACTAGGAATCGAAATTTTAACTTTTGAACAATTCCGGGAAAAACTAAAAGTTAGTCCCGTGCTTTCAATCGAGATTCTATTTCTATACCCAACCATATTCATTCATTATGTACTGGATACTCGATTTCGATACCCAACCCTATTCATTCATTATGTACTGGATATTTTTAATTCTCATACCCAACCCTATTCATTCATTATGAAAGTCAATTTATGGTAAAGAGCATGGCGACCTACTGTATGTACACTATACTATAGTTTTAGTGTAGTGAATGGAATAGTGTGTGCATGGAAAATATGCCACAAGTCAAACGTGCAGGCCAATTAAGGGGTTTTGAATGGTCTTAATTGCAATAAGATGACAAAACAGTTCACAGATACAGGTTACGTAATTTGAGTGTCATTTTAGTCAAGTAATAGTCAATATACAGTAAGTGGATTTTTATTTTTAAACATTTGTTGCCGGTAAATGAAGAACCAGAAGTCTTTTGATAAAAGCTCTCCATGGACTCTGCTGTTAGAAATAACTAGATCATGTTGAGATCTAGATGTTGCTGTTTTATCGGATCAGAATTATAATGTGAACATGTTATTTGCCTGTGGTTCCACATAAATGCTGATCTGGAAATATAACCTGGGGATTTTTTATTTTTTT
The DNA here is from genome assembly GCA_030378365.1 of Hybognathus amarus. Lineage (NCBI taxonomy): Eukaryota > Metazoa > Chordata > Actinopteri > Cypriniformes > Leuciscidae > Hybognathus > Hybognathus amarus. Next base: position 41,407 of record JAQIUQ010005026.1, on the reverse strand, counting down.
TATTTCTTTCACTCCATGGAAACTACCTCTTTAATACAAAAATCCTGCAGTAGCAATAGCTCATTCAGTCAGAAACAGATCCTTATGCTGAATTAATAAAAGATGGCAAAAAGTTATATCAGGAGTTAATTCCACTCCGCTCAATTATACAAAGGCCCACGTATTGGAAAGTTTGAGCTGAGGACGATTCTAATAAATCTGCGCTTTAACACAGGGCATTTAATATCAGCGCTGCTTAATGGGATCTTGGTGTTGAATTATCCATGGGCCTCTGTGATTCTAGAAGGACCATCAAACCCCTGAACTTGAGAGCTCTGTCTTGTAATTGAATAATACATTACATGTGGCAATTATTTTGGTTAGAGCTAGATGGAGAAATCAATAACCAGGGGGATCAGATCAGTGGCTGCTGTGCTCTTGTCTTTCCCCCTTGTGGCCAATTACATCATCACAGCCCTAAACACCTGCGCTGTGTCCGTGTGTGCGACGGCCAGATTCAGAGGAATGTCAAATGTTCTACTCAAACACTGTAGGATAAAGAAGCAAACAGGTGCATAAGACTAGGACTTTTTAAAAGTAGATGCATTTTCTGTTTTGTTTAGTTTTTAGCGCAGATTGCATGTAAGAGTAGGCAGGTAACATAACCGATAGAGACATCAGACAAATGCAGGGTGAACTGGGAGTTGTGTATATTTTTTGAGATAATAGATGCTAGTTGCAAGGACCAACCTAGAGTGATAAATTATGCAAGTGTGTTTAGCTCCAGGTAGTATTTCCACTACATCCAGCTATTTGATTAAGTGGGATTAAGAAGGTCTTGTATAATGAACTACTGCCTTTATGTACACGGGCCTGGCTATATAAACAACACATCAGTCAAGTATCACTCAGTACAGTGGGAAAGATTCTGTCCAGCCAGACAAACAAATGCAATTTATGGTTGTCTAGAATATTCACAGCCTTTAAAAAAGTGGATGTCAGGTCTCATTAAATGTAGGCGCAGCTTGTGGCTGAAGAGAACACTGGCTACATCAAAGGCTCTATTACATGAATACTAATAACGGTTCTGGCTGTACTCAGGCTTGGCACTGCTTTCTGCCTGTTCATATTTTGCTGTGATGTTTAGTAATGTGTAGCGTTAGCATTAGGTTGACCACTAGGTGTTTGATTTTACTGCACTAATTTGACCATGTTTGTTGGTCTTGCTCCTTAACAGAAATCATTTCCATAAAGGATGAAACAAGTCCAGATTGATGGCAATATCATCAACTGGAAAACATATTTTTTACTCTAGAATTAGACTATAGAATACAGAGCCCTGTGCATGGCATGTGAAAGTAAAACGTCCTGGTTCCCTGAAGGAGGGAACGGAGGACGTAGTCGATGGTCGACTGAATGGGGATCACGTCAGAGAGCCTACTGTTCTTCAGGTACTATTGAACGAGCCAATGTAATTGGCATCACACAATCCGCCCCGCGCACGGGTATAAGTACGGAAGTCGATGCACGCAGTGGTGACCTCCTCAGGTGACCTCCTATATTATAAATATACAACCAAGCAAAGAAAAATGCTTGTAATTGACTGTAACATTGACTTACCTGTCGAGAGAAAGCAGGCTTTTAAACCCGGACACATGCAGCCGACGGTCGGCTGTCTGGCAGATTTTGTGCGTCGGCCAACTAAGTTTCCTCGGTGTGATGCACATGGTTCCTGCCTTGGCTAAAAATAGTCCTCGTTGGCTCTGTGTTTAGCCCAATTCGATATGTTGAATCGACGTCGGGCCGTTGGGTAAAGAGAGAACTCTGATTGGCTGTTCAGCTTAGTGAAAGAGTCAGTGCACGAGAATAAAAGCAAAACAGCAAGCAAAGAAGTCTAAATGGTAAAGATAGAAGGCTGTTCTTATGTTACGCCTTCTTACCTGAGTGTTCCTTGGCGAATATTTTAATATTTACATGAGCGAGTGGAATAAAGAAAATGTTTAGCCAGATTGATATTCAAAACGGGGCAACGCGCTGCTTCTGTTTATGTTATGCGTATTCTGCAGCCGACAGCGTCCGAGTTTTCCTTTTTGAATGACAATATAGACGATATATCTGCAGAAATAGCAGCTGGCTCATTACACGCAGGCGCAGAACGCACATTATAGCTGACAGTCGCCTGAAGTTCTCTCGGTGTGTTCAAGTGCAGCTTTTTACCTCTGACGAGAGGCGACAACACAGTTGGCTTTCATCAGCGCTAGTCGTTAGCATCGGCTTGGTGTGTTCCGGGCTTTACTCCCGACAAGGGTGCGAACTACGGGGGAGCTAGGGGGAGCTCGGCTCCCCTTAATATGGCATGGGCTCCCCTTAAAACGTGATTCGTGAATTTTTGGGGGGTCTCAAAAAATATTGACTGTTTTATTTTGACGTGCAATTTCAGTTTTGTATAATGTGATCATCGTAGAGTATTATGTGTAAAATATCAAAAATATTTGTTCATGATGTCATTTAAACCTAATTCAGTTCAATAATGATAACTATATATGCTATTCTTGTCATGAGCATCAAGGTATGGTGGCGCTGCAGTGCAAATTCCAATCATGTTTAATACATGTTAACTCAAAGATTCGTAGAAAAAATATAAACGTTGGAGGCTATTGATCTGCGCAAAGTCCTTTATTCTGTGTTAAGGTAAGGCATGTTATTCCCAATTATGTGTTATGGCTGGGTTGTGATAGGTCTGCTTGACTCTCGATGTCTTAGGCCTAATTGAACGAAGGAATTGTGGTATTCTTCTGTAGCCGATGAGTAATTGAACCCTTGTTCAAGTGAACTCAAAGACAGACTATTTATAGAGTATTTGTGGATAGCTGTTTGACTTATTACTTTGTGTCAATACGGTGAATCCTGTATATAGTACTTGCATACACTTGTAGCTGTTATGTATCTTTGAAAGTCCTTGAAATGAATGGGTTTAATAGCGCCGCGCATTCCGCGTTTGTCCTGAAAGGCACTTAGTGTCCCACCACAGCTCACCCAAAGGACATTGCATAGTTCGAACACTGCTCCCGACATTACTCTTGTTTTGTACTGCCTCACGTTTCCTTTTTCGTTAAATTTGGGACTTTGGCGACGAGTATTCTTCTCCTGTGGCTTGGCATACGCATCCGCCATAGAAAATAAAATTGCAATTCAGCTTTTTAAAATTGCCCGGTTTAGATCGCCTATGGTTTAGAACAAGCGCCTCTCACTTCTCTGCTCATCCGCTTCTGCTGCTTTAGTCATGTGACACTGGCTCTGAACGAAACCGTGTTGTGGAAACGTGTTTGCCTAGTACTTTTTGATCCTCTCTGCTATTATAGTTTACAAATTACCTAAAAAGTTGCACAGAGTCCCTTTAAAAGACAGTATTTAAATGGATCACTTTAATAAAACCTCAAAGCTTTAGCCCTCTTTTTTCTTGTAATTGTATGAAAAAGAGCATGGAAAGATGCTCAGTTGTCTCCCTTTGTGTTCCATAAGAGAAAAAAAGTCATTACTGGAAAGAAAAAAAACATTAGGCCTATGAGTTTTCCATGATTTTTAAGCTAGTATTTAGAGCGCAGGTCTCAGTGGCCAACCCGGTACAAACAGCTACAGAAGAACACAAGAACAGAGACTCCATCCACGCTGCAGGACAGAGAAATATGCCCTGGACCAGAGTGTCAAACAGATGAGAGAAAAGGGCCTCATGAAATAAAGATCATTTTCTCAATCTCACCGAGCATGGCGCTGAAGTACAGAGAAGACCGAAAGAGAGAAAGTAAGTGGCACTGGGGTGAGTTTTACAGGAGGTTAAAACATCCACAGGCTACTCCAATGAAGACATGCTCTAAAGGAGCTCACATCAAAAGAGACCTGTGTGTTTTTCTCCTATTCTGTGTGGTGCCTTTCCATATTTTATGAACAAAGGTCTTTACAGGCCTGCTGTTCTCTCAAGATGATGTATGAGCACAAGTCTCTGTACAACTCTTCCTGAAATAAAATAAAAAATTAACCCTGTGTTTGTAGAATCCCAATTGTTTAAGCTGCGATGAGGGGAACTGTACTAACAAGTGGACATCTCTAGCCAGCCTGAAGGGCAAAAGAAGAAAGAGTGGACTCTGATCTGGCACTCCACATAAAAGACCCCAAATGACCTATAGTTTCAGGGCCTTTAAAGACACCGATGACAATCAAAAGGACAAATGTGACTGGCTGTGGCACGGGAGCAACACAGGCCCTGCAGTCCTGTGAAGTCTTTGACCTAAAGTTCAAAGCCCGCAATGGACCTTTGGACCTCCCTCTGAGAGCGCCAGACAAAGGCTTTGTTCATACTAAGCAAAAAACACCAGCATTGTTCCCTTTGAGCCAAGCAGCACCTGTAGAAAGTGGAGAAACCATGCTGACAGCGAGAAGAACAGGAGCACAAAGCGGCATTTCATCTGGTGGGATGTGAAATTACATTTCAGGGCTTCCTGACAGATGCATATTTTCTTCTTTTTCTGTAAATGGCTCTGAGAGAGCCCAGCGGTTGAGCGGTTGTTGCTCTCAAAGAGTGAGTGATGTGTTGTTTTTGTAAATGATGAGATGTATTTTCAGCAGTCTCTCTCTGCTCTTCATATACATTCAGGGTAATATATTCCCTTGAGTGTTAGTTTGACGGCATGAGATTAGAAAACATAAAAACATCAATTATCTTGAAAATCAAGATATTTGTCCACAGAAAGTTAAGTCATTGGTCTATTTTGACATCTATGGTGTTGGACATTAACTCTGAGATCTGTCAAAAGAATGTCTATTTCATCAAAATACATGTCAGAATAAAACCCATTAATAGTAGATCATCAAGTCCTAAGGAATGTCCTTGTTCCTATTCATAAACAAATTATATAATGTTAAAATTAAAGCTATTCCGTTAAAAGTCATATTCAACCCATATCTGAGCAACAAAAAATATGCAATTATAAATTTGATTACAAAAAAATGAATTATTAAAATGATTAACTCAAATAAAAATGTATTATGAAAAAAAAATTATATGTTAACCCATCGGTATGAGGGGATTTGGGGCTCTGGAGAAGTTTTGACTAGACTTGAAATTTCTGTTTGTTTCAGTTGCTTTAAAACATATTAATGGCTTATGTCAGATTCACTGTATTCAGCACAAACAGGGCTACAGAATTATGTGAGCAGCATGTATGTACATGTTTGTATTTATGAGAAAATTACGTTTATGCGTGATTAAAAAAAAACTAAATGTGAAGTCACTGAAATAAGATTAAATAACACATACATTGGTTCATAAGACTTTTCAGAGCTGCATCTTGTAGCCTAGAGTTTTTTTTCTTTGTTTTTTTTTTTTTTCAAAATGATGTAAATAATTGTCCTGAGCAATCATTATACAACAATATAGCCATTTAACCTTTGTAACACACTTTTAGTGGCTGTATGTGAGGAGGCGTGACACATTATTAATAATGCAGTGATTTACACCTGAAGAGACAAAGACCCTCCTCTGGGAAAATCAATGAGGAATGTGACAGAGGGAACTACAGAGAATGAGTGTGAGGAGACTTAATGATTTATTGTATTGTTTGTAGTTTATTCACAAAATCAAGTTTAAGTTAAAAGTAGTAATATGACTATAAAACAGTAATAATACACAAATAGTAATAATACACTTCCTTTACATAAAAACTTTACTTTAAAACCTTTAGACCCACACTACCGCTGAAAAGTTTTAGGTCTGTACGTCAAAAAAAGAACGAAAAAAAGTCTCTTCTGCTCACCTAAGGCTGCATTTATTTACAAAAGACAGTTCAAAAGAAACATTCGGGCCAATAGTGCAAACAGAGAGTGCACAATGAAATAGAATAATTAAAATGATCAGTGCACACAAAGAGAGACGAGAATCTTACTGAAGATGGATGGTTTGTATGAGCCCACTCATCCACCTATGTGTATAGCCTACTCGCTCACATAACTGGTAATATTGCACAAAAGCTTTGTAAACATTGAAGTGAACAGTTCACCGCACACAAGAATACAGTTACATGTCTTTGTGCCATTTTTGAAATCAGTTCCTGTCAGTGGCGGAGTGGCAATCGGGAGAGTTCGGAAGTTTTCCCGGTGGGCCGGTAGTGTTTCGAGGCCGCGAGGGCCGGTCTTATAAAATGTATTTATTGGAAGTTTGGCATGTGCACTTGGGGTCCAAGCTAGGGGAAGAAAACATTTTTTTTTTTACATTTTCTATAACAGAGCATACATTTGCACTAAGTGCCTGTCTTTACAGCAAAAAGACGCCCGTCATGAAACAGCTTCAGTGGCGTAGGTCGTAGGACATGAAGTGCTTGAAAGCAGCTTTCTGATCCGCTGAACGGAGTTCGGATCCGCGCCTTTGCGGATTCGAAATAAATACATTTTAAAGGCGGCCTTCGAACTGTTTGTGCTGCCGAATTACTTTGCTCACACGATTATGGTCATCTGGTGTTTTCTCCTATAAATAAAAGCTCAAGGGTTTATTTCTTGCAAGTAAAGAAATTAGGTCAAAAGTATTTTAATGTTCCTATATTATAGTGTAATGTAGGTTAAAATATACTTTTGAAATACTCATTTTCATTTACATAGTACATTTATAGGCTAAATGGATTTTACAGTACGATCATAGGAATAATTATTAAATAATTATTACATTATTATTATAATTGTTTGGCATCCTAAAACACCATTGATAATGTAATGCAGACTGAGACTCTCATAACTAAAAAGATGTTTGAGCCCTCTTTATTGTCCTGGTACAAATTAATGCTTTTTCTTTGTTCAACGAGCAGTTTGTGGGTTGAAGCCCTTATTTTTTTATCTTTTAGAGAGCACGAGATTGATGCATTTAACCTGAAAATGTCCAAAATTTTCTTGCGGGGAGCATGCCCCCAACGCCCCTAGAGGCACAAAGTCCACCCAACATAAGTTTTAGACATTCCTATGGCAAAGAATGACCATTTATGAACTGTACTCCAGCATAGTACAACAAAGTTTCTTTTAAATCAGTAAAACTGTAAATGCTATCGGCTATTAAAATCGTGCCGCGAAACGAGGGCCAGTGGTCTTACGAAATTTCCCGGTAGATTTTTTGGTCCCACTCCGCCCCTGGTTCCTGTTCAACTGAAGACACAAGTGAAACATTGCATGCCTGGCATTTCCGAGGTGTCTTGCCTTTTACCAAGCTGTACTTACTTAGGATTAGGAACTTAGTTATAGGAAATATTCATAATCAATAATAACTTATGATTAATTATGAATATTTGGGCCAGCTAATTGGATTAACTTGACATGGCTAAATTAATATTACAATCAATTAATCAATTCGTCCAACGATCTCTTTTGATTATAAATTTATTCTAAGGGGATCTTCCACGGCCACAGAAGAATAATTATTTCTTAGGATGTACAGTCCTTTAAACATGTAGCAAGATCAAGATCGTAAAAGAAACTTTGTTTGCAAGCAGTGAATCAGAACCAAATACATAAAGTGCCCAAGTTTTATTAACTTTATCATAAACATGAATACACTAGACAAACATACATACATGTGTAGGAAAACAGAGTGAGAGATGGAATGATGTAACAATGGAGAAGATCCATCTAACTATGAGAAGAACCATTAGCAGCTGGATGAAATACTAAGAGAGGGAGGTCACATGTGGACTGTCTCTTATAAAGCCTGAGAAAGATCCAACTCCTAAGGGTTGACTGGATCAATAAGCATGGTGAAATGTCAGAGTGGAAGGTTGCTCTAGTTAATTTACGAGTCTTTGTCCCAAGCGTGGTTATACCTTCATTAATGCTCAGATAGATATAACACATCCACACTGCATTCTAGAAAAAGGTGATGGACATCAAAGTGTGAGTCATTAAATGAGGATTAATTATGTACGAAGCATGATACAGGTGAGGTTAAATTGATTGTTAGTTGGTTGTATACCAAGGTACATACCATAATATATACATAATAGCACACAAGACAGTAAATCATTTACACAATGCTATGGCATGTTCATTTATAGATCAGTTAGTCTATGATTAATGCAGCAAAGTCTGTATTAAAGATTGTTTCTGTCTTCCCATTGTCTCTCTCTTTCACATGCGCTCTCTTCCAAAGGAATGTGGTCGTAAAACCTCCTTATCAGCCCTGACACTGTTTCAGTCCTGATGTTTGTTTCCTTTGGGATGTTAGTTTTGGAGTTTTATAAACCTTTGTATATAATGAATAATTAGTGTGTGTATCTTTTGGGTCCAGACCCTACACAAAGCACAGCTCTTGCGGCTAACTGTGGAAATATCCTTTGCATCTGGAGGTTAGCTCAGCTCCTGGAATGGGTATATGGTCACTACTGCATTGATTTGGTGCAACTTTCTGTGACACACCCAGAGCTCTGCAATAAGCTTTTCCAACTCTTTATGGGTCATGTTACCACATAGCTCTTTGTGGATAAGGAAAGCCATTGGCCGCAGCAATGTCCAAGAAGTGTAGCAAACTCTTTCTGTACCACTTCATGGTTTTGTGCTGTGCAGAGAAGTACTGTAACAGCTGATCAGACAGGTCAATGCATATGTATTTGTTGTAGTCACAGGTGCACCTTCATGTCTCTGTATCTTCACCCTCCTCTGCACCGTCTCACCAGTAGAAGTGGGAATGAATGGTGGAGACAGACAGATACCTTTCGTGTGTCCATCCACTTCACAAATACAAGAGGTCCATCACGAATCCACCTGATGGATCACCTGGCAGATTTTTCCTGTTGTCCCTGTAATGCACCAAACTTCATCGCAAACAAGTCTTTTAGGAGCTTTGGGCTTGTGTGGAAATTGTCCATGTGCACATGGTGTCCAGAGCCTAAAACTTTACATTCCAAAAGAGATGTTACAGCATCACATGACAGTCCATGGCCTGTGGGAATGTTTTTCTTTCCTCTATACACAGAAAAGTCCACAGTGTATCCATTCGATGAGTCTGGAAGAACAAACAACTTGAAATCCCATCTGGTTGGTCTTGGCTTTCATGTACTGTCATACCCGTGTGTGCTTTGCATGCCACCATTCTTTCATCCACAGCTAGTTTCAAGTTTCTTTTAGGATGATAGATGGGTTTACAAGCATGCTGAATAGTGTCCATGAGAGGTTTGACCCTAAAAAAGACGGTCATGTTCAGGTATGCCCCTCTTCTGGTCATTTCTCCTTATCTGCATCTGGTGTGACCAAAGCATTCTCCTCTGAGGGCGTCATTTAGTGACGCTTTTGACAATGCGTATACATCCAACGCACATGTCACCCTTTAGTGTCAATATAACACGCTTTGGTTATGGGTAGGTTTAGGTCTGGGTTAGGGTTAGACCACTAGGAGGCGCCCTCTGGCCCATATATATCTGTGTCTCATATTGACGCTATTCCATGTGCGTTCGATGCATACGCATTGTCAAACACGTCAGATATTACGCCTTGGGGATGAGAACAGGCTGGGGTGATCTCATGTGCACATTCCAAGAAATGATGCGGTATCTGTCCCTGGACATAACTGTAGCTGGAAAGGGTACGGAGAAAACACTGCTTTCCCGTCAGTAGTATCTGATGAAGCTCATGAAAACTGATGTGCATATAATGGTAGACGTGTGCTGTATATGTGTATCAATGGGCCATTACCGGAGATAGTGCCAATGCACACCTAACACATTCGCCACTTAATCAACTGGGCATATTTATACATTTCACACTCCTTGTCCAAGCTCTTGTTCTTCTTCATACATACTGGCCTATTGTAATGGCCTTCCAGCATCAACTGTCAAACCTCCTGCAACTAATCCAGAATGCTGTTTGCAGTAACAACTACTGGCTCTGCACCCTGATACCTAAAACTCACTAAATTCAGATATGTGCCCTCCAGAAGCTTGCATTCTGAAAGTGAATGGCACCTTGTGGTGCCATACCAAAGAGGCACAAAATCACTTTCACAGGCCTTTACCTTGACTGTTCCATGCTGGTGAAATGACCTGCCTATCTCACCCCAAGCTGTTTCTAGCTCAACCCAAGCCATTTTCAAGAAAACAGAAGATGCATCTTTTTCGTCAACACTTGACCCGTTAATACTGAACACTTAGCTACTATTATATATTTCTATTTATAAAAAATAATAAGAATTGCTACGTGTACTGTGCTGGACTGACTGGGTCTAGTGACTGCACTTTTGTTGCCCCATTGTGGGTTTGATTGCTTCGATTTGCTCTCCTTGCATTAATCGCTTAAGATAAAAGCGTCTGCTAAATGATTAAATGTAAATATAAATAAAAGTAGTTAAAATTATACATAAAAAATAAATACGCATGTCAACAGGTGATCATCAAAAATTGTGAAAATGTTTATAAAATGATATAAATATTTATAGAATTGTATATTATAATAAAATACTTACAATTTTATATGGGCGTGCAATATCACGATTTTGACCACTACAGTACTGCAGCGCTAGAGTGTAATGCAGCCCTTTACAAATGCTTTTGCGGTAAAAGAAAAAACAGCGTGAATTATGACGGAGTGCAAACAAATCCGAAGTAGCAAGGTTTGGGAAAGTTTCACAAAACTTAAAACCAACAATGCTGTTGTGTGCAATATATGCAAGGCAGAACTTGCTTTTCACAGGAGCACAAGATGCATGTTGGAGCACTTAAAGAGGAAACATCACCGCAAAAGAAGAGCTGGTGAGAACTATGAGTGTTCTCCAGCTGGAGCTAACTAGCTAGCGGTAAACAATATACGGAATGCAATATCTACTAAAAATAGTAATAATATTATCAATAATAATATAATTACTGTGATTTTTATTTTGCATAGAATAAAGCTTGATCGAGCTTAGGAGTCAGAGCTGTTTTTATTATTGTAACACTATTAGGTATTATAGTCTTATCACTTGCCTGTATTTTGTTCCAAATACATGAAGACTTGTAAAAACAGTACATCTCCTCAAAAGGAGATGTTAGGAAGAATATCATGGCAGTTGCTTTTTCTTTTAAATACTGTACATTAAAAGGTGGAAGAGAACATCTCTGTCAGCTAAATTGTCATGTAAAAAAAGATTTTAATTTTAGATTGATTGTAATGACGACATCTCGTATCAGCAACCGTAAAGTCTGTTAGTTGCAATTCACAACATCACCACTAGTATGCCGCCAAAAATTACACACTGTGCCTTAAAACGTAATGTATTAAATATTTTAAACTAATATTAAAACCAAGAAATAGTTGAACTTCATGTGCATGATAGTTCTCTGTTGTTTGTATTCATGCACAGGTGTCCTGGCAAAACCAGTTGTTTAAACTCCATGCCTGCTGATCACATAGACCAATATTGTTCAAACCGGTGCCCACGGCCACCTTTTCCTTAAACGTTGATTGGAGCTACAGTTCTAAGAACAAGTAAAGCTTTGTGAGAGTGTATACAAGCCTACCTGTGTCTTTAGTGACTGGAGAGGAGTTGAGGTGGCTCTGGATGGCAGCCCCTGGTGTTAGTTATGTGTGTCAGAGGAGAGCGGCTCTCAGTGCTCTTCTTGCAGTTCTGCCCCTGTCTCTCCAGAGACAGTGGGGGTTTGATGTTAAAAGTGTGGCTGGAAGACAATACTGAGTACATGTGATCTTTTCGACTCTTTGGTCTTATCGGAGGCTGAGGGAAGGTGAGTCAGGCACGCCTCGCCACTAATGATCTTCCACAAAAGCTGCTGTAAAATGTTGGTAGGCTACTGAAACTTTTCCTTGAGCCCAAGAAGCATGATTTTCTCTGATCAATTTTAGCCTTATCTTTGAGAGCTTGTCCACTTGTATTAGTGATTAGTGAGCTATGTCAACATTAGCCTTTGCGCCTTGAAATCTCAACTCAGCCTTAACATATATCTGATTACAAGATGCTTTCTTCCACAGGCCGCTGGTCAAAGCAGCACAATCAACTCATTATCAATGATGCATGGGTCTAATAGACATAGGATTGTTACAAAAATTATGAACATTAGAAGACTTTCTTATGCTGCAGGTCCTCATTGTTTGCTGCAATTATGTCAGTCACAGAGTGAAACATATTGAACGTGCGTATCATAAGCCATGATCCTCTACAGACTATGTAGCACCTTATCATACAATAAGAACATACTGTTATAATATAGACAATGTTAATGTGGCGTTGTTTTTTTCTGCCTGAAGAAATGATCGACACAAAATATATGGAAATAAAATCAATTCACACAATTTACAGAATTACATATTTAAAAAATATGAAACGAAGCCCTGAAGGACAAATGGTTAAATCAAATGATAGATAAACAGTGGATATTTGTAGAAGTACCATCATTATACTATTTTTCTAATGCATGTTAAATAGTTTCAATGACTTGTTGCACTGTAAATCCCTTACTCTTTTTTTCACTCCATAATTATATCCAACAAATATTTAAAATATGACTCTATCTAACTGACCAAATAGCTGCTCTAATCAAATGGCTGGCTAAAAAATAACAGTTACTGTATATCCATTTGTCTTCATGGTGTTTTATAATTGTTTTTGTTTGTAAGGGATTGTAAATACTATGTATCCTATATTCAGTAGGTGTAATATGTAAAAAATAAAACATTTAAAAAAGTAGCTTTATTTGAGAGTACAAATGCTCAAGGAAAAGCTTCCAGCAGAGTGGAGAACAAATGTAATATAACTAAAACATTATTTTCTTTGCATAAAAATGAATCTTCACTGCCATCTAGAGGAAATATTTTGCATCACCTATAGGATAGTAAATATTAGGTATGTAGCAACTGTTATGGTTCTTTTATCACATAAAGATAGTATCATTTAGGCAAAATCAAAACTTCATAGACTTCATAGACTTCCATTTCTTACCACATGGCTTTGCTGGGACTGAAATTTAAATATGAAGCCAATAATGGCCAACTCATTCAGAAATATTATGATATAATTCTGTATCTTTTAAAAAGCAGTAAAAATCTACTAAAACAGCTCTTTTACTACCTTAAAATGTAACCCTTTTTGAGCACAAAACAGGAAAATAACATGCTTGAACTCAAATGCTTGTCTTTGCTAAACCCTTTGTAGAACTGTACGTGCATATTTGAGGTATTTTTCAGTTTCAAAATACAAATAGGTTAAAAAAATAAACAAGCTGAACTGTATTGGAAAATGTAAACATTTTTTATAACATTTATCTTTAAAATATTATTATCATAATAAAGATGCCTGTGACTATTCGAGGCCCAAATTACTCAAAATGAAATAATTAAATGAATAATGAAATTCAATAAAACTGCAATTAAATGTTCCAGTTTATTCTGAAAAATAAGTAAATAAATTAAATATATACTTATTTTGTAAAATTCCATGAAAACACAACATTTGTTTAAAATATTTCATCGATATCCATTTTCATACACTCTTACTGTTTAAATAAAATTTTTTTTTCATAATAAAATGTTCTTTTTTCAAAAAGCTGTTTTTCATAATAATATCCTGAATTTTAAGCAAAAATAACATTTTAAGTTTTGCTAACTTTATCTCCCTCCACTTTGTTAAATTGATCTTCAAATGCCTAAATAACACTGCTCCCCCACCCCTTTGCAAAACAATGACAAGAGTCAGCAAAGTGGTACCAGACCCATACTCGAGACAGCATTAAAAGGCAATTGTAGTATCCCTTTCCATAGAACATCTATCATTTGCCCAAACTGCATTTTCAGTAAAAGTGGTGAAATTATGGAATTCTGGTATACCAGGCCACTTGAAAATGTATTCATTACATTACATATAACATTACCCACCTTCTAAAAGCCTTATCTCTGATTGGCTGGAATTATGGCATATTGTTACGCTGGGTTGTGTTGAGCACGCGAGCCGTCTGCGCTTCGAGAGCGCGTTGGGCTAGTGTGAGAGGTGCAAGAAACTGAAACTTTGCACATGTGAAAGAGAACGTCTGTCTCATACAAATACTTATTTTAAATGCAAAATTGATTTTCGTTCGCTCAAAATATTTTCTTATCAGCGAGACGAACGTTTCTCTGCAAAACTCATTCACCCGCGTGCGAAATGCCCTTTTGCGCGCTAAAAATGTGATCTTGTGCGCGCAGAATTGTAACCGAAATCTAATCCCATATGAAGTAGGCTATATGCACGCTTGGATGTTCCACGCTTGGATGCAAATGCAGAATGTTTCTGCTTATTGTTGACTACACAATCTCATATTTCAAATAGCCTTAAAGGAGTAGTTCACTTTTGAAAAAACTTTTGCTGATAATTTACTCAAACCCCCCATGTCATCCAAGATATCCATGTCTTACCCCCGAAGCCCCCTAGCATTTAATGTCCCCCCCCCCCCATTCAGAATTTCTCCTACGCCCCTGCATACCGCCAAGCCATATTGTCAATTTTACGATAGTTGTCCTGACAGAAATGAGATAATAAATTATCTGTGTGGTATTTTGAACTGAAACTTCACAGAGACGTTCTAGGGACTCCTGAGAAACCGGAGAATTACATCTTGTGAAAAGGGGCATATATGCTATAGGCTACCCTTTAATGGACTACATTTAAGAATTTAACATCAAAGATTACATTCATATTTAATAAGGCTAAAAAAAAATCCTAGGTAAAAATAATGCTAAAAATATTTTGTTGCGCGAAACTGACGACATATTTTGATGTTTTATTCCCGCCCATGTAGAGATCGGTTATCCATTTTTCTTTTAAAGACAAAAACGCATAGACATATACACTAGACGTCACCTTGGCTACGGCAGTTCATTTGAAACGAATGCGTCAATAGAGCCGCTATCTTGGAACAGGGGAGCCCCTCCACTTTAGTGCATCAGCGTCAATGTTGACTCAGGTCTAACGGAAATAAAATCACCATAAATCATCATGAATGAGATTTATCTTGTTTTTTTGGTTTGTTCCAATGGTCAGACATGTATTTATCACTGATTCCAGAAAAAAAAATTATACATTCTTCCTAGTTCAGATTTCATCCGTGAACATCATACGCTGCACAAAAGTCCGCCACCATCAATTAATTCAAAGTAAAGGCAGAGATAGCAGCGTTACCTAGCTACTTCCTATGACAAGACCCCTGTTCCAAGATGGCGGCGGTTTTGATGCATGCTTAGAACCCCAGGGTGAGGTCTAGTGTATATGTCTATGACAGAAACGAGAAAACAAAGTATGTTGGCTGTAATATTATTTATAGGCATAATATTATTTAAAATAGTAGCCTAGTAGGCCTTGCCTACTAATTACTCACAATTGGCCAGTTGAAATAATAGGCTAATTAAATAAATGTTTAAACAAAACAAAATGCATCCGATAACTGACCTAACATGAAAATCCTTTCGATTGAAATCTATTTACACCTGACCTTGCCTAAATGTGCGTTTATTGTTCACTTGTTCATGCCACAGCTATAGTAAATTGATCTTTAGAAAGTTTCGAATATGAATAGGTCTAGATATTAGAAACCATCTGCTTGCAGCTATTTTCAGTACAGTTTGTTGGTTGCAAGAAATGGTTGATCCAGATTTAGCCACATGATGGCGGTGTTTTGTAAAAGTTGTAGAAGAAAATGTAATGAAAAATGTAGCGAAAAATTAAATCATCTGCAGAATGATTCGACTTTATCACGTATTTTTGGTCTCTCTAGGCCTACTCTTTCAGTGAAATGCTAAACAAAACAGAATCTCGTTGATTTAAAATATACCAGTGTAACATAATTATTACTCCTTACAAAACATTTTCTTGTCTACAGTTTAATTGTGCTACATCAGAAAGCAGTACATGGCAGGTCAAAGAAGGAAACAAAATTACATTTGTTTATTGATTTTCTTTCAGAAGTGTGAGTTTTCGGCACTATAGGCCGCAGTCGCAGGTGTGATGTGAAATAGACCCACAGTATGCAAACGTTTTGCATATCTGAAATATGTTAAGGTAACAGTGAAGTTACTTAATTTTACTAAATGTTGTAACATTCTGTTTAAATAATAGCATACAGCATTTTGTAACCTATCAGGTAGTCTTATTTTACTTTGACTATTATTTTCCATTTAGTTCATAACAGTACTTGTTGTAGACACAATGTCACTTCAGGTAGGCTATACATTCACAACTGAATCTACATTTACATTCCCTCCCATCAATGCATTACACTACAGGTGTTGTATTGTGTCTTTTCCTCCATTGTCAACCTAACAGCTGTTTAGGTTTCGTTGTTGTAGCTCTACCCTTCCATGACAACCTGAACAGTGCTTATGTTCAGGAAGAAATGGGTAAAAAACAACATCTGTCATCTAATGGATCCATTTTTTTTTGTGAAAACTTTCAGTCATTGATATTTGCTCTCCTATTTAATGCAGTGTGAATAATGTTCAGAGAAGCATAATGCTTTAAAAGATCATCATTATTGATCTGACAATGAAGACTTCTCTCTGTGCCTGCTTCCATATGGTCAGTCCACTTGGTCTTGCATGTGTCTCTAATGCAAGTGCACACTATTGATCTTGTGACGGATGTATGGCGTAAATGGCGACCAGGGAAGACGCTTATCAAATATATAGTGGAAACACTGGTGAGCTAATGGCTTGTCTTCAGGCTCATATCAGATAAAGTGCACTAGTGCCCACCGAGTGACTGCAGTTTCTGTACGTGTGAGAAAGTTGTGGATTAGCAATAATTATCTATAGTCGTTGGAAAAAGTATGTGAACCCTTTGGATTTACCTGGGTGGGGATAAAAATAGGGGTTCGGCACAATTCGATCTGGTCTCAGATAACAATGACATTTTAATCAATGATTTGATCCCATGTCTTTATTGGACACACCATGTAAACATTGACAGTGCAGAAACATGTTAATCACTTGGATATTGACAAACCTTGTGTCACGGAGTGTGTAGGTAAAAATATCACTCCCCAGATGTAGACTCTATATTTTGCTTTGTTTCGCTCGGACATTTAACGGCGTGTACATACACGCATGCACGTGCACGCAACAGCTCAAAATGTGCATAGATAACACACCACTTTACTTGAAAGTGGCATGTATGTTTACGCAAAAGTCATGATGTCATGTTGCCCTGGTGGGAAAGAAACGTAAATCCAAAAAACAGGGAAAAACGCACACACAAAAAACATGAGAAACATTCAATGTAGCCTCACTAGCATGGCGTAATCACATCTGCTGTGTCCTGAAATCACCATACTCACTATATAGTGGACTATACAGTGAGCTCGCCATTTTGTAGTGCTGTCCGAATGTATAGTGATGATTATTATACCCTATATAGTCCACTCAATGTATCCCAGAATGCATTTTGAAAAGTAGTGTACAACTGATGGTCACTAACCTAAGCCCTACATTCCATCATGCATTGCGCTGATCGTATAAAATAAGATATAATCATGTGTGGAGTAGCACATTATAACAAAAACGGCCAGAAATCACTTTTAGTTTTTCAATTTTGTAGAAATAAGCTCAATATGATGTAATGTATTTATTTTTAAAAATCAATTTAGCCCAGAGCCGGCTCGGCACCAGCTGACAGATGATGTAATCAACAGCGCTGATCGAGTAGTGTCCGAAAGTGGTGTTTCGGTGCTGGTGAGCTAGTGCGCTGCTCTCTACCCCCAACAAAGGGTAGGGAGTAGTGCTTTAAGTGGAGATTTTGAACACAGCAATCGTGTCTTCTGTCACAACACACAGGCCCACGAAGATGAATATTACAAGGCAGTCTAATAAATCCAAAGGTTGAAAGTAGCATAACACACATCCATACATAAACAAGATTCAACAACAATGAACAGAAACAAGGGAAGTTAAATACACATGCAAAGTGCAAACAAGTATGATTATACACACACACACAACTGAATGACAATATCAAATCTGTGACCATGACAACAAACAGAACAAGACAAGAAGAAACTGGTGCAAATGAAAACAAAGTCCAAACTGAGGTGACTGTGACACCTTGACAAACCAGGCCAATCAATGCAATTGATGCAATGCAAAAAGATTGAAGATAGTTGGTCAGAGCTGCATAGAAACAATCAAGAATTTCAGAACACATTGTGAACTTGCAAAATAAATCATTTTAGCACATTTAAAGTTCTCAAACAGGCACTTGAATGTTCCACAGCACAACTTGAAATCAAATTTGAGCTCATTAAACAACAACAAAATGGCTTCTTCAACAGATACTGTAAAAACACATCTTGAGCCCTGACCTCAAACATCACACCCAGTGCTAATTTAGAGACGGCATTACACACACATACATTTAACAATTACTAATTCCCCTGAACATTTTCTCACAGTTTTTGAGAGGATTTATCACTCTGGCCTGAGTGGTTTTACAGCAAGAACAGATCATTAATACTGGAATTTTGATAAGAGATTCAGATTTTGATTAGACGCTTTTTTGATTAGTACATTTTCGTCGTACATCTCCATGTAACCTCAATTTCACGGATTATTGATAATTGAATGCAAACTGTTTTTGAAGAGGAGGAAAGTGGGTGTCAGTTCAACGATTTCATGACAGTGTCAACCATGCGTAACTTAGGGGAAAGCAATGAAACCAGAAATATTGTGCAGATTGGCTCATGTAACCGAGTATTAATAAATTCAGCTTCCTTCGGTTTGTGCTCAGGATCTGTGGTCGGGATCTAAAACCTACTCATTTAATTTATATATAATTTATATATTAATTTATATATAAACAATATGAATGTAAGCCAGAGGAGAACTGGCCCCGACTGAGCCTGGGTTCTCCCAAGGTTTTTTTCTCCATCCAATCTGATGGAGTTTTGGTTCCTTGCCACTGTCGCCTTGCTTTGCCTTGCTTTTGGCTTGCTTAGTTGGGTTTATTTAACATTTAACAATATTATTGATCTGTGTTGTACTACTTTCATGTTATCACTGTGAAGCTGCTTTGATACAATCTGTATTGTGAAAAGCACTATATAAATAAATGTGACTTGACTTGACTTGACTTAATTTTTTAATTATCAAAGAGACAAAAAAAAGCATTCACCATTTGGTTCAACTCATCATCATAAATATCTTTATCAAAAATAATAATAATAATAAAAAACAACAACAATTAAGTAATTAATGGAAAAAAATAAATAGTAAATAGTGTTTTCTCTTCATACAACAAACATGTATCGTCACTGCACATGTGTGTAGATGTCAGGTAAGCATAGTTTACAACTGAGACAGATTATAAATATTGAAACATGCTATTAATTTGTATTGCTCTGATCGAGGTAGAATAGCATCTATGAGAAGGCAGACAACAATCCTTTGCCTGGTTTGGGGCCAAAATGCCCATTTCATCTTCCATAAACAGAGTCCACAAGAGAGTGATGTGGAAAGAATTGATTTTTTTTTCCTCTTTGGGCTTTTCTTGTTCCACTCAGGGTGAGAGGCTTAGTAAATATCATGTTTTCTATATTCTGCCATTGATCTCATTAGCGGATGTGCGTCACTTTGCCTTCAATCAAAGCAATTGCTTGTTACAGTAAAGCGCATTCCAGTAGTGACAACAAAGAGAACTGCCCCACACAGCTCTCTCTAATGAAAATTATTTAAAGGGGTGGTTTACTGCTTTTTTCTTTGCCTGATTGTTTTTATGGGGTGCAACATAACATGTATTCGTGGTTTTTTTCTTTTTTTTAAAAAGTCTTATTTTTCATAAATTTCACCTTTATTGTAAGCCGCTTTCTCCTCTGTCATTTGAACGAGCGGTTGACTTCCTGAGTCTATGAAACCACTCCCTCAGAAACAGGCAGTGGGCTCAGATTGGTTAGTTTGAGCCGGTGTGTTGTGATTGGCTAAACTGTAGTGCACGTTGTCTGGAAAATTCACGCCCATTACCTTTACGGGCGAAGTTGCATATGTTGTTCCTGTCAAATGTAAATAATGGTGTTGATACTGCAGTATCAGTATGAGCCAGAATCAGACCCAGGAAGCGGCGATGAAGAGAGGCAAGCAGAACCTCACCACACACGGCTCTTACAAAACGTTTCTGAATGGTAATTTGCCTATATTTTTTTTAACTTTATACACGTTTGTCTTACACAAAATAGCATCGAACTAACTGGCTACTATATACACAAACAGCGTTGGCATTGGTTTACGTTCTTGATCAAATCGAAAAATAACGTCATAAAGCATATATACATGAAAAATCCATTTACAACATTAGTACATATACAAAATTCAGATCCAAAATGTTTGTACGCGTTTGTTGTAGACACGAAATAGCATAACTAGTAGCCTAGTGGCTATAAAGCCAGCGCTGGCATTTGATAAAACTAAAACATTACGTCTGAAATTATACATGCAAATACATTTAAAATGATTAAGTCTTAGTCCTACTTACAGGTTGTGGCCCAACAACTGCTGCCTCTGGTTTTAAAGTTGGATCTGCTTCATGTTTTAGTAACAGTTTCTTGTTGAATCCGCCATTGAATTTGTGGAGATTCTGGAAGCTGTCTTTTGTAAAATGCGCAACACATAGAGCTAAATTACGATCGTCATTTCAATAATCAAACATAAATTGTTTCCATTGTTGACGAACTACAAAGACCATGGGAAGCTCGAACACAGAAGACCTGACAGCTGGGTGAAAATAACACACTTTCGACGAGCCACAGAAAAATGGCCATGCCCTTTTTTGCATACTTCGTTCGGAGGGTTGATGCAAATATATGGGTTAGTGATGTCTAAAACCCATTGTAGTCCCATTCGAGTCGTTTTTGTAGGCATTAAACTTCCTGATTTTTAAAAGACGACATCTCTGCTTACATTGAACTTTCAGCGCCGCAACTTTGCAGACAATGTTCATGCACCCACAGCAACAGTACACGCTATTTAAAATGAAAAATCGCAGTCAACCACCCCTTTAATTGAGATCACAAATCCATGAATTTCAAACCTAATTTAAAAAAAAATCCCATTAACTATGATGAAAAGATAGAAACCTCATGCTGTTTAATATTATGTTAATGTTTACCGTGTTATTTTAGGAGGTCAAGTAATATGTCGAATTGTTTTGACATACTTCATTAAATACTTAATCAACTTACCAGTTGATATTGTTGGATTCCTTTCTGCTTCCTTCTAGAAATGCAGTCCTTCAATTTTAGACTGCTTAGCATTTTAGCCAGCATGTTTAAGCAGTATTTGTCATAGGTGAAGTGACTGGCTGACTGCCATACAGACGCTAAAGCACTAGCTGCTTTATTTAGCTCTATATTGATGTATTTCATTTAGATCAGTCCATTTTTTAGTTGGATGTACAGCGCCGGAGACTTGTAATCCATTTACTAAATGACATCTTACTGTGGCAAAATCATCGCACTTCCGTACTCAATTATGCAGCTCAATTAGCAAATAACTGCAGAGCTCTTTTTCTTTTAGTTAAACTATACCAAAAATAACTGTCCATCTGTTGTTTTTATTAATTTTTTTATTGCTGTTTAAAATAAAACCATTACTTAAAGCACATCTAATTAAATGCTAGGAGCTTTTGGTTAACAATTCTTAAGTTTTGCAATTGTTGCGTTTTCCCTTCTGTTTGCATTGTGAAATATGTCAGATGTAATTACAGTGAAATTTGTATGGCGATAGGAGTAATGTAATGTAAAAGTTTGCAGATAAAGATTAATTGACTGGCTGGCTCTCAAAAGGAGCCTTATAATCTCTACTTATTAGCAGAGAGGGATGGGCTGGGCAGCAGAGGCACTGCAATATGAAATGACTCACTACTACTATGAGGGCATAGAGGTTAATTAACAAAGCATCTAACTGGATGGGATCCATTTGAACTGTGTGAGGACACAAGAAAGCACTAGCCGTCACGATTGTTGAGAAGGCTGTGATGGGAAGCTTGGATGAGTGGTTTTGGTGATTAGAATGAGCCCCATTTATGAGATTATATGAATGAAAATGAATCATTCACATTGTGCTCTTTAATTCTCATTCAGAAGCACATCAAATATTATTGCTTAAATGTTGAAATATATTAAAGGTTTCAATCGCTCAAATAGATGCAGGAAAAGACGATGTGTACATTATTTAAACGTCACTCCTACTTACAACAGAGGTCCTCAATGGTGTCAGTAAATATAAAGAGAATCAATTCATTCTGCAAAACGGGTCTCCGCATTCCCTCTAAATGACGCCAAAAAAGGCAATTTTGGTTGCACATTTACAGTATGTGCACTTACCTAAGAGAGTACTGGGTAATATAAGGTAACTAAATGGGTTACGGTTAGGTTTAGGGGTAGGTTCAGGGTTAGTGCCTTGTTATTAAGCAGTTATTGTAATTACTATAATAAGTACATAGGGAACAGGACTGTAAAATAAAGTGCTACCTTTATTTTAGGGAATTGATTTAACTGTAAGCAAGTTCCCATGGGTGGTCACTGTAGGGAGACCAGCATGACAATTAAACACACACACACAAAAAAAAAACAGAATCATGACGAACGGTTCCCAGAAGGGTTTATACAGAATGGCTGCTGTCACTGTAATTTGCACAGAGGACCCAATAAAAACAAATAAAGCATGTCTCTGGGGCTACAAATCACAAAGCAGTGATGCAAAGTCTTTGTTTTTACTCGAACAAACCATACTACAATTATTCAGATATAGAAATAAGATTTATATTTTTTGTCTCCTGTTTATATTTTATTTTCATGAATTAAAATGAATTGATTATGCTAGATTAACGTTGGTTTACAAATCGGATTTCTTGAATAGACACTTCCAGTTAGACCAATTTCAGTGCTCCATTGGATTATGACCTTTTAAACTGGCATTCAGAACAACTGGACAAATCAATGCTGAACCTTGATGTGGTTGTCATTTAATTCTTGTTGTTTCAGAAATGCAAGATCGAGCGTGACATGAGAGGGGCATGGGTAAGACTATGCAGACCAATTACTAAAACAACCAGTCAGTCAATAAATCAAGTACCCCAAACCTTATGTATCTAAAATACATTTTAATCTTGCTCAAATTCACAATTGTTACAATTTGTAATTCAGTGGTAGTACCTCCCTCCTTTAATTCAAACATACTGTACAACAGCGGCATGTAAAGTGTGTTACATCAAGGCACAAGACACATCCATAATCAGGGAAGCCTTTTTATGAGGCACTGCTTTAATATGATCCCCCAAAATACCGTAATGTGCTGAGACACATTAAAGGAACAAGGGCCAAACCCGACTGTACATACTGAATGTGCTCTCTTGCTGAGAGGAAAGAATGAAGCAATGCTCTTCCTCGGATCCAAATGAGTAGAAAAATGATGGTTACTGATCATCACCGCTTTCTCGTTTCTTATTCTTTTTTTAAACTTATGTTGCTTTGTTGAAGAGCCAAAAAAATAAGCAGTTATAATGTCTGGCTGGATGGAAACGATCAGTGCTATCAACTGGAGTCCATTCAGATGAAAGTGAGGAGTTTCCATTCCCAGGGTTCATAATGAGGACATGATGGTTTCTCTTTTATTGACAGCGATCAAAGAAGGACTGTGGACGTGTAGATTGGTGACCTGTTGAAAGATTTATGTATTAATCATCATTGTATATGCAACCTGCAAGATAAATTCATACTATAGCTAAAATATCAGCATAGTAATATGAAAAAATAAGATTTTAAGTTGAAAAAGGTGAAAAAGAGGAGTGCACTTCTTTTTTATAATAGCATTACATATATTACATTTAAAAAAAAAATTTACATCATAAAATTGTTTTACACTTTTCAAACATTTACAACCTTCTTTATTTGGCTTAAATTAGATTATGAATCCCAGATTTTCAAGGTGGACCGTATCTATTATTGGTGGTGGTGTTCCAAAATATAATTATATTCTGTGACATCGACGTCATTCTAACATAAAACACGACACGCCTATAATGTCATGGCGGAATTATCTTGATTGCGCTACACTTAACACTTGAAAAGGCACAAGAGGATTCGGAACACAAATCACGTACCATTTCACAAAGACCCATTTAGTTGACTACTCCTGACTGAGCCTCCTTCGTCTGCCGAACGCCTGGGAGCCCACATTAGTGGGGACAAATTTGCTGCTTCCGATTCCCCCGAGCGGCTCAGGAAATCTGCCAGGCGATGGGTCACACATGTGGCCGTGTTACAGGCTCTCTTCTGTGTCGTAATACTGGAGGGGTAAAAAGAAAGGGAATTGAAATATTCATTTAGAAGAAAAAATCAACATATTAAAAGAATATTTATGCATTGAATATATTTAACAAAAAACATAAAAATGTCTGCGGTAATATATCTTACCTAAAATGTGTACTTAAGCCTGATAATACATAAGAATGCTCGTTCATTTCTGAACTTTAAATAAACAACTGGCAAAGAAGATCTCCTTCTAAAAATATCTTTATTAGATCAAGAACAAAGTCAAATCACACAAGACAGGAATTTTGCTGTGGGTTAAAAAAAGCTTGTCATTACGCCCTGTCTACCAATGAGAGCGCCCCGATTTTATGAATCAGTTATATAACCCAAATAGATCCAGTGACTATATGAAATTAGTGGAACAGAGTCTGTCTGAGATTTGTTACTCTGCCAAAGAAAGTAGAAAAAAATGTTCTTTCAAGTCAATCAGGCAAGCAAACTTCCACATGCACTTGCATATCAGGGCCAAGCACGGGTTTACAGCCGCTGCCGATTAGATGCGGTTGAGCGCCTCTCCGTATCCAGCCAACACATCACTCTCTTCCAGGCTGCGCTTCTTGCCCGGTGTACCCGCTCCAACATTGGTGCGTGGAAATGTCTGCAGTTTATGCAGCTCCTGGGACAGTTTCCCCAGCACGCAAGTGCTGAGGCTGGAGCAGCGCTTGGACACGGCTCTACCCAGGCTGTGAGGAAAAAGACCACATGCAGAGAAACTCATAGACACTTAGACATGCAGGATACGTTCACATACAGGATAGACATGATGACAGGATGCATGTAGACATGCTTCCTCGCACGGCTGTCGTTACGGTTTCATAAAACAAATCATGCTTAAATAATTCAATTCTGCTGCACTTTTCATGTCTTTACTTGAGCATATCATGCAGGCATTTTCTCACATGTTTTCAGATCATGCTTCCGTCCATGCCGTTTGATATCCTCGTTTCCATGCATTAAGAGCAAACAGGCATTTGCACATGGCCAATCTCGCATAAATCTGACCGGTAAATAAAGTTTCATGCAGAGAATAAACTGGCAGAGAACTCTACAGCCTTCCCCACTTCTTAACAGAAATTCATCACATACCTGTCATTTACTACAAGTACAAGTACACTTGACATTACGGAGGTATTGCTCTCATGTTGGAGGCATTTCGGGCTTACTTTCTTGGATGTGAGAGAAACAAATCAGTGCACACTCGCTAAATTATTCATCAGATTGCGTTTGGAACGATTCGAGAGATAGACTCAATGGGATTCGTACCTGTTTTCCTCAGTAGCTTGTTGTTCCATGTCCTCTGCGGTCATCTGCATGAATTCTTTGACAATCGCGTGAAGCAATCTTCTCGCTTCGTAGTCAGTAAGCGTAGTTCGATCTGGTGATGATTCCAGCGCAGGCCTGCAACGCAATGTCTTCGTGATGATCATGTCTCACAGGACTATACAAATAGTTTGTGTGAGCTCTCCTCTCTCTCTCTCTCTTTTTTGTATGATAAAAGCACTTTTTGCTTGCTACATCAAATCCTAAACATAATCAAAACAATCTGCTAAGAGTATGGCACTTAAAAGCTGTCCAGTTGCCAAGTTAAGATTTATCGCCCGATCGAATACCGTCGTAAGCAGAGTGGGTTTGGCCGGGATTCATCTGATGTAATCTAAAGACTGATAGTCCATGATGCCGCAACCTCTAATGAAAACATATGTTCCCTTGCCTTCATCCGGATGACTTTACCAAAGCACCTACTTCATTTGTAAATATATTTAGCCGATTTGAGGAATTATCAAAGGAAAACCACTGCCCTTTAAGCATTTATCAACATGACAATGACATGTTTCTAATAGAACCTTACCTGGCAGGAGCTGCATTAGAGCTGTACATCTGACAAATAATCAGTGCGTAGGCAACAAGGAAAGCGGAGATCTTCAACATAACCATGGTCCCCTGGAGTGAAACATGTCATCATGAAATAGTTTAAGAACAGACCGAAAATGACGAGGGGAAAAATGTCGTGGTCAAGTGAAAAAGTTGAAAATAAGCATCCTCTTTAAAGTTTCATTAGCAAATTTAACTAAGCTTAAAAAACTAAAACAATATTATTTGGAAAGTTATCCACACATTCTCCTGTTTGCTGCAGAAGAATTAGAGCTTGGTTGGTGCAGACATCTCCTACTGTCAGGCGCTATGCTATAACTGCAGCATTAAAGATATTAGCCTCGTGATTTCCCTTCCAGCAGGACTATGTGCATTAGTGTAATGAACTGCTGTCTCTGCACCCACAGCCAGGTCTAAGTAGCCGTCCAATTCTCCTTGGAAAAAAAAGTCTTATCCAGCGTGCCTCTCTGTGCAACTACAGAGCCAAAGAGTAATGCATATACCATTAAGCTCTCCCTAACATTTTATTTTATTATTTACACACATCTATGGTACAGTATATTGAGATTTATAAAAAGCATGGCACATTTATTATGTGTCAAGCCATAAATAGTTGTTACTTACCTTGAGATGTTCAGCTTCGTGCAATAGAGAGAGTATAGAAAAGAGTCGTCCCAAAATAGAGGGATATTTCAACTTGATGAAATTTTGAGTCTGTTGCATTAAGCTACAATACACCTGCCTATATACCCACCATGTGGGTCTCACTATTGACAGTGTGGGTGTTTAATGATTCTCCGACAGCCAACCAGCGCTCACTGCTCCCTCATCCAACCAATCAGATTGTCCTCGGGCTTCTGGAAAATGATAAAGAGTGTGTCACACTAATGACGTCATTCTTCAGTCACAAACTGCTCCATTCACAAAAATTCACCAGTGATCAGCAAAAATTCGATAACGTTTTTTTTTTTAAGTAAGGGAACTATTTAAAGAAAGTCTATGATCTATTTTTCTGTTGTGATAAATTTTAGTACTAACCTAATCTATCGTATCTCTTCAAATCTATCTATCTATCTATCTATCTATCTATCTATCTATCTATCTATCTCATCTATCATTGTGTGCGTGAAATGGCTCTATCACACACAAAGTTGGTATGATACTTCTGTCCTGCTTTATTCTTCAATTATAATTTTCTAAAATTATACTTTTGATAATTGTTTATAAAACCTTGTGTAAAGCACACACACAAAACTATTTTATGGGGGGGGGCGATTAAATGGATTATGTGTGACATTTTCGTAAATCCATTTCAAATTGCGTGCCAGACAAATGTTGACGGCAGAAAACAAACTCAAACCCTTTAACTGTGTATCCTGGTAATAATGCGTGTGATCAATTGCAACTTTGCTCTTGTCCTTATTTGGGTTTCCGTGATGATGTGACCCGTTGTCCGAATCAAAGAGGTTACGTCCATAACAAGCCTATATCTCAGTCCCAATTACTGAAGTCTTTGTCTTGAGGCATCATCTGACTCCTCTTCTTTATTGGTTAAGGTCTAATAAACCATTTCCACTAAGAGACAGTGTTTGCGTCACATAGGAACCCCATTAGTCTGGATGAGCCTTTTAGTGCTATCGGACCCAAAGCTGCGCCAGTGACGGAATCAGTAAATCTGGGCGACGTGACAGGACCAGGGACCTATGCTATGGACGCAAACTACACTTGCACGCGTGATGAACTCCAGCCTAATGAAAGATCATTTCCGCTACAGAGGAACACTTTGCTGAGGCGTACTATGTCCATAGTTCAGGGAGTAAGCAAACAAAGTCGAGAGTTTTCCTTTCCTGCATGAAACTTTGGAGTCAATACTGTAACCTTTTCAAATTTGGTCATGCTTTCATCACTCACTCCAGCCAGCCTACTGTAAGTTATTTCAGAAGACAGATAATCATTTTGCTTTGAAGCAGACAATGTCCTTTTAGATTATGATTGCGCATCTGCCTTTGCCTTATGCACCTACGTATGTGAGACATCCTTCAGAGTTCATTTGAGGAACGGCATCAGTTTCATACGGTAGCTGTTATCATGCAGGAGCTTTTTAGGTTTGAGTGGATGTTTAAACACCTGCAGACGGAACGGAGCAGGGATTAAGTGTGATTTGTAATGACTCTGAGAGGAAAACTAAACACAATCCATAACCCTCTCTGAGACAATGAGTAGCACTAAATGGTCAGCGAGGAGCCAGCACAGTTCATCCTTAGACATTAAGGAAATGAGATTTAATCACTGAGTGTTTCTTATCAATCAACCCTCCTTTGCGAGTTAGAGTTCATCATAATCTCATCTGTGTGCTTTACTAATCACACACCATCCTTTTATTTAGGCTACATTAACAACCAATGGCATCATCCGACTGGGATTGGCACGCTACCAAGTCACCAAGGACTAACAAAAAGAATGACTGAGACACCTCTGATGGGTAATAATTCAAAACTGCTTACTGTATGTGCAATACACAGGAAACAGCTATTTGTCAATTCTGAAACTAATTACGGTTCCAGCCTTGTCTTTTGCTAAAATCACTGCAAAGGATTTCTTTTCATAATATGCTGTTGGTTCTCTGAGGCCTCAAATTCCTTTTATTGATTAATTTATGTTGACTGACTTTTCCCTCAGCTTAACCAAATCCATAATTAGAAGTGTTTCTTATGGAGAATATATTGAATGTTCTAGATGTCCTCATTATTTATCACAAACACTGCAGTCTTTGAACAGAAACCCCTGAGACCTGCTGGATGTATCAATACCGATGGAAGGGCTCAAACTTCATAGATAATAAGGCCCAAAGACACCACGTAATAGAGCATCAACAATGTGGAAAATCACATTTCTATTGAGAAAACCAGGAGGATTTATTATCAAATTAGTAGCCTATGATTGTTATATTTAACTCTCTGATAGTTCATTTACTTATCCTTTAAAAGTATAAAACATACAGAGATTAGTGTGATTCCTGTGTCGTGAAAAGATATGCTGTTTTCTTTTCAAAAGACAGCATTTCCCACTACACAGTTTATAAATACAAGCTCATGCAATTTTATAGGCAGCAATTAAGATAAAAGGGTTATGCTATTCTGCAGGCACTATTAGGTTTTTTTATGAGGCGTTGTTTATCTGATAACATATACATAAGACTATCAATTAATTTATTTGTTCATTTTATTTTTTGGTCATTTTATTTGGTGATTGTTGTGCATAATTTAAAATGGAAATGTTTTGTACTGTCTTGAATTCAACTGTTCTGAAAAAAAAGCAATTAATATGAAAGCAATTTCCTAATTAAATATGAGTAATAGCATACATTACAGTGGTTATGACAAACTGAGTTTTAAAGATGAAAGATTCTGCAGTGCATAGCCCCTGAAAATATTATTTAACCCTTTAATGAATGTGTGCAGCAAGTGGTGCAGAAACATGCTTTTGCTTAAATAATACACTAACATAACCGTACGGATAATAAAAACGATCACCATTTATATGTGCTGATTAATTAGGCTAAACTGGGTGCTTTTGTAGGCAGTAGGCACCCAGTTGTAAAAAAATATATATATTAACTACCATATGAATATTTGTACGGTGAGCCAGCTGAACAACTGAGTTTCAGTTACAAGGAAAGGTGTCCTTTGACTAGTCAAAGATGAATATTTGATGATGATTTTTACTTTTCACAACGTTTTAAAAATAAAAACAGTAGTTTAAACTATAGGAGCTGCTCATAACTTAGAATTGTATTATAATTGTATTTCACATAATATTAATCGACATTCTCTGAGATCAGTTCGTGCTACGGTAGCATTTTTCGACAAGGCAGCACTTACTTAAAATAGCAGGAAAAATGCTGACATAAGTGGAGGGTAACGTTAGTTTAAAGTTAAGGTCAAAGTTTGTAGCACAACGTGTCTGACCCGAAAACTGGTTTTACTTGGTTTGCAAAGCACAGTCTGTTTCTCTCCCTCATGAAAAAAGCAAAACGTATCTGGGCCAGGCGGACCCTTTTAATTTATTTTATTATTAAATTATTTATTAAATTAGAATTAATTTATTTTAAAACTCTGTGTCAAATTCTAAGGAACTAAAGCCAAACTCATATTGGTAATCGCACGTTGGACAAGGATTCGGTTAGAACTTCGAACACGAGTGAGAAGTGTTAACAACTACAGACATGGAGGACGCGCGAATCCGGCAGAGAGGTTTAGATAAAACTTATCATTAAGGGTTTTGTTTGTTTGAGTGATTAATTATCAGTATTTATTCAACGTTGGTTACATTATATTGTATCTGCAGCACATTGAACTTTTTGTAAAGATACATTTAGCCATTAACATTTAAATGCATCATTGCAAACACATTAGGAGGAAAGTCTCCGCATTAAAGACCCACGACTGGCAGACGTGCTACAACATTTGTTTCTCTCCGGAATGGTAACAAATTTTAACTGTGACGAGATGATTGACAGGGCAGTTCACGGTGACAGGACGCACTTGGACAGACGCTAAAGATGACGTAGTATCTCCCAAAGCTTGAAATAGCCTACACTCAAAAGTAGGCTATGTACTTTTTCTTCCTACATACTTTTAGAGTGCCTACATACTTTTAGGGTGTAGTATAAGTAGGCGAATCTGGACGCAGAGGGCTTGGGCGTCGTGACGTCATTAATGACGTGGCGGCCACGTTGAAGGCTTACGCGCATGTAAACATACAGCAGGTCGAACGAGGAGAAGCAGCAGAGTTGGGATAAAGAAGAGAAAAAAATGTTAAAATCCCTAAAAGGTTGTGGAATTTACCGGGATATGTTAAATAGGGAAGCCAGTGACCGGTATGTGGATTAAACCGGCACTTTTAACGGTTTGGATCTATATGAAATTTCCAACAAAGTGTCGGCAAACAGTGGGAACAGGGGTATATTTACGCTTTTGCAAAAGTGTCAAAATATGACGCCTTGGGATGAGAATGCGTTGGTAATTACTAACTAACGTTATCTGTCAACCCTCACGTTTTTTCCGGGTTTCTCACGTAACGTTACTTGATCTTTTTTCCCGCTGTCTTCCCGTTTTAGTATATTCCTGTAAAATATCCCGTATTTTAATTCTCTCTTTAATTCTCATAACATTAACATTAGCCCTTTAATCGGACCTGTCAGTCTCTGTTGTCGTGTTGCTAAATTGTTACCCTCTCGCTTTAAGCATCGTTTTGTTACTAACTTAAGTTTAAGTGCTTAAAAAAACTAACGTTACGAACTACACGTTTGAAACACATAACGTTAGTTAAAAGAATGTTACATGTGTGAATGGTTGTTGGCACTATACGGTCACTATAGCAGCTTGGTGGAGCGTAACGTACTGTGCTCCCACTGTTTGTTGAATATTTCAAATGGATCCAACCCGTTAAAAGTTCCGTTTTATCCACATACCGGCCCCTGGTTTCCCTAATAAACGTATCCCGGTAAATTCGGCATCCTTTTATGGATTTATTTTTTTATTTTTTCTCCCAACTCAGGTGCTTCTCCTCATTCGATTTGCTGGTATGTTTACGTTTGCGAAGCCTCCAACGTGGCCGCCACGTCCCAGAATGCAACGCGGCGCCCAAGCCCTTAGTCAAAGCATTTTAGCAGCAGACTAGCACGATGAAAATAATTCTCGCAACTACTAAACGGACCCGCGGCACCCCCTACCCATAGAATGAATGAGTCGATGTAGCTGCTACTGTTTTAACACTTCTACTGTCCGCGGGTGTGTTGTAGTGTGTGGGGACATAGACACTGTTTCTTAATTTTTAAGTAGAATTGTAGGCAAAACCTTTCCGAATTCGATTTCAGGAAATGGTTTGTTTATTATTAAACAAAAACACTGTCGCCTGTCATAATTATTCTAACGTTACGGGCGCTACGATGTAACCGCAAAAAGGGGCAGTGAATGAATAAAGTCTTTTTTAATGAACAGATTCAAAAGATTTGATGAATCAGTCACTAGTTCAAAGAAGAGAAAGGGTTTCCACTGCAAAGTCCTTTTTTGGGTTACATGTGTGGGAGTGGCCATTTATGTTGCAAGTCTCTCCAATACAAAGAAAACCCCGCTTGGAAACGTAGCCTACTTGTGAACATCTGCCCTAATGAAAAGAGATTTGTCTGAATTCTCGCGGATCAATAGTTCTGACCACCGTTTAATCAAACACAATGCAAGTTAATCCAAAGCGCTCTTTCCGCCAGCCAATCTTTAGCCTTTAAGAGGCGGGGGGTACAGAGCAACATTTGCAAGATGATCTACTAATACACTGTCTGACAGAGAACGGAGCTCTAGAAACTTTTCAGATTATCCCAAAGTGTAAGTTAGATAAGAAGCCTATCTAAAAATGGTATCGATTAAACGGTTGACATCTCTGCTCTCTGTGTCTTGGGAGCAAACGCTCGTGTGCTTGGGCAGTTTGTTCATTACACTCTTCATTTTGCTGGTGATTTGCCAGCTCTTAAAGCAGCGGAGACCCCGAGGGTTTCCCCTGGACCGACACCTTTACCCCTGATAGGGAATATTCTGTCCCTAGCCACCGAGCCTCACGTCTACATGAAGAGGCAGAGTGATATCTACGGACAGGTACGGATGACACTCTCATTCCTCAATTTTTCTTATTGCACATGATCACGTAACATGCAATATAGTAGACTTGTCAAATTGGCTGCTTTAACTTTTAACGTTTTTGATCATATTTTTGTTGTCACTTGTATGGATTTTCTTTTTAAAAAGTTATTTTGAGCCACTCAATAATAATTATGCATAATATTGTAACACAATATTAACAGAATATAACACACATACTTTTACAAATACTTTTTCTTTAATTGCAGAGATTAATTACAGATGCAGTTACATGCAGGCATTTTATTCTTATCATCATTATTATTATTATAAAACTGAAGTTCGACAGTACGGTGGCGTATTGCATTCACTTGAAGAAAAAAAATCTACTCTGTTTTTCTGAATTAACGGTTAAGTTTTTCATGAGAATTTTTTTTTGCTCTGTTTTTCTGAATTAACGAGTTAATTTTTCATGAGAAAATTTTTTTTGCTCTGTTTTTCTGAATTAATGAGTTAATTTTTCATGAGAAAAAAGTTTTTGCTCTGTTTTTCTGAATTAACGAGTTAATTTTTCATGAGAAATTTTTTTTTGCTCTGTTTTTCTGAATTAATGAGTTAATTTTTCATGGAAATTTTTTTTTGCTCTGTTTTTCTGAATAAAAAAATTTTTCTCATGAAAAATTAACTCGTTAATTCAGATAAACAGCAAAAAAATTTCTCATGAAAAATTAACTCGCTAATTTCAGAAAAACAGAGTAGATTTTGTTTTTACAAGTGAATGCAATACTACGGTGGCGTATTGCATTCACTTGAAGAAAAAAAATCTACTCTGTTTTTCTGAATTAACGAGTTAATTTTTCATGAGAAAATTTTTTTTGCTCTGTTTTTCTGAATTAACGAGTTAATTTTTCATGAGAAAAAGTTTTTACTCTGTTTTTCTGAATTAACGAGTTAATTTTTCATGAGAATTTTTTTTTGCTCTGTTTTTCTGAATTAATGAATTAATTTTTCATGGAAATTTTTTTTTGCTCTGTTTTTCTGAATAAAAATTTTTTTGTCATGAAAAATTAACTCGTTAATTCAGATAAACAGCAAAAAAAATTTCTCATGAAAAATTAACTCGTTAATTCAGAAAAACAGTAGATTTTCTTTCTACAAGTGAATGCAATACTTACGGTGGCATATTGCATTCACTTGAAGAAAAAAATCTACTCTGTTTTTCTGAATTAACGAGTTAATTTTTCATGAGAAAAATTTTTTTTGCTCTGTTTTTCTGAATTAACGAGTTAATTTTTCATGAGAAAATTTTTTTTGCTCTATTTTTCTGAATTAATGAGTTAATTTTTCATGAGAAAAAAGTTTTTGCTCTGTTTTTCTGAATTAACAAGTTAATTTTTCATGAGAATTTTTTTTTGCTCTGTTTTTCTGAATTAATGAGTTAATTTTTCATGGAAATTTTTTTTTGCTCTGTTTTTCTGAATAAAATTTTTTTCTCATGAAAAATTAACTCGTTAATTCAGATAAACAGCAAAAAATATTCTCATGAAAAATTAACTTCGATTAATTCAGAAAAACAGTAGATTTTCTTTCTACAAGTGAATGCAATACTACGGTGGCGTATTGCATTCACTTGAAGAAAAAAAATCTACTCTGTTTTTCTGAATTAACGAGTTAATTTTTCATGAGAAATTTTTTTTGCTCTGTTTTTCTGAATTAACGAGTTAACTTTTCATGAGAAAAAATTTTTTTGCTCTGTTTTTCTGAATTAACAAATTAATTTTTCATGAGAATTTTTTTTTGCTCTGTTTTTCTGAATTAACGAGTTAATTTTTCATGAAAAAAATTTTTTTGCTCTGTTTTTCTGAATTATTGAGTTAATTTTTCATGAGAAAAAAAGTTTTTGCTCTGTTTTTCTGAATTAACGAGTTAATTTTTAATGAGAATTTTTTTTTGCTCTGTTTTTCTGAATTAATGAGTTAATTTTTCATGAGAAAAAAAGTTTTTGCTCTGTTTTTCTGAATTAACGAGTAAATTTTTCATGAGAACATTTTTTTGCTCTGTTTTTCTGAATTAATGAGTTAATTTTTCATGAGAAAAAAGTTTTTGCTCTGTTTTTCTGAATTAAAGAGTTAATTTTTCATGAGAAATTTTTTTTTGCTCTGTTTTTCTGAATAAAATTTTTTTCTCATGAAAAATTAACTCGTTAATTCAGATAAACAGCAAAAAAAAATTCTCAAGAAAAATTAACGTTTAATTAAGGAAAATTAAAAAACGTTTTTAACGAAATTAACGTTTAATTTCATTAAAAATTAACGAAAAATTAAACAAAAATTTTCTTCAATTGAATGCAATACTACGGTGGCGTATTGCATTCACTTGAAGAAAAAAAATCTACTCTGTTTTTCTGAATTAACGAGTTAATTTTTCATGAGAAAAATTTTTTTGGCTCTGTTTTTCTGAATTAATGAGTTAATTTTTCATGGAAATTTTTTTTGCTCTGTTTTTCTGAATACAATTTTTTTTCTCATGAAAAATTAACTCGTTAATTCAGAAAAACAGAGCAAAAAAATTCTCATGAAAAATTAACTCGTTAATTCACTAAGCATTCACTTGTAGAAAAAAAATCTACTCTGTTTTTCTGAATTAACGAGTTAATTTTTCATGAGAAATTTTTTTTTTGCTGTTTATCTGAATTAACGAGTTAATTTTTCATGAGAAAATTTTTTTTTGCTCTGTTTTTCTGAATTAATGAGTTAATTTTTCATGAGAAAAAAGTTTTTGCTCTGTTTTTCTGAATTAACGAGTTAATTTTTCATGAGAAATTTTTTTTGCTCTGTTTTTCTAAATTAATGAGTTAATTTTTCATGGAAATTTTTTTTTGCTCTGTTTTTCTGAATAAAAAAATTTTTCTCATGAAAAATTAACTCGTTAATTCAGATAAACAGCAAAAAAAATTTCTCATGAAAAATTAACTTGTTTAATTCAGAAAAACAGAGTAGATTTTTTTTCTACAAGTGAATGCAATACTACGGTGGCGTATTGCATTCACTTGAAGAAAAAAAATCTACTCTGTTTTTCTGAATTAACGAGTTAATTTTTCATGAGAAATTTTTTTTTGCTGTTTTTCTGAATTAACGAGTTAATTTTTCATGAGAAAATTTTTTTTTGCTCTGTTTTTCTGAATTAACGAGTTAATTTTTCATGAAAAAAATTTTTTTGCTCTGTTTTTCTGAATTAATGAGTTAATTTTTCATGAGAAAAAAAGTTTTTGCTTGTTTTTCTGAATTAACGAGTTAATTTTTCATGAGAAAGTTTTTTTGCTCTGTTTTTCTGAATTAACGAGTTAATTTTTCATGAGAAAAATTTTTTTTGCTCTGTTTTTCTGAATTAACGAGTTAATTTTTCATGAAAACATTTTTTTGCTCTGTTTTTCTGAATTAATGAGTTAATTTTTCATGAGAAAATTTTTTTTGCTCTGTTTTTCTGAATTAACGAGTTAATTTTTCATGAGAAATTTTTTTTTTGCTCTGTTTTTCTGAATTAATGAGTTAATTTTTCATGAGAAAAAGAGTTTTTGCTCTGTTTTTCTGAATTAACGAGTTAATTTTTCATGAGGATTTTTTTTTATCTGTTCTTCTGAATTAATGAGTTAATTTTTCGTGAGAAAAAAAGTTTTTGCTCTGTTTTTCTGAATTAACGAGTTAATTTTTCATGAGAAATTTTTTTTTGCTCTGTTTCTGAATTAATGAGTTAATTTTTCATGGACATTTTTTTTGCTCTGTTTTTCTGAATAATTTTTTTTCTCATGAAAAATTAACTCGTTAATTCAGAAAAACAGCAAAAAAAATTTCTCATGAAAAATTAACTCGTTAATTCAGAAAGACAGAGTAGATTTTTTTAAGTGAATGCAATACTACGATGGCGTATTGCATTCACTTGAAGAAAAAAAATCTACTCTGTTTTTCTGAATTAACGAGTTAATTTTTCATGAGAAAATTTTTTTTTGCTCTGTTTTTCTGAATTAACGAGTTAATTTTTCATGAGAAAGTTTTTACTCTGTTTTTCTGAATTAACGAGTTAATATTTCATGAGAATTTTTTTTGCTCTGTTTTTCTGAATTAATGAATTAATTTTTCATGGAAATTTTTTTTGCTCTGTTTTTCTGAATAAAATTTTTTTGTCATGAAAAATTAACTCGTTAATTCAGATAAACAGCAAAAAAAATTCTCATGAAAA
Organism: Hybognathus amarus; assembly: GCA_030378365.1. Lineage (NCBI taxonomy): Eukaryota > Metazoa > Chordata > Actinopteri > Cypriniformes > Leuciscidae > Hybognathus > Hybognathus amarus. The sequence continues at coordinate 4,359 of JAQIUQ010005026.1, read as the reverse complement.
TTAACTCGTTAATTCAGGAAAACAGTAGATTTTCTTTCTACAAGTGAATGCAATACTACGGTGGCATATTGCATTCACTTCGAAGAAAAAAAATCTACTCTGTTTTTCTGAATTAACGAGTTAATTTTTCATGAGAAAAATTTTTTTTGCTCTGTTTTTCTGAATTAACGAGTTAACTTTTCATAAGAAAAAAATTTTTTTGCTCTGTTTTTCTGAATTAACAAATTAATTTTTCATGAGAATTTTTTTTGCTCTGTTTTTCTGAATTAACGAGTTAATTTTTCATGAGAAAATTTTTTTTGCTCTGTTTTTCTGAATTAACGAGTTAATTTTTCATGAGAAAATTTTTTTGCTCTGTTTTTCTGAATTAACGAGTTAATTTTTCATGAGAAAAAAAGTTTTTGCTCTGTTTTTCTGAATTAACGAGTTAATATTTCATGAGAATTTTTTTTGCTCTGTTTTTCTGAATTAATGAGTTAATTTTTCATGAGAAAAAAAGTTTTTGCTCTGTTTTTCTGAATTAACGAGTAAATTTTTCATGAGAATTTTTTTTTGCTCTGTTTTTCTGAATTAATGAGTTAATTTTTCATGAGAAAAAAAGTTTTTGCTCTGTTTTTCTGAATTAAAGAGTTAATTTTTCATGAGAATTTTTTTTTTGCTGTGTTTTTCTGAATTAATGAGTTAATTTTTCATGGAAATTTTTTTTGCTCTGTTTTTCTGAATTAACGAGTTAATTTTTCATGAAAAAATTAACTTTGTTAATTTTTTTCTGAATTAATGAGTTAATTTTTCATGAGAAATTTTTTTTTGCTCTGTTTTTCTGAATTAATGAATTAATTTTTCATGGAAATTTTTTTTGCTCTGTTTTTCTGAATAAAATTTTTTTTGTCATGAAAAATTAACTCGTTAATTCAGATAAAACAGCAAAAAAAATTTCTCATGAAAAATTAACTCGTTAATTCAGAAAAAACAGTAGATTTTCTTTCTACAAGTGAACTGCAATACTGACGGTGGCATATTGCATTCACTTGAAGAAAAAAAATCTACTCTGTTTTTCTGAATTAGAATCGAAGTTAATTTTTCATGAGAAAATTTTTTTTTGCTCTGTTTTCTGAATTAACGAGTTAACTTTTCATAAGAAAAAAATTTTTTTGCTCTGTTTTTCTGAATTAACAAATTAATTTTTCATGAGAAAAAAATTTTTTGCTCTGTTTTTCTCGTTGAAACAGAAACAAGAGCAAAAACATTTTTTCTCAGTTGAAGAATTAACTCGTTAATCCAGAAAAACAGAGCAGAAAATTTTTTTTTCTTCAGAGTGATAAATGCACCAGCCATCGTTACCATTCTGGCCATACTTGTATCAGAGCAATATTGCAACTCACTTTACACAAGAAAATCTAACTCGGTAATTCAGAAATTAACAGAGCAAAAAATTTTTTACTGCATGAAAAAGTTTTAGCTCTGTTAATTCTGAATTAAGACTGAGCCAAAAAAATTTTCTCATGAAGAGAATTAACTCGTTCATTCAGAAAAACAGAGCAAAAAAAATTTTTCTCATGAAAAATTGACTCGTTAGTTCAGAGAAAACAAAGCGAAAGAAGTTTTTTTCTCATGGAAAAATTAACTCGTTAATTCAGAAAAGCAGCAGCAAAAAACTTTTTTTCTCATGAAAAAATTAACTTTCAAATTTCATTCAGAAAAACAGAGCAAAAAATTTTTTCATGAAAAATTAACTGATTAATTCAGAAAAACAGAGCAAAAATTTTTTCTCATGAAAAATTAACTCGATTAATTCAGAAAAACAAGCAAAAAAATTTTCTCATGAAAAATTAACTGATTAATTCAGAAAAACAGAGCAAAAAAATTTTTCTCATGAAAAATTAACTTAGTTAATTCAGAAAAACAGAGCAAAAAATTTTCTCATGAAAAATTAACTCGTTAATTCAGAAAAACAGAGCAAAAAAATTTTCATCATGAAAAATTAACGTCGATTAATTCAGAAAAACAGAGCAAAAAAAATTTTCTCATGAAAAATTAACTTGATTAATTGCAGAAAACAGAGCAAAAACTTTTTCTCATGAAGAAATAAATTGACCAATTGTCATGAAAAATAAGTTATCAAATTCTGGCAAAATTCTCAGTGAAAAATTTACTGTTTTAATCAGAATGCAAAAAATTTTCTTATGAAAAATTAACTCGTTAATTCAGAAAAACAGAGCAAAAAAATTTTCTCATGAAAAATTAACTCGATTAATTCAGAAAAACAAGCAAAAAAAATTTTCTCATGAAAAATTAACTCGTTAATTCAGAAAAACAGAGCAAAAATTTTTCTCATGAAAAATTAACTGATTAATTCAAAAAAACAGAGCAAAAACATATTTCTCATGAAAAATTAAACTCATTAATTCAGAAAAACAGAGCAAAAAAAAAATTTCTCATGAAAAATTAACTCGATTTAATTCAGAAAAACAAAGCAAAAACTTTTTTTCTCATGAAAAATATAAATTCATTAATTCAGAAGAAACAAGCAAAACGAAATTATTCTCATGAAAAATTAATTCGATTAATTCAGAAAAACAAGCGAAAAAATTGTTCTCATGAAAAATTAAACTCGATTTAATTCAAAAAAACAGAGCAAAAAAATTTTCTCATGAAAATTAACTTGATTAATTCAGAAAAACAGAGCAAAACTTTTTTCTCATGAAAAATTAAGCTCGTTAATTCAGAGAAACAGAGCAAAAAAAATTTTCTCATGAAAAATTAACTCGATTAATTAGAAAAACAGAGCAAAACTTTCGTCATGAAAAATTAAGTCGTTAATTCAGAAACAGAGCAAAAACTTTTTTTCATGAAAAATTAATGATTTAATTCAGAAAAACAGAGCAAAAAAATTTTCTCATGAAAAATTAACTCGATTAATTCAGAAAAACAGAGCAAAAAAATTTTCTCATGAAAAATTAACTTGATTAATTCAGAAAAACAGAGCAAAAAAAATTTTTCTCATGAAAAATTAACTCGTTAATTCAGAAAAACAGAGCAAAAAAATTTTCTCATGAAAAATTAACTTGATTAATTCAGAAAAACAGAGCAAAAAATTTTTTCTCATGAAAAATTAACTCGATTAATTCAGAAAAACAGAGACAAAAACAATTTTTCTCATGAAAAATTAACTCGTTAATTCAGAAAAACAGAGCAAAAAAATTTTCTCATGAAAAATTTAACTCGATTAATTAGAAAAAACAGAGCAAAAAAATTTTTCTACATGAAAAATTAACTTGATTAATTCAGAAAAACAGAGCAAAAAATTTTTTTCTCATGAAAAATTAACTCGATTAATTCAGAAAAACAGAGCAAAAAAAATTTTCTCATGAAAAATTAACTCGTTAATTCAGAAAAACAGAGCAAAAATTTTTTCTCATGAAAAATTAACTCGTTAATTCAGAAAAACAGAGCAAAAAATTTTTTCTCATGAAAAATTAACTCATTAATTCAGAAAAACAGAGCAAAAAAAATTTTTCTCATGAAAAATTAACTCGATTAATTCAGAAAAACAGAGCAAAAAAAATTTTCTCATGAAAAATTAACTGATTACATTCAGAAAAACAGAGCGAAAAAAAAATTTTTCTCAGTGAAAAATGAACTCATTTTAATTTTCGGGAAAAACAGAGCAAAAAAAATTTTTCGCATGAAAAATTAACTGCGTTTTGAGATCAGAAACAGCAGCAAAAAAATTTGCTCAGTGAAAAATTAACTTCGAATTTAAGAATCAGGAAAACGGAGCAAAAAATATTTACTCACTGAAAAATTAACTCGTTAATTCAGGAAAGCGGACAGGAAATTTGCATTCACTTGAAGAAAAAGAAATGTAACTTGTTACTCTACAAGGAAAAAATCTAGCTAAATTAACGAGTTAATTTTCTCATGAGAAATTAACTCGCTATTGTTTAGTGTAAAATTGGCAACCGCTAATCGCAATATTGCATTCGCATCGAAGAAAATTACTTTGCTGTTTTTCTGAATTCAGCAAGTTAATTTTTCATGAGAAAAAAATTTTTTTTGCTCTGTTTTTTTCTATTGAATTAACGAGTTAAGTTTCCATGGATGCTTTTGCTCTGTTTTTATCTGAATTAACGAGTAAACTCATCACCATACATTTCACTTGAAGAAAAAGATCTACTCTGTTTTCTGGATTAACGAGTTAATTTTTCATGAGAAATTTTATTTGCTCTGTTTTTCTGAAAAATTAACGGCAAGATTTTATCAGAGAGAAAAAGTTTTGTCTGTATTTTACTGAATTAACGACTTAGTTTTTCATGAGAAAAAAAGTTTTTGCTACTATTTTCTAGCAATGTACGTAAC